>JASDDO010000014.1:563354120-563954120 GCA_030015575.1 Agapanthus africanus | reverse complement strand
ACGGTATCGGGGGTGCGGCCGTCTACTGAAGTTTGCGACGAGCATTCGTTCTGGTTGTCGGGAATCTTGTTGAATTACCCGACTTTATATTGAAAAGTGTTTTCGATATTGAGACTAAAATGCGGGGTTTATAATTGTTAGGCATGCGATGTCTAAGGGATTCATTTGATTAGGCATGCGATGTCTAAAGAGTTTACGGATTCCAACTGTTGTAGTTTTACACTTTCTTTTCTGTGACCGTAAGTGTAATATGTGATATCGCCGGTTTCGTTGCTATATGTCAACGACAATTGGGATACGCATGTTTACTTACGTTGATGGCATGTTTACTTACGTTGATGTTATGTGTTGCTGGATATGTTATATTGGATCGTCGTGTTTGAATAGCCGGGGTTTTTTTATGTGAGATGAGTGTTTTTCATTTTCATTCATGTAAAAACTTGTATGTAATATTATTTTATTAGGGCACTTCCAGGTTGCGGAAGATGTCACCGTTTGTATATTATTTACTTTTCCGCACTAGGATAGACCCAAGGAGGAGAGCACAAGTAATCGGGTTCTAGAGTCCAGTGGGAGACCAACTCGAGGAGTCGAGTCCGGGTCTCCTAACTCTAGAATTGGTAGGGTTTCTTGTCGCTCTCGTAGGGGTCTAGTGGTGTGGGTTTGGCTATTCATTGCGACCGTGGAATCCGTGTTTTATACTGGCTCGTATTAAAAACACGGACGTCCTAGTATATCCAATGTTTCATATGATATTTTCTGCTGCGTTATCTGTGATGTGATCATGTGATATGTTCAGATAGATACTGTATATAGTATATATGATATATTATATAGACGTTACTTATGTTTTACACCCGCGCTAGCCATGCCCCGCTCTGTCGTTAGTTACCTAAGCTAACGGTGCACGAGGGACATCGAGGCGAATGCGGATGGCAAAAGTGTACGTCGTATTTATCTGTGATGTTTAGGTGTTTTAAATGATGGGACTTCATTAATGTGATTAATGAAAGAAAAGAAACCTAATGATGTTGTGGAATCGAATTTTCAAAAACAGGTAGCTACAGTTCTTGCTTTGCATCGCGGTGTTCCTTGTAGAACATCATGCACCTTATTCGATAAGGAAAAGGCCGAGATCCCTTCACCGGGAGTGACCCCTTTAGCAATAACTGGTAGATGCTACACCCCTCGGTTTGTCTTTTGATTGCTTCTATAGTTTTTGCTTTGCACAGCGGTATATATGATATATCCTGCACCTTATTCGATGAGGAAAGGGCCGACAATCCCTTCACCGGGAGTGACCCCTTTAGCAAAACTAGAAAAGCCTCAAAAACACTCCATTTCAAAATTCATTCGATTCTACAACGATATCAAGTTCATTACGCAATAGGTTTTCTTAAAACCCTGTCGTAGCCCTCCGTCATTTCAGATAAGTCCTACTTAGTATTCGTGCTACGTTTGTTGGCCTGCGTCAAGGCGTAGTGTGCGGTAGCTAACTAGTATTTATCTGTTTATGCATATGATGCAGATTGGATTAGGGTAGTCGTGCGACTTTGTTGTCCTGCGTCAAGGGTCGTGCGGGTGGGTTTAATTCAATCAAGAAATGACGGGTAGAACTTGACTAGCGGACTATGGTTTGTTGGCCTGCGTCAAGGCCATAGGACGCTAGGGGCAAAATATTCGGGAATTTCAAGTGTTGAAATTTGCAATGAGATTGCATACCTTCTATGAGATAGTTGGATCCCGATACCCACTGCGAGTAATTGTTACTCCTGGAAGAGTTTTACACATTACAATTAGCCGATCTAGTAGGTGTCTAGAAAGGTGTCAACGGGGTTACGCCTCTTGGAAAACGAGGTTTACTCTAATTAGGTCCGTGCGATAGCACGGGGAACCTCCCTCAAAGTACCGACACTGGCCTGGCTGAAAGATTGGCAAACTTGTAGCGTGTAATTAATCCCGGCTAGTCTTTCCTTTTAGGGTTTGAAGGAAGATTTGATAAAAACAGTGGGAGCCATCCTGATTAGATAAATAATAACCAATCTGATCTTGCAAGAGCATACGCTGAGTGTTTTCTTCTCTCTCTCTCCAGGTAGCGACCATATCACGCCTTAATCAAGATAATAATATGGATGTATTGACCGAACCCACTTGTTATACTGTGCTGGGGAACGTTGGTCCCGCTCCAACTTATAAATGTTATAAGACAGAGCAGGAATTAGGGGAATACCAGGATTCCCATGCCGCCCAAACGAAGAAAGTGCATGTGATGCATCTCCTTCGGGTGTGTTCATTATAAAGAAATGTTTCTCAGTGTCCTTTACGTCCTGGGTATTTGATACCAGATCAGGATCCCGCATATGTAATTTGTTACATGGGCTACAGAAAGGTAGAGAACTGAGAACGAGTGATAAGTTTCATGAGACAGAAAATGGTGCAAGTGTTGCAGCTAAATCTGTTGGTCACTGTCACCCTGTATTTCCAAATACATTGATTCTGAACAAATGCTATTAGATACCGAACCTGATATACAAAATTATATCAGTCTCTTTATTTATTAAAGAAGGATATAATTTTGTATTGTTAGATAATGTTTTGAATATTTCCTATATCAAAATTTGATCGGTTCAGGCAAGTTATCTAAAAGTATTGACGTTCTAAATCAAACTACAGTTCCTAGTATACAGAACACACACAAGAGGAAGAGTTCAGAAATGAACGAATCCTTCTTGAAGCATTGTAGACTAGGTCATATCAATGCGACCCGACTGGCTGAAGTTACATTTAGATGCATATTTAAATTAGTTTGAATTTACATCTTGTGAAACTTGCCAGTCATGTCGCAAAGATTAGATGACCAAGCTCTGTTTATTGGAAACCGAGAAAGAGTTAGTAAACTCTTGGGACTGAAACATGATGATGTATGAAGGTCCCCTGTCTACATATGCCAAGACCGGTTCTTTTTACTTCATTACATTCTCTGATGATCTCTTTAGATTCAGACATATGTTCCTGTTGAAACACAAGTCCGAACCTTTTGAGATATTCACAGAATATAAGTTAGAAGTAGAGAACCAAAAAACGGGTATAAGTATTATGTCCTATGATAAGATCAGGAAGGAGAATACTTGAGCACGAAATTCCTGGATTATTCTAAAAGAGAATGAGATTCTCTCTCAGTGTTACTCCTCTGAATACACCACAGCACAACGGTGTATCGGGGCAGAGCAATCACACCCTATATGATATGATGCGCTCTATGATGAATACTACAGAGTTTCCTATTTCCTTTTGGGAGTTATGCACTTGAGAAGCTGCATACATATTGAATAGGGTTCCAATAAAATCAGTTGTCTACCACTTCATATGTGATATGGAAAGGGAAAAGCCCATATCTTAAGTTTGTTAAGATTTGGGGTTGTCCGGCTTGTCTAAAAAGAAAAATCCGAACAAGCTCGAGGCAAGGTCTGTTGTGTAGAACTGGAAATGTTTCAGCTATACAAACTGCAGCTGATGATTTGGTAGAACCAAAGGATTCAATAGTCTCCGACGAACCTCAGCCTCTCCGCCGATCTGGTAGGGTTCCTAATCCGTCTGAGAGATACTTTGGTTTCTCGATGACAGTGGGAGCAAGGATTGCATCATGAGATGATGACCCAACTAGTTTCGAACTGGCCATCAGGAGTGGGACTCTATAAGAATGGCCGGATGCTTAGCGATCTGAGATGGAATCCTTATACACCAACAAAGTATGGACTTTAGTTGCTTTATCTGAAGGGTTAAATCCCCATCAGGAGCAAGTATATCTTGAGAAGATTACTTGGTGTACATGGAAAAGTTGAGACTTTCAAAGCTAGACTTGTTAAAAGTTTGCATCATTGACCAGGTATGGATTATGATGAAACCTTTTCTAAGTAGCTATGCTTAAGTCCATCCAGATCCTACTTGCCACGGCTACATACCATGACTACGATATCTGGCGGTTAGGTGCCATGACTGCTTTTCTAAGTGATGCTTTAGAAGAGTGCGTCTATAAGTACACAACCAGAGGGCCTCGTAGACAGTGGGAGCAGCGGAAACGCGAGCAAGATGTTTTATGTGATAAAGCAGGCATCGCGGAGTTGGAACGTCTGTTTTGATGTGTTAGTCAAAGAGTTTGACATCATCAAAATGGTAGATGAACCTTGTATAAACAAAAGGGTAGTAGGGAGTATGGTGTTGATCCTCGTAGAGTACGTGGATGACATACTCTTGATAAGAAAGGAGTTTCCTATGCTACGCTCGGTCAATCTCCACTTATCACAATGATTCTCCATATAGGATCAAAGTGATACCTCCTAAATCCTGGGTTTTGGATCTATGAGATAGATCTAATTGGATGTAAGGATACTCACTAGTTGTAGTGAGATGGTATCAGTTGATCCTGGAGAGAATCACTGGAAAGGTTCCAGGGTGATAAGGACGACTGAAAGTCGGTCACAGGCATTGTCTTTACCCTCAGTAAAGGGACGGTATGTTGGAAAAGTTCCAAGCTAGATACCGTGGCATACTAGACGATAAAGGCTGGATACATCGCTACTTAAGATGATACCAAAGAGGCAGTTTGGGTGTATATTGGTTCATGAGATGAACTAGGTTCCTACCATTGTGTGACAATCGAAGTGTGGCTTTGGCCCAGGAACCCCGGTCCCATCAGTGACCCAGACGTATTCTGAGGCAGCATCACCAGATCATGGAGATAGTTGATCTCCAGGGTGATCGAGGTTAGGAGAGTAGACTCAGAGGACAACACGGCGGATCCACTCACAAAGGCCTTTTTCCCAGAGAGAGACTTTTATGGGATGGTTGAGTATGAGATACTGCAACCACTGCTATAGATGGCCCTAGTGCAAGTGGGAGATTGTTAGTTATATGTATGCCCTAGAAGCCATTACAGTACATAGGATGTATATTGTAGTGGATGCTGGGACATATAAAGGGAGGACTTTCTTACTCGACATGATAGTATGCTGTCTGGTTACTCTTTACCTTAACATGTATACTGATTGTCTCTCTGTTACATGTTGGTAAAGCCCTTAGGATGTGTACTTGACTACCTGGACTATGATGCGGATCATACTAGTGGGGACATGGTAGTCTATAAGTACATCCTTCAAGGTCCCTGTTCATATCAGATTTTTGCATTTTTATACCGCCTAATTTTTATCGCATTGCTTATCGGTACGTACTCTTGAGCCGTGTTTGCTAGTCAATTGCAGGATACAGGTTCTCGGCTCTAAACGGTGAAATTCATAGAAAAACACGACAAAACCCGGGTTCCTGCCAACCACAGATAAAACACGGGTCTCCGCTCTTTATCCGTATGTTTCCACACACCAGTTTAAAAGACAAAATGGCAAATCAATGTCATTTTCAAGCACAAGGCTCAATGGCAACACAAGATCCAAGAAATCTACGCGGAGCTCAAGAAAATCATGGCAAAAGATCCACATCAAATCACCTTTTGACTTGCTGAAATTCTGGACAACTTGTGGAGAGATTCTGAGAAACAAAGTGTACCAAACTGATCCAAACATCAACACTAAGAAGCACAAAAAGTACGAGGATCCAACTCCACTAAAGTGCCACTGTTCCGCGGCATAAGCATGCTTAGGCCGCGGAACCGCGGCCGTACGGTGGCGACAGAAGGTGGGCTTTTAGGGTTATTTTGGTCTTTTCATATAGAGGCAGAATTTTGCCCTAGGTTTCCATTTCCCTGCCTATAAATAGTCCAGAACTTGCCAAAACCAAGGGTCCATAATCTTCTATTTAGATTTTAGGTTTTATGTTGTTGTTCTTCTTCCTCCTCTCATCTCTTCTCCATTAAAAAACTTGTAGTGAGCTTTTGTGAGTGAAGAATGAATAAAGGAATTCTTTTTACTTATCATGCTTGTCTTGTTCTTTAGTTAAATTATAATTGCTTGTAATTTTCCTTTGCTAATATCTAGTTGTTGTTATTTGTTATTTGTTTCTTTCTTGTTCTCTTTTTCTTTATCCTTAAACAACCATGATGCTTACGCTTGATACTTGCCAAGGTGAGGTCGCAAATAGCTAGTTGTAATCTTCTAACCTCCTTCTTTCTATCTTTCTCCTTTGTTGTATTTTCCCATTTTCTTGTAATGGATGAGTAGTTTCCATACTTGTTAGGGTAGGATAAGGGAAGTTTGAGAGAAGGAAATCTCTCTCACTCTTTCCTTGCCCAACATCTTAAATCGAACTCCCGTTAATTGAACCACAATCCGCTCCCTACGGCACCCTATTCTACATGATAGCGGTGATTCCGTAGTGAGACCGGTTGTTGTTGAATTAACCGGAGGTTAAGGCTAAGAGCCAAGAACGGACGGACAAGCACCAAAAGGAAGAACTTATGCGTTGGAAAGCCTAGCTTATACTCGCAAGTTCCTTCCTAGTCGTGCTAATCCCCGTTGTTGCCGATTACCGTAACACCGATATTAAGAGTGGCAACGAAAGAAGTGAGCAACTCCTAACTCAAACTAACCTAATCCTAACCCTAACAAGCTCTCTTCACATATCATTTTAACACTTAGTTAATCACAAACAAATCTGAACTTTTGGACTTAACTCGTAAAAGCACATAGAAAAAGATTCCCATCTCCCTGCGGACGACCCGTACTCAACGGTTAGCTACAAGCGAAACCGTCTTGATTGCGGTAACAAACTTAGCACGCAAAAACTCTATCAATCAAATGGCGCCGTTGCCAGGGAGACGGTAGTTTATTTATTTGTGTAATTTCGGGTTAATTTGTGAATATAAATAACCGAAAAACAAAACAAAAAAATATACCTTGTAAAAAAACCATCTTGTTATTTTTGATTAGTTTTTGTGCAAGTGTGTAGGATAAAACAAAGTTCAAGTTCAGTGCCAAAGACGTGGGAAGTTAGACCCATATCTTTGCGGCTACACCGCGGGTAAACAAGACGGAAAAGACGGTCTATTGAAAAATTCTGGAGCAGATATAGTGAACAAATCAAGATTCAGGACATCCAGACAACAAGAGGACAGCCAGGGAAGCACCTACAACCAAACTGAAGCTTCAAGGACACAATAAGGCCGCGGAACCGCGGCATATGCGTGCTTAGGCCGCGGAACCATGACGGTTTGGTGGAATCATCTGCCAAAAATTTCCTATAAGTCTCTCTAACTCTTCCCCACTCCTCTGGACTCCACTGAACTGTGTTTTCTGCAGCATTCTTTGCGCAAACTCTCTTCCCCCTTCCAATAAACTGTTTTTGTGCAGGATTCTTTGCGCCGCGCTAAAATAAAAATTGTTTGCAGTTGATTTGTTACTACTTTGCATTTATTAATACGGACTTTAAGGGGCTTCAAACCAATCCAGATTGGGTGGGGATTTCATCACCCTTCCTAGGACCCCAGAAATCACAAAAGAATATGCATTGACCATTGTTAATTAAAAAATACTAGACTCAGCCCTAAGGACTTCGCGCTCAATAGGACAGAGGACTAGTTACAAGCATCGGCCGTTTATCCTATCCTGACTTTTGCGGTGTCTAGGCAAGTGTGTTGAAGGCAAGTGGTTACTTAATTAGGACCACTACTTACGTAGTGGGGAGCCTCCCACTTACCTGGCACTTACCTGGCCGCAATTGTTGGAGAAGAGGCGGTTTGAGGTCCTGTTTCTAGCCCTTTGGAACAGTTAGGAGCTGTCTAGCTGACCTAGGTGACCCTAGATCTAGGTGTGATTGTGCATATCTTGTTTGTGATTGCTTGAAGCCGTAAATCGGTACATATTTCTGTAAAGCTCTTTCTAAAATAAAAAAGAAAAGAAAAAAAGGAAAAAATCAAAAACTTTTATAAAAACTTGCCCTTCGTCGCCAAAAATCCATTTTTCACCCACCACCCATCATATTTCTCCATTGATGTTTTCTTACCCTCACCTTCTCCGCTTTGACTATACTAAACTCGTTTAGTGTATGCCCGCTTGGACTCGGGACACTAGCGCCCGCCTAGTTCGTGTTACGTTAGTCGCTACCGACTACGCGATCGACTCAGACATCGAAACTCCGTCCACGCCTCTTTCAGCTTTACCTTTGCCGGCCAACTCCGACGTTGACCAGAATTCTGTTCATACATCTTCGCCTTCACCATCGCCAAACTCTTCTTCCGCGATGTCAGGATTTAATCCAAACATCTCTTTGACTACCCCAGGATTGACTCCACCTCCTACGGAGGCAACTAACCCACCACCACCGCCTGTTGTCGCGCCGCAGCGAATCGCGCTCCAGGATCGTTTCTATCCCACCCGTTCTGCACTTCCCACCTGTCTTTCTCTTCTACCGGCCAATGGGGATAACTTTGAAATTAAGCCCCACTTCATTAACATGCTTCCGCGATTTCATGGACTTGAATCTAAAGATGCCTATATCTTCATCAACAAGTTCCAAAATGTTTATGCCATGATGAAAACCACCCAGCTGTCGGACGATGCTATACGGCTATGGGTCATTCCGTTCGCTTTATGCGATCTTGCTGAAAAATGGCTGTATAGCACCTCTTCCCACTCCATAACCAGTTGGGATGAGTTTGTGAAAGCGTTTCTCAAGAAATTTTATCCGAATCATAAAACCGCAAGGATCCGTAACGAAATCAACCAATTCTCTCAGCTTCCTTCTGAACCCTTCTGGAAGTGCTTTGACCGGTATAAAGACCTTCTTGTTCAGTGCCCTCACCACGGTATTGAGAAATGGCAACTTTGCCAAACCTTATACGAGGGCCTGAACCCAGCAACCAAGCAGTTGTTGGAAACCATCTGTCAGGGCCACTTCCTATCGAAATCTGACGAGGAAACGTGGCAATTCTTCGACGACCTTGCGGAACAAACGCTACAATGGGAGAGCACCAGACCGACTTCTTCTTCTTCTACCTCCACTTCTACCGGTCAGTCTAGGGTAGGAATTCACCAACTTGATGTCTCTATTGCGATGAAAGCTGAAATGGCTGCAATAACGAGAAAACTTGAAGCGATAGAGAGCAAATTTTCTTCTCCTGCTCCTGCCCCTGTTCTTCCCCTTCGTACCATTTGCGCTTGTTGTTCCGATCCTTCTCACTTAACCGAAGAGTGTCCTTACAATCCATCATCTTAAGGACAGGATCATGTTAATGCTGCATTTTAGCAAAGACCAAGAAATGATCCATACTCTTCCACCTACAATCCCGGTTGGAGGAACCATCCCAATTTCGCCTGGAATCAGAATCAGCATCAATTCCAAGGCAACAATTTCCAGAGGCCCCCTCCTCCGCAAAAACAAGCGCAACAACAAACTCAACATCAGTTTCAGCAGCCCTTCCAACCCCAACCTTTTCAAAATCAGACGAACAACTTTGCACCCAACAATTCTTTTCCCCAAAACAACTTTGTTCCGTCAAACAACGATAAGGTTTTCTCGCTCGAACGAAGTCTGGAGGCGTTCGTTAAACAATCGACACAATCCACTGCCAACATCCAGTCTTCCATTCAGTCCTTAGTGGAACACACTGCCGCTCACGGGCAAAGCATCAAGACCATCGAGGCCCAGATTGCACAGCTGAATGCGGCGTTAAGCGAGCGAGAGAAGGGAAAGCTTCCATCTCAACCACTCCCAAATCCCGGTCACCCACATAATGTACATGTTGCTCTTGAACAACAGAACCATATTGTGAGTGCCGTGACTACGTTGAGATCGGGAAAGATGCTGCACAACAACATCGGCACAACAATGGAGGATAATGACACCCCGGCCGCTTCTTCTTCTTCTTCTTCTCCTTCCTCGTCTTCTGAGCCTATTCTTCATTCTTCAAAAGGCTCTTCTTCTTCTTCTTCTATTCTGAACGGACCCACTTCTCACTCCACAAAAACACCAGCTATGGGATCCATTCCAACTCCACAATCTCCTCCACAAGCATTGGACTCAACCACTTTTAAAAACGTTCCATTTCTAAACCGGTTGAGGTCTAATAAACAAAATCCACAAATGGAGAAGATTCTGGAGTTATTTAAGCAGGTTAACATTAACATTCCTCTTTTAGATGTTGTCCAACAAGTCCCGTCCTACGCAAAAATCTTAAAGGACTTGTGCACGAAAAAGAGGAAGTCTCAAGTACCCAAGAAAGTTTTCTTGGCTAGTGCTGTGAGTGATGCTCTTACCCAATCTTTACCACAAAAACGGAAGGACCCTGGCTGTCCTACGATTTCTATTACCATTGGGGATAAGAACATCAACCGCGCACTATTAGATCTTGGTGCCAGTGTTAACCTGCTTCCGTACTCAGTATACGAGCAATTAGTCGTAGGAGAGCTGAAACCCACACACTGTACTCTCCAAATGGCCGACCGATCGATCATCCATCCTAGGGGTGAGCTAGAGGATGTGTTAATCAAAGTCGGGGACTTCATATTCCCCATTGACTTCATTGTATTAGACACACAGCCTGTAGCTAACCCCCGGAATCAAATTCCGGTGATACTCGGTCGCCCATTCCTTGCGACGTCAAATGCTGTGATCAATTCTCGCAATGGTTCGATGAACCTCTCTTTTGGAAACATGACAATTGAACTCAACATTTTTAGGTTGGGTAATCAGCCCTCCGAACCTAATGCTCATATACTGGACGTTTGCTTAATCCAGGAGATCACCCCTGAAGAGTGTGAATTCGAGGAGTTTTTGTTCGATCACGATAACCTTAACGCCACTAGTGCGTTCCTCTTCGAACCAGCTGTTGTTTCTGCGCCCGACAACGACTATGAGTGTTTCACTTTCTCGAACAATCTTAGCCACTCTCCACCTGAGTTTGAATCCTTGGAATTTCTGGATGAGTTACCTGAACCATCCAACTCGGTCGCTTACACTCGTTTTGAACCTTTGCTGGAATCTTTTGAGTTCGAGGCCTTTTCACCAATCTTGCCTTCAATCGTTTCACCTCCAATGCTCAAACTCAAGCCTTTGCCGTCTCACCTTAAGTACGCTTACTTGGGTGAGAACGAGACCCTCCCTGTTATCATCTCGGCTTCTCTAGCTCCAGAGCAAGAGAAAGCCCTTCTTGAGGTCTTGCACAGCAATAGGCAAGCTTTTGGCTGGTCCATGGCGGACATCAAGGGGATTAGTCCCCTGATCGTTGAACATCATATTCATCTGATGGATGATGCCAAATCAGCCAGAGATCCACAAAGGCGACTCAACCCAGTCATGAAGGAGGCTGTGAAGAAGGAGATCGTAAAGTGTCTAGATAGTGGTATCATTTACCCTATCTCTGATAGCCAGTGGGTTAGCCCCATTCATGTTATCCCCAAGAAATCAGGCATAACGGTCATCACTAACGAGGCGAACGAGTTAATCCCTACTCGCACCCAAACTGGGTGGCGAGTATGCATCGATTACAGAAAACTCAACGCCGCAACGCAGAAGGACCACTTTCCGCTACCTTTCATTGACTAAATGCTTGAGCGACTGGCCGGACACGAGTACTACTGCTTTGTTGATGGCTACTCCGGCTATAATCAAATTCTCATCATCGAAAAAGACCAGGACAAGACCACATTCACTTGTCCTTTCGGCACGTTTGCATATCGTCGCATGCCCTTTGGGTTATGCAATGGGCCCGCTACCTTCCAGCGGTGTATGATGGGAATCTTTTCAGACATGGTGGAAAAATTTCTGGAGATCTTCATGGACGATTTCTCCATCTTCGGCGATTCCTTCAACGAGTGTTTGCTGCATCTTGACGCTGTCCTTACCCGATGTAAGGACAAGAACCTCACTTTGAATTGGGAGAAGTGACACTTCATGGTGCGCGAAAGTATTGTCTTAGGACATATCATCTCGCAAAATGGCATAGAGGTTGACAAAGCGAAGATTGAGGTCATTTCCAATCTCCCTCCTCCCAGATGCGTTCGAGACATCCGAGCCTTCCTTGGCCATGCTGGTTTTTATAGACGGTTCATCAAGGACTTTAGCAAGATTGCTAGGCCCTTGACTCTTTTGCTGGCCAAGGACATGCCATTCGACTTCAACTCGAGCTGTGTGACTGCATTCGAGTCATTAAAAAGCTCACTCACTTCTGCTCCCGTTCTTTCTTCACCTGACTGGACGCACCCATTTGAGATTATGTACGATGCATCCGACTTTGCCATTGGTGCTGTCCTTGGACAACACATCAACAAGATGCCGCACGTAATCTATTATGCTAGCCGAACCCTGAACGACGCCCAACTTAATTATACAACAACTGAGAAGGAATTCTTAGCTGTTGTATTTGCTTTAGAAAAGTTCAGGCCCTACCTCATCGGCTCTCCAGTCATTGTCTACACAGACCATTCTGCTCTGCGCCATCTTTTTGCGAAGAAAGATGCAAAATCTCGACTAATACGTTGGATCCTCTTGCTTCAAGAGTTTGACCTTTTCATTAAGGACAAAAGAGGATGTGAAAACGTAGTCGCCGACCATCTCTCACGACTTCCTTCTTCGCTGTCGCTTCATGTTCCTATCAACGACGTTTTTCTGGATGAACAACTCTTGACAGTATCTTGCGAACCCTGGTTCGCAGATATTGTGAAATATTTGGCCACAGGATTACTACCGACTGAATGGTCAAGTCAGGACAGACTTCGCTTCTTATCCTAAGTAAAACACTTTTACTGGGATGAACCCTATCTGTTCAAGTACTGTCCCGACCAGATTATTCGTCGGTGTGTCCCTGACGAGGAATTCAAGAGTGTGCTGTCATTTTGCCACGATCAAGCATGTGGCGGGCATTTTGGCCCCAGAAAGACAGCTGAGAAGATCTTGCAATGTAGTTTCTACTGGCCACAACTCTTTAAAGACGCTCATGACTATTGCAAGACTTGCTCCCGGTGCCAATACTTGGGCCGGATATCCCGGAGGAACGAAATGCCGCTCCAACCAATCTTGGTTGTGGAGATTTTCGACGTTTGGGGGATATATTTCATGGGGCCGTTTCCCAGCTCTTTCGGGAACTTGTACATCCTTCTCGCTGTTGATTATGTCTCTAAGTGGGTCGAGGCTGTGCCCAGCCGGACTAACGACAACAGGTTGTCGTTAGGTTTCTTAAAGAAAACATTTTCTCCCATTTTGGGCACCCTCGAGCGATCATTAGCGACAATGGAACTCATTTCTGCAATAAGACTTTCGAGGCCTTGATGCGGAAATATTCCATTAATCATAAGCTATCTACGTCCTACCACCCCTAAACCTGTGGTCAAGCCGAAGTTTCAAATCGGCAAATCAAGCAGATACTGGAGAAGACGGTTTCCAAGAACCGTAAGGATTGGTCGATGAAACTCACTGATGCCCTTTGGGCATTTCGAACGGCTTATAAGACCGATCTTGGCATGTCTCCCTATCGGCTTGTGTACGGAAAGGCTTGCCACCTCCCTGTCGAAATAGAGTATCGCGCATTTTGGGCGATAAAGGAGCTGAATCTGTCTCTCGAAGATGCGGGCAGCCATCGGAAGCTGCAGTTGAACGAATTGAGCGAGCTTAGGGATGAGGATTACGATAACGCGGTTGTCGTTAAAAACCGAACGAAGGTGTTTCACGATAAACACCTTTTGCGCAAAACTTTCGTGCCTGGTCAACAGGTACTGATTTACGACACCCGACTACACTTCCATCCAGGAAAGCTCAGATCTCGCTGGAAAGGGCCGTATTTTGTACGGAATGTGTATCCGCAGGGCGCTATGGATTTGGAGAATCCAAAGGACGGTTCATTTTTCAAAGTGAACGGACACCGACTAAAACCGTACCTTAGCGCCGAACCAACAGAGGAGCTCCTGGTCTTACAGGAGCCGGTTTACCTTGCATAATTGATCGTCCCGAGCAAACTAGTTTATTTTAAGAGGAGAAAAAGAAAGGAGAAAACTAAGCACACTTTCGTAGGCAGACACGATTGCACTGAGCACGTGCAACAAGCCGTTAAACCTCTAGGTGTCCCTAGTAGGAGGAGTGTTGTCTCCTGAGGGTTTTCAGCGGATTACACCCACAAAATCCTATAACAAAAGAAAGATGGTGAAGTTTACATATAAAGATAAGAACATTAAAAGAAAGGCCTTGAAAAGAAGAGTTTCCAACTATACTAGCTTTTCAGTTGTCATGAGCCCTATCTTAATAGTCATGAAAAAAATGTTAGAAATCATATCATCTCTTAATAAAACATCGTCTTTATTCTTCATTCCATCTTTCATCCAAACATTGATCATATACCCCTACGTGTGTGAAATGGACATCCCTACATTCGGAGAATTCAATTCAAGCTATCATACTCTTGTCCATCTACCTTAGTACTTTTTAATTTGATGAATTCTAAGATTTGCTCACACATTTTCATGCGACCGTTAATACTTCTTGAGGTACTAACAGACCGATTACTTATGTGCTTGCTGATCAGGTGATAATATTTTCCTCGTCTTGCACCACCTAAGGCTTAGCAGTGAGTCCCAGACTAGTTGGCCTTAGGGCACTAGGTGAAGAGGCACCCTCGCTATATTTTTTTATTGCTGCCTAAGCGATAACAAAACCATTGTTCATTTTTTTTTTCTTTTCACCATTTTTATATTTTCTTCATTTTTTTCATTTCCTTCATACTTTGGCTTTTAGACAAGAGCATTTCAAGGTATCCTCTACTATCCCGAGTTTCAAGACGTGTGTAAGTGCATATAGTAGGGTATCAACATTCAAATGTTCGGCTTCCAGAATAGAAACTATTTTTCAGACTTATTTTTATCCTCAGATTAGTGACTTCCTTCATCTTACTAACCCTTGGGACAACAGCTCATAACTACTTATTACCAGTTCGTTTAAAAAAAACTCCAAATTTTCCTGGTTTTCTTACACTATTCCTATCTTTTGGATGTAATTTTTTACTTTCTACGCTTTTGTTGTAAAATAAATTTTTTAGATTTTTTTTGAAAATGTCATGCTTATGCCAAGTATGATGCAAATTGATGTGTAAATAAGCACAAACCTTCCCTAAACCTGTTTACAGCAGTGTCCTCACTGATGTCATTCGTTAAGCTCAAAAAAAAACTCTGGACTTGGGAGGAAATTATTAATGAGGGCAAGAATATATGAAAGTGAAAATCCTCCCCCAAACTTATTTTAGGCTCACAATTTTGTAAAAATCATTTTCTTTCAAGAGCCAAAATATACCACCCCTCCCCCAAACTTGAGTTAAACATTTTTAATCTTTTAAAATCACATGAGGGGGTCAAGGTTATTGGTCAATGCCAAACTTTGCAAAGACCGAAGGTCAACACCAACCATTCAAAAATTTTATCGATGAAGCACCAAGGTTGGTGGAAGAACATGTCACCTATTGACGTGAAGAAGTGGGGAGGTGACAAGAGGTGTAATGGAAAAGGATTGCGTCTCAATTTGGAGAGACGACACAGTGATAGTAATGATGGATTACTCGCATTATCATGATTGTCCAAAAGAGGGGGTGGAGGTCCAATTTCTTCATCTTGGAGTTGATTCATCTCAGCATCGGTGTCTTGTAAAAATGCGAGTTCATCAGCGAAAATTTCCTCAAAGCTTTCATCGATACCCCGAAAAATAATGTCATCGGAAAAAATGGGGTGATCGTCAGACTCAATATAAGGTTCCTCATTAGATGTTGACCCGGACAACTCGGTGGAAGAGTAAATGGTTGGGTCAAACAACAACATATGAAAAGAGTCTGTATCATGAGGTTGATCAAATTCGCTGCTGTCGACATCCATTAATTCGACAGAACACACATGAGCATAGGGTTCGGAGGGTTCACTTCCCAACTTGTAAATGTTAAGCTCAATTGACTTCTTCCCAAAGGATAGGGTCATAGAGCCGTTTCTACAATTGATTACCGCGTTGGAAGTGGCCAAAAAGGGTCGACCGAGTATCACCGGGATTTGATTGCGTGGGTTTGCCACAGGCTGTGTATCAATAACGATAAAGTCCACAGGAAATATGAATTCCCCGACTTTGATTAACACATCCTCTAGCTCACCCCTTGGTTTGGTGATAGATCGATCGGCCATCTGAAGAGTGCAATGCGCAGGTTTTAACTCTCCGATCCCTAATTGCTCATAAACAGAATACGGAAGCAAGTTAACACTAGCACCTAGATCGAGTAGAGCACGATTGATATTTTTACCCCCAATGGAAATAGAAATTGTAGGACTTCCGGGGTCCTTTCGTTTCTTGGGTAGTTGTTGTGTAAAAGCAGTGCTCACATTACTCGCAAGGAAAACTTTTTTAGGTACTTGAACTTTTCGCTTCCTAGTGCACAAGTCCTTTAAGATTTTCGCATATGACGGAACTTGTTGAATAGCATCTAGGAGAGGAATGTTTATGTTAACTTGCTTAAACATTTCCACAATCTTCTCCATTTGCGGGTTATGTCGGTTGGCCCTTAATCGGTTTGGAAATGGAGCTCGATCAATGATTTTTGGGTCCAACGTTTGTAGAGAAGACTGTGGCGACGGATTCGATCCCAAAATTGGAGTGGGAATCGACTTAGATAGATTTGGTGAAATGTTTGAGCCTTGGGGAAAACGGAGAATAGGCTCGGACGAAGGTGGGAGACTAGACAAATTAAGGGAAGAAGAAGAAGAAGAAGAAGAAGGGGTATCAAATGTGTCACTATTATCAATTTGCTCACCCACTTGGTTATTCAGCACTCTCCCCGATCTCAACGTAGTAATGGCATTCACATTATGACTTTGTGAATGGCCAGGATTCGGTAGGGGTTGAAATGGGAGTTTCCCTTTCTCTCTCGCACTCATTGCGGCGTTTAACTGTGCGATTTGGTTTTCTATTGATTTAATACTCTCACCATGGGAGGAGGAGTTTTTCGTTAGGGTATCAATAGAAGACCTTATCTCAGCCGAATTTTGCATGGATTGTTTCATGAACATATCCAAAGTTTGTGCAAGCGAGTTTTCAGTACCGGCCACTTGTGGTGTAGAAATGTTGGCCGGATTTTGGAAATTTTGTGACTGAAA
Source organism: Agapanthus africanus (assembly GCA_030015575.1). Classification (NCBI taxonomy): domain Eukaryota; kingdom Viridiplantae; phylum Streptophyta; class Magnoliopsida; order Asparagales; family Amaryllidaceae; genus Agapanthus; species Agapanthus africanus. Next base: position 563,937,066 of record JASDDO010000014.1, on the reverse strand, counting down.
GGGGGGCTGATTCTGTGGTTGTGGTTGCTGTGGAGGAGGTCTTTGATAATTAATTTGTTGGTTTTGATTCCAAGCAAAGTTAGGATGATTCCTCCATCCTTGATTATATGTGGAAGAATAAGGATCGTTTCTAGGTCGCTGCTGAAAAGCAGCATTAGCTTGAAATGATGCATTCATAAGACATTCTTCCGTTAAGTGTGAAGGATCCGAACAGCAACCACAGACAGTCTTAGGAAGCGTGACCTGATTTAGGGAGAATGTTGAGAACTTGTTTTCAATAGCATAGAGTTTCTTCTGTATCGCTACCATTTCGGCTTTCACTGCGATAGAAACATCGAGCTGGTGAATACCTCCCTTAGTTGAAGGTGGTCTTACGCTTTCCCACTGCAACGTGTGTTCAGCGAGATCTTCCAGATATTTTCATGCTTCACCGTCATCTTTAGACATGAAATTGCATTGACACATTGTTTCAAGCATCTGCTTTGTCGCTGGATTAATGCCCTCATATATAATCCGACATAAATCCCATCTTTGTATTACATGATGGGGGCATTGGACAAGCAGATCTTTGAAACGTTCAAAGCACTTCCAAAATGGTTCATTGGGAAGCTGAGTGAACTGGTTGATCTCGCTCCTAACATGTGCAGTCTTATGATTTGGGTAAAACTTCTTAAGAAATGCTACGACGAATTCATCCCAATTAGCGATAGAGTGTGCGGCAGTATTATAAAACCATTTTTCTGCCAAGTCGCACAGTGTGAATGGGAGAAGACATAAGCGCATAGCATCTAAGGTCAATTGTGAAGTACCCATCATTGCGCATACGTTTTCGAATTTGGTGATGAAAACGTACGCGTCTTCCGACTCAAGCCCGTGAAATTTGGGCAGTAAATTGATGTAGTGGGGTTTAATCTCGAAATTATCCCCGTTAGGTGGTGGAAGAGATAGACAAGTAGGAAGTGGACCACGAATAGGATAGCATCTCTCTGGGAGAGAGATGCGCGGTGGATTCTGCGCACCTGCGGGTGGTGGAAGCGTGGTGTTATAATCTGATGGAGTGCCGTCCATCTCGGTTGATGTGGTGTGTGGTGGGGGAAAAGAAGATGAAGAAGTACCGACTTCGGCGTCGATAGCAGGAACGCGGACAAGACGGGCACTAGGATCCCGTGTCTAGCCAAGCATGCACTAAGCGGGTTTAGTGCAAGTGGCAGCGTGTGTGTGGTTTTTAAAAATTGGCTTGTTTTTGAAAAAGTGGGACTCAACACAAATCACCCTATGATGCACAAGCAACCCTAGAACTAAGGTCTCCTAGGTCTGCTAGACAGCTCCTAACTAAGGCTAGAAATAGGACCTCAAACCGCCTCTTCACGGACAAGTACGGCCAGGTAAGTGGGAAGGAACCACCACTACAGTGGGCCTAATTAAAAACCACTAGCCTAGATGTTAGTTATATGTATGCCCTAGAGGCCATTACTGTACATTGGATGTATAGAGTAGTGGATGCTGGGACATATATAGGGAGGACTTTCTTGCTCGACATGATAGTATGCTATCTGGTTGCTCTTTACCTTAACGTGTACACAGATTGTCTCTCTGTTACATGTTGGTAAAGCCCTTAGGATGTGTACTTGACTACCTGGACTATGATGCGGATCATACTAGTGGGGACATGGTAGTCCATAAGTACATCCTTCAAAGTCCCTAGTCGTGGGTGTATCGAGACGGGGTATCGATATACCAGAGTAGACTAGCGTATACCTTCTCGACCCATACAGATGGGCGATGGATGATCCCATATCCATTGGTGTTTGACATCGGAGATGATATACGGGTGCTCAGTAGAGACTGGGTACACTGGACGGACTCGCCGAGAACTCCCAGATGGTATTATACCTCACGTCAGATGGCAGTTCTCTGGTGACACTGGTACAGAGTAGTCTGTTGACCCGAGATCGTCATAGAGTCTTGTGTGGTTCCCACTGTGCTTTGATTTCCATCTTACCACGTCCAAGAGGGCGTGCAAAACGGTGGTTTTTGGGTACAGTCCCGAGTCACATGGAGGCAATGAGCGATAGGAGGGGATTCGTCTCTCCCGGTATGGGGAGTTGATGTTGCGCTGTGTTCGATTGGCTATAACAGGAAATCCCTGGCCAGGGTTGCTGAGATTTACTGGTAAGTGTTACCAGTAGTTTCTCGAACAGTTATAGATCTCATATCAACACGACTTATCGAGCTATTGGGGTCTGACGTTTACCACCCCTAGGCAAGATATGCGACATATCAGACGATCAGACCGGACTGTACGGTAGTGTTACTGGTTGGATTCACTGGAGTGTGAGCGGGCTTGCTCGTCGATCTTCAGATCGCTCAATACCCGGGCGGCCGTTACGTTTAGCAGACCGCTTGTGGCTTGTGGGTGCTTGATATGACAATCATCTGCTGCCGGCGTATTGACGAGTCTTTAGAGTCCTACACAGAGGTTTCCTGGCTCAAGCGAAACGAAATAGGAGCGCATATGAGATATGTGCGGGACCGAGAATAATGCGTGTATGTGATACCGTATTTCATTCTCGCGATGAATGTGTCGAATGGTTGTATGCGATATAACCTAGTTATCGATTCAAGCGTTGATTCGATAAGCCGATACATTGTATACTAGTCGGTTGTGTGCGACATGACCGGATCATTGAATCAAGTGTTGATTTAATGATTTGATGCATATTTATATATTTGATATATTACTTTGCATCAACTAGTATCGGTTTACTTAAGATGGATTTTCTCACTCGGATGTGCATATTATATATGTGATATGATTTTGTGCACTTACTTGTATCATGTTTGATGATACATGCTTTTTGGTTAAGTGTAAAGTGTTAAACCTTGGTTAATGAATAGGTTAGGGTTTATCATTTGTTATTCATTTATCTTATTTAATTATCCATTTATTTATGATAAATGAATAAAAGAAAATGAAATGAAATGGTTGCTAATTTTGGATTCTAGTTGAAGCTTCTTGATCTTTTGACTAAGTGACCATTTTGTCTCTAGTTTGACCCTAACCATTCCTTTAACCATAATTGATTCTCTACACCTAACTATGGTTCAATTATGATAAGAATGAATTTCTTTTCTCATTTTTATTATTCTTATCATAATACATTCTTCTTCTTCTTCCTTCAACTCAAGAAGAAAAACCTAGAGTACATCAATGGTGGATTGATGATATGAGTGAGAAATCCAATTCTAAAGACTACCCACTTCCTATTTCTTCATCCTCTACCTCTTGCCAAGTAGTAGAGTGTGTTTCCTTCACAAGTTATCATGGCTTGGCGAAGTGAGAGCTTGATCTTGCGATGCTTCGACGTAGATCATCTTCGACATGGATATCGACAACCTAGCTCGCCATATCTCCGACGAAGCGACACTAGAGCCCGGATTTTGATTTGGACAGCGGAGACGACTTCGTTGCGGAGCCGTGGAGGTGGAGCACCGGATCTACAAAGGTTGTATTTCCGTTAAACTCGTAGTTAAGTGTTAACTAGTTTCTATTTCGCCTAGTTTTCTAGCAAACGATCTTGTTAGGGTTTGTAGGCACCGTTAAAATTTGAAATTGGCATGTTCGATGCCTTGTATAACCTCATTAGGGTGCCTAGGAACCTTTCACTGGTATCAGAGCCTAGCTAGAGCCTTAGGCGAAGTCCAGACGGAATTTGAAGTCCGATCGAACCGAAAACACGAACCCAAAATTGCTCTCTGTCCAGATTTTAAAATTGTGGATTTTTCAAGATTAAAAATATCCAGAAAATCAAGCAGGGTTTTATAAGAATTACTGTAAATTTCGAGGACCTAATTCAACTTTACCACCGCGTTTCCGCGGCACGTGCATGGCTCGTGCGGCGGAAGTGCGGCCGTTTTGTGAGGTAATGTTTGCACAGTAATTCTCAGTATTCTGTTCTGGTTTTCCTGGGATATTTTAATATTTTTTCAAGAGTTGAATTTTTCTGGGTTGTTTTGGGTTTTCATGAGTTCGATCGGAATATCAAATTTTGTCTGTGTGGCTTTCCGGATAAATTTTAGAATATGTTAAAAAGTTCGACCGGATATAAATACCCAATTTTTCCCCTGTTGGGAAATTTCCAAGTGTTGGATTTTTCCGTAGTTTAACGACGTTCTAAGTAGTGCAAGTAACGCGATGGACCCTCTAGAAGACAACAAACCTTAACTCGATTATGTGACCGTCTTGAACTGTCCTTTGAACCTTCGGGTTTGGGGCAGTACGGCGTGCCACATGTAAGGCGTTGGCTTGACCCTTCTACGGCTGGACCGTTGGTACTGAGGCACGAACTGAATGTTGTTAGACTTATTTCATGTGTTGATCTGTATCGGGAAAACTTGGGTGTTCGATTGTTAGATCGAAAAGTTTAACATTTTCTGTTTATCTGGAATGGGATACAATAATTGGAATTCACAAAAGTTATGTGATAACTAAATGAATGTTATAAACATAGCAGTTTAGTCTCACTTGATCGGTTGCCACGGAATTTTGATGTGATCAAAAGTCCGTCGCAATCACGTAGCGTACGCGGATACTCGCCGGGTAAACTTAATAGACAGACTCACCCCATAGCCCCGACCAAGTGACTGTAGGAGAACCCCGTCTCCGAAAGCATCCGTTCGGGTGCTTGCGGCAGCGGTGTTCCGCCTTGGTGCACTTCGTCGACGGTATCGGGGGTGCGGCCGCCTCCTAAAGTTTGCGACGAGTATTCGATCAGGATGTCGGGAATCTTGTTGAATTGCCCGACTTGATATTGAAAAGAGTTTTCGATAATGAGACTAAAATGCGGGGTTTATAATTGTTAGGCATGCGATGTCTAAGTAATTCATTTGGTCAGGCATGCGATGTCTGAGGTGGTTGCGGATTCCAACTGTTGTAGTTTTACACTTTCTTTTCTGTGACCGTAAGTGTAATATGTGATATCGCCGGTTTCGTTGCTATATGTCAACGACAATTGGGATGCGCACATTTACTTACGTTGATGACATGTGATGTTATGTGTTGCTGGATATGTTATATTGGATCGTCGTGTTTGAATAGCCGGGGGTTTTTATGTGAGATGAGTGTTTTTCATTTTCATTCATGTAAAAACTTGTATATAATATTCTTTTATTGGGGCACTTCCAGGTAGCGGAAGTTGTCACCCTTTGTATATTATTTACTTTTCCGCACTAGGATAGACCTAAGGAGGAGGGCATAAGTAACCGGGTTCTGGAGTTCAGTGGGAGACCAACTCGAGGAGTCGAGGTCGGGTCTCCTAACTCCAGAATTGGTAGGGTTGCTTGCCGCTCTCGTAGGGGTCTAGGGGTGTGGGTTTGGCTATTCATTACGACCGTGGAATCCGTGTTTTATACTGGCTCGTATTGAAAACACGGACGTCCTAGTATATCCAATATTTCATATGATTCTTCTGCTGCGATATCTGTGATGTGATCATGTGATGTTCTGTAATGGATATAGTATATAGTATATCTGATATATTATATAGGCGTTACTTATGTTTTACACCTGCGCTAGCCCTGCCCTGCTCTGTCGTTAGTTACCTAACCTAACGGTGCACGAGGGGACATCGAGGCGAATGCGGATGGCATAAGTGTACGTCATATCTATCTGTGATGTTTAGGTAACTTAAATGATGGGACTTCATTAATGTGATTAATGAAATAAAAGAAACCTAAGATGTTGTAGAATCGAATTTCAAAATAAAACAGGTAGCTACAGTTCTTGCTTTGCACAGCGGTATATATGATATATCCTGCACCTTATTCGATAAGGAAAGGACCGAGATCCCTTCACCGGGAGTGACTCCTTTAGCAATAACTGGCAGATGCTACACCCTCGGTTTGTCTTTTGATTGCTTTTAAGAGTTTTTGCTTTGCACAGTGATATATGTGATATATCCCGCACCTCATTCGACGAGGAAAGGACCGACGATCCCTTCACCGGGAGTGACTCCTTTAGCAAAATTAGAAAAGCCTCAAAAGCACTCCATTTTAAACTTCATTTGATTCTACAACGATATCAAGTTCATTACGCAATAGGTTTTCAGAAAAACCTGTCGTAGCCCTCCGTCTTTTCAGATAAGTTGTATATAGTATTCGTGCTGCATTTGTTGGCTTTCGTCAAGGTGCAGTGTGCGGTAGCTATATGCTGCTTATCTGCTAGCATACGATGCGATTGGATTAGGGTAGTCGTGCGGCTTTGTTGGCTTTCGTCAAGGGTCGTGCGGGTGGGTTTAATTCAATCAAGAAATGTACGGGTTGAACTTGACTAGCGGGCTATGGTTTGTTGGCTTTCGTCAAGGTCATAGCACGTTAGGGGCAAAATATTATCGGGAATTTCAAGTGTTGAGATTTGCAATGAGATTGCATACCTTCTATGAGATAGTTGGATCCCGATACCCGCTGCGAGTAATTGTTACTCCTGGGAGAGTTTTATACATTACAATTAGTCGATCAAGTAGGTGTCTAGAAAGGTGTCAACGGGGTTACGCCTCTGGGAAAACGAGGTTTACATTAATTAGGTTCGTACGAAAGCACGGGGGACCTCCCTCAAAGTACCGACACTGGCCTGGCTGAAAGATTGGCGAACTTGTAGTGTGTAATTAATCCCGGCTAGTCTTTCCTTTTAGGGTTTGAAGGAAGATTTGATAAAAAGAAGTGGGAGCCATCCTGATTAGATAAAATAATAACCAATCTATTCTTGCTAGAGCGCACGCTGAGTGTTTTCTTCTCTCTCTCCTGGTAGCGACCATATCACGCCTTAATCAAGATAATAATACGGATTATTGACCGAACCCGCTTGTTATACTGAGCTGGGGAACGTTGATCCCGCTCCAACTTATAATTGTTATAAGACAGAGCAGGAAATTGGGGAATACCAGATTTCCCGTGCCGCCCAAACGAAGAGAGTGCATGCTGATGCATCATCTTCGGGTGTGTTCATTATATAGAACTGTTTCTCAGTATCCTCCGCATCCTGGTATATGATACCGGATCAGGATCCCAAATATGTAATCTGTTACATAGGGCTACAAAAGAGTAGAAAAACTGAGAACGGGTGATAAGTTTCATGAGACAGAAAACGGGGCAAGTGTTGCAGCCAAGTCTGTTGGTCACTGTTACCCTGTATTACCAGAATACATTGATTCTGAACGTATGTTATTAGATACCGAACCTGATATACAAAATCATATCACTCTCTTTATTAGTAAAGAAATGATAAAATTTTGTATTGTTGGATAATGTTTTGAACATTTCCTATATCAAAAGTTGATCGGTTCAGGCACGTTATCTAAAAGCGTTGATGTTCTAAATCAAACTACAGTTCTTAGTATACGGAACACACACAAGAGGAAGAGTTCAGAAATGAACGGATCCTTCTTGAGGTATTGTAGACTAGGTCATATCAATACGACCCGACTAGCTAGAGTTACATAGAGATGCATATTTAAATTAGTTTGAATTTACATCTTGTGAAACTTGCCAGTCATGTCACAAAGATAAGATGACCATAGCTCCGTTTACTGGAAACAGAGAAAGAGTTAGTAAACTCTTGGGATGATACATGTTGATGTATGTAGGTCCCCTGTCTACACATACCAGGATTGGTTCTTTATACTTCATTACGTTCTCTGATGATCTCTTTAGATTCAGACATATGTTCTTGTTGAAACACAAGTCCGAACCTTTTGAGATATTCACAGAATATAAGTTAGAAGTAGAGAACCAAAATACGGGTATAAGTATTATGTCCTATGATGAGATCAGGGAGGAGAATACTTGAGCACGAAAATCCTGGATTATTCTAAAGGAGAATGAGATTCTCTCTCAGCATTACTCCTCTGTATACACCATAGCACGATGGTATATCGGGGCGGAGCAATCACACCCTATATGATATGGTGTGCTCTATGATGAGTACTACTGAGTTACATTTTTCCTTTAGGGAGTTATGTGCTTGAGAAGCTGCATGCCTATTGAATAGGGTTCGAATCAAATCAATTGCCTACCATTTCATATGTGATATGGAAAAGGAAGAGCCCATGTCTTAAGCTAGTTAAGATTTGGGGTTGTCCGGCCTATGTCTAAAAGCAAAATCCGGACAAGCTCGAGGCAACGTCTGTTATGTAGAACTGGAAACGTTCCAGCTATACAAACTGGAGTTGATGATTTGGTAGAACCGAAGGATTCAGTAGATTCCAACGAACCTCGGCCTCTCCGCCGATCTAGTAGGGTTCCTCACCCACCTGAGAGATACTCTGGTTTCTCTATGACAGTGGGAGTGAGGATTGCATCATGAGATGATGACACAACTAGTTTCGAGCTGGCCATCAAGAGTAGGGACTCTGTAAGAATGGCTGGATGTTTAGCGATCTGAGATGGAATCCTTATACACCAACAAAGTATCGACTTTAGTTGCTATATCTGAAGGGTTAAATCCCCATCAGGAGCAAGTATATCTTGAGAAGATTACTTGGTGTACATGGAAAAGTTGAGACTTTCAAAGCTAGACTTGTTGAAAGTTTGCATCATTGACCAGCTGTGGATAATGATGAAACCTTTTCAAGTAGCTATGCTTAAGTCCATCCAGATCCTACTAGCCACGGCTACATACCATGACTACGATATCTGGCGGTTGGGTGCCATGACTCCTTTTCTAAATAACGATTTAGAAGAGAAGGTCTATAAGTACACAGCCAGAGGGCTTCGTAGACAGTGGGAGCAGCAGAAACGTGTGTAAGATGCTTTATATGATAAAGCAGGCATCGCGGAGTTGGAACATCTATTTTGATGGATTAGTCAAAGAAGTTGACATCATCAAAATGGTAGATGAACCTTGTATAAACAAAAAGGTAGTAGGGAGTATGGTGGTGATCCTCGTAGAGTATGTGGATGACATACTCTTGATAAGAAAGGAGTTTCTTATGCTACGCTCGATCAATCTCCGCTTATCACTATGATTCTCCATATAGGATCAAAATGATACCTCCTAAATCCTGAGTTTTGGATCTTTGAGATAGATCTAATTGGATGTTAGGACTCTCACTAGTTGTAGTGGGATGGTATCAGTCGATCCTGGGGAGAATCACTGGAAGTGTTCCAGGGTGATAAAGACGACTGAATGTCAGTCGCAGGCATTGTCTTTACCCTCAGTAAAGGGACGGTATGTTGGAAGAGTTCCAAGCTAGATACAGTGACATACTAGACTATAAAGGCAGGATACATCGCTACTTAAGATGCTACCAAAGAGGCTGTTTGGATGTATAATGGTTCATGAGATGAACTACGTTCCTACCATTGTGAGACAATGGAGTTGTGGCTTATGCCAAGGAACGCCGGTCCCATCAGTGATCCAGACTTATTCTAAGGTAGTGTCACCTGATCATGGAGATGGTTGATCTCCAGGTCGATCGAGGCAAGGAGAGTAGACTTAGAGGACAACACGGCGGATCCACTCACGAAGGCCTATTCCCAGAGAGAGACTTTTATGGGATGGTTGAGTATGAGATACTACAACCACTGCTACAGATGGCCCTAGTGCAAGTGGGAGATTGTTAGTTATATGTATGCCCTAGAGGCCATTACTGTACATTGGATGTATATAGTAGTGGATGCTGGGACATATATAGGGAGGACTTTCTTGCTCGACATGATAGTATGCTATCTGGTTGCTCTTTACCTTAACGTCTACACAGATTGTCTCTCTGTTACATGTTGGTAAAGCCCTTAGGATGTGTACTTGACTACCTGGACTATGATGCGGATCATACTAGTGGGGACATGGTAGTCCATAAGTACATCCTTCAAAGTCCCTAGTCGTGGGTGTATCGAGACGGGGCATCGATATACCAGAGTAGACTAGCGTATACCTTCTCGACCCATACAGATGGGCGATGGATGATCCCATATCCATTGGTGTTTGACATCGGAGATGATATACGGGTGCTCAGTAGATACTGGGTACACTGGACGGACTCACCGAGAACTTCCAGATGGTATTATACCTCACGTCAGATGGCAGTTCTCTGGTGACACTGGTACAGAGTAGTCTGTTGACCCGAGATCGTCATAGAGTCTTGTGTGGTTCCCACTGTGCTTTGATTTCCATCTTACCACGTCCAAGAGGGCGTGCAAAACGGTGGTTTTTGGGTACAGTCCCGAGTCACATGGAGGCAATGAGCGATAGGAGGGGATTCGTCTCTCCCGGTATGGGGAGTTGATGTTGCGCTGTGTTCGATTGGCTATAACAGGAAATCCCTGGCCAGGGTTGCTGTGATTTACTGGTAAGTGTTACCAGTAGTTTCTCGAACAGTTATAGACCTCATATCAACATGACTTATCGAGCTATTGGGGTCTGACGTTTACCACCCCTAGGCAAGATATGCGACATATCAGACGATCAGACCGGACTGTACGGTAGTGTTACTGGTTGGATTCACTGGAGTGTGAGCGGGCTTGCTCGTCGATCTTCAGATCGCTCAATACCCGGGTGGCCGTTACGTTTAGCAGACCGCTTGCGGCTTGTGGGTGCTTGATATGATCATCATCTGCTGCCGGCGTATTGACGAGTCTTTAGAGTCCTACACAGAGGTTTCCTGGCTCAAGCGAAACGAAATAGGAGCTTATATGAGATATGTGCGGGACCGAGAATAATGCGTGTATGTGATACCGTATTTCATTCTCGCGATGAATGTGTCGAATGGTTGTATGCGATATAACCTAGTTATCGATTCAAGCGTTGATTCGATAAGCCGATACATTGTATACTAGTCGGTTGTGTGCGACATGACCGGATCATTGAATCAAGTGTTGATTTAATGATTTGATGCATATTTATATATTTGATATATTACTTTGCATCAACTAGTATCGGTTTACTTAAGATGGATTTTCTCACTCGGATGTGCACATTATATATGTGATATGATTTTGTGCACTTTCTTGTATCATGTTTGATGATACATGCTTTTTGGTTAAGTGTAAAGTGTTAAACCTTGGTTAATGAATAGGTTAGGGTTTATCATTTGTTATTCATTTATCTTATTTAATTATCCATTTATTTATGATAAATGAATAAAAGAAAATGAAATGAAATGGTTGCTAATTTTGGATTCTAGTTGAAGCTTCTTGATCTTTTGACTAAGTGACCATTTTGTCTCTAGTTTGACCCTAACCATTCCTTTAACCATGATTGATTCTCTACACCTAACTATGGTTCAATTATGATAAGAATGAATTTCTTTTCTCATTTTTATTATTCTTATCATAATACATTCTTCTTCTTCTTCCTTCAACTCAAGAAGAAAAACCTAGAGTACATCAATGGTGGATTGATGATATGAGTGAGAAATCCAATTCTAAAGACTACCCACTTCCTATTTCTTCATCCTCTACCTCTTGCCAAGTAGTAGAGTGTGTTTCCTTCACAAGTTATCATGGCTTGGCGAAGTGAGAGCTTGATCTTGCGATGCTTCGACGTAGATCATCTTCGGCATGGATATCGACGACCTAGCTCGCCATATCTCCGACGAAGCGACACTAGAGCCCGGATTTTGATTTGGACAGCAGAGACGACTTCGTTACGGAGCCGTGGAGGTGGAGCACCGGATCTACAAAGGTTGTATTTCCGTTAAACTCGTAGTTAAGTGTTAACTAGTTTCTATTTCGCCTAGTTTTCTAGCAAACGATCTTGTTAGGGTTTGTAGGCACCGTTAAAATTTGAAATTGGCATGTTCGATGCCTTGTATAACCTCATTAGGGTGCCTAGGAACCTTTCACTAGACACCGCAATGTCAGTTAGGATAAACGGCCGATGCCTATACTAGTCTTTTTCCTATTGAGCTCGACAGTCCTTAGAGTCTGGTCTAGATATTTTTTAAATTAATGAAGGGTTGATCTGTATGCTCGGTTTGTGATTTGTGGGGCTTAGGAAGGGTGATGAAATCCCCACCTAATCTTGATTTGGTCTTTGCCGCTTAGAAATCCGTATTAAATATGCAAAATAAAACCAATCACAAAACTTTTGCAAAAAGAATTTTTTTTTTTAGCGGCGCAATTTTGCAAAGAATCCTGCAGAAGATAGATTTTATTGGATTTGAGGAGAGAGAGAAGGAGTTGAGAATCTTACCAGAGAATTCCGTAGCCCTAATCCCTCCAAGCAGCCGCGTTTCCGCCGCAGGAAGCACCTTAGTGCCGCGGTTCCGCCGCAAGGTGGATGGAACAATTGCTGAAAATTTTTCTCAAGCCCTCTGTGCTCCTCTGGATCTCGATGAATGCCTCTGTCTTCTGTTTTCCTCAATTCTGTAACTCCAGATCTTCTTGCAAAATTTACGCACAAATCGTTAAATATGCAATTTGCAGTTTTGTGTTAATAATGATATAAATCGTCTAAGAATTCAACACAAATAGTAAAAATAAAAAATTACGCACGTATCCCCGGCAACGGCGCCATTTGATTGATGTGAAAAAGTGTGTGTTAGAATAACCGCAATCAGAACGGTGTCGCGTGTAGCTAGACCGAGTTGAGTACGGGTCGTCCTCAGGGAAACGTTGAATATTTTAATCTTACTTTAGATGTGTTGAAAAAGAGAGGAGGGATAAAGAATATAGTAGAATGGTTTCTAGATCTACGTTAAGCAAGAATGCAAAAATATAGATCTAGATTATTTTAGAGATTTAGATAATATAATAAGAAGGCTTGTAGGGTTCGTTAGGATTTAATAGTCATGGACGATTAATTAAAAGTTACCCGTTTTATCCATTAATAGATTTAAAACTAGAACGACGGTGATGCGTGTAGATTAGGGTTTCTGGAGGGAAAAGGAATCCCACTCTTAACCCTTATCTCGACACGGAATTCCGTTCAAATCTAGCCTTTACCAAAACAATCATTAATTTAATCTCTAATCGCGGTCGGAACTAACAAAGAATTGCTAGCGCGCCCGATTAGGATGTTAATGATTCTTTTGATAAAGTTCATAAACTTTATAGGACTTAAAAAGGGTTTAGGGATGTTCATCATCCATTAGCCTACCCTAATCCTACGATCCCTAACAAGCGGAGAATTACTCGCGCATGTTGGGAGAAGAAGATGAAAAGAAAGAGAGGGAAAACATAATGTAAAATACAAAAGAATTAAATAAAATAACTACCTTTATTAATCAACTGAACAATCTACACTTTTATTCCGTAGAAAATGATTACAAAGACTAGTTTGCTTCTCGATCACTTCCAAGGAGGTAGATGAACAGTTGATGATCAGCCTGGATGCGTGAGCGTCGGGAGCTTCGTGATCTCGTCGGCTTGATGATTTTTCCAAGAGGCTCTCGGTGCCTTTTTATAATGCAAAACCAGAATCTTATTGTTGAGAAGTTGGTAAAATATAGCTTGGATTCACACCAGAAAATCTTGCCTTCCAATTCCATAAAAGTGCGGCGGATCCGCGGCCCAAGGGTGGGTTTGGCCGCGGATCCGCGCTCAATGGATGAGATCTTTTGATCAATTTTCTTTGGCTCTCTGATTTTGACATTTGGCAATCCTAGGCATCTTTAGAATTCAGAAATCTTCTCTCGGTTGCTTCCAGACTTGGTCTCCAAGTTTTGCTTCTTAATTTGGCAAGTTTTCTTCAACAAATTGATTTGTTTGTTAAATCCTTCATAACAACTTGGAAATATTCTGCACAACAACTCAAATAAGATTTTAGTAGACTTTGTTCTACTAGGATTACATCAATAATATTATTTGCATACATTTTCCTACCAAATGATAATTAACATATATTAACACATGGAAAATAATGTTTTTACACATAAACCCTCATATGTATAATATATCATATTAAAGTCCTTTTTTAATATAAAAATGGTAGGAAAAATGTACTACAAATGTGCAGTTTTATCGACTGAACAATAATCTTCCTCTGCCTACCACCAAACTTCGGTTATCCAGCCAAGAACAGTGGACACTGTTCCAAATAAGTTTGGGGGTATGTATATACCATTTTGTATTTATTTGTGGATATTCTTTTCTCTTTAAAAAAAAGAAAAACAAAAAAAATTTGTGTATATCTAACCGACAATTTTGACCCTTCAAATGATCTCTTCCTGCAATGACAGTGAGGACACTATCCAGTCTATGTTTGGGGGTACGCTCGGTACGCATTTCTAACCTTCGCATTCATATGTATATTTTGCATCTGCATATTAAAATCCATAAAATCCATAAAAATCAGAAAATTTTCTAAAAACATAAAAACTTTTCTGTCAAGTTAGCTAGTGGGAGAACTCTGATTCAACATTTCGACGGTTTTGTTTGATAAAATAAGAATAACTAAGTCTTATGTTTAGATTTTGAAAACCTGAAAGATAACTCTCCTTTGAAGTTAACTATAGCTGATATACGTCTTTACATCACACTACACGTGTCGTGAGTTTTGGAAATTATGATGATAAGTCTTTTATGTTTAAAAACTTTTAAATGGATAAATGATTTTCTGAGGATCAAATAGGTTTGTTCTGAAATAAGTAATATCAAGAATAGTTTATGAAGTGAAGTGAATATGAAGGAATGTTATTGATGCCTTAATTGGAACTAAGTCTGAAAAATAACCCATCTGGAACTTGATTGGAATGATTACACACCGAACACACTAAACACGTCTTTTATCAAAAAAATAATTGAACTGCCGGTTGTATCTCCGTTCGTATTAAATTATCATGATTTTCACGCCAAATTGTCTTTTGTTTTTGGACCTAGGTAACTTGAGTAATTAAGTCCGCTGGGGTGTTTCTACACCTAATGCCCTAAAGCCAACTGGTTTGGGTGCATTGGCCTAAAGCTCGTTAAGAAGCCTAGAAAGTCCAGATTAAAACAAAGTCAAGCAAGTGTTCTCTCCGAGTTAAAATTCCTAACGGTTCTTTGTGTGAGAATAATCTTGATAAAAGACAGGTTTTTATAAAAAAAAAATTTAGCGGAGATATGAAGGTTTTATTCTATGATAAAGACTATTGCACGTTCACAGTGGTGTGTATGAAATGAAAACAAGAAAAAGGTGGAGTTCAAAATAAGATCTAGTTTCCTGTTAAGGAAGATAGAAATTCTGAAGTTGAAACCTTACTGGAAAACGAAACTTGAAAAATGCTTAACTCTTTATAAAACTTATGTGATCCTTTCAAAATTCTTATCTGGGCTTTATTGTGTGACATGATGACTTTATTCGACCCTTCTGGAACTTAACGACACTATTTGCACTACACGTAAAGACATATAGAATCTTAAATTAAATAAGAAGAGATATGTGAAAAATAAAGGTTCGATAGTCTAGACTTAGGATAATAGAATTGTTATTTTCTGAAACAAAACTTTAGGGTTTGAATCAAAGTTATTTTGCAAAACTAGCTTGACCGGATTTTGTGGGTAGTATCAGCTGAAAACCCTCAGGAGACAACACTCCTCCTACTAGGGACACCTAGAGGTTTAACGGCTTGTTGCACATGCTTAGTGCAATCGCGTTCCCTGTGAAAGTGAGGTTAGGAAATTTTTTGTGAATAAATTGGCTTTGCTCAGGACGAGCAATTGATAAGTTTGGGGGTATTTGTTCATATCAGATTTTTGCATTTTTATACCGCCTAATTTTTATCACATTGCTTATCGGTAGGTACTCTTGAGCCGTGTTTGCTAGTCAATTGCAGGATACAGATTCTCGGCTCTAAACGGTGAAATTCATAGAAAAACACGACAAAACCCGGGTTCCTGCCAACCACAGATAAAACACGGGTCTCCGCTCTCTATCTGTATGTTGCCACACACCAGTTTAAAAGACAAAATGGCAAATCAATGTCATTTTCATGCACAAGGCTCAATGGCAACACAAGATCCAAGAAATCTACGCGGAGCTCGAGGAAATCATGGCAAAAGATCCACATCAAATCACCTTTTGACTTGCTGAAATTCTAGACAACTTGTGGAGAGATTCTGAGAAACAAAGTGTACCAAACTGATCCAAACATCAACACTAAGAAGCACAAAAAGTACGAGGATCCAACTCCACTAAAGTGCCGCGGTATAAGCATGCTTAGGCCGCGGAACCGCGGCCGTACGGTGGCGACAGAAGGTGGGCTTTTAGGGTTATTTTGGTCTTTTCATATAGAGGCAGAATTTTGCCTTAGGTTTCCATTTCCCTGCCTATAAATAGTCCAAAACATGCCAAAGCCAAGGGTCCATAATCTTGTATTTAGATTTTAGGTTTTATGTTGTTGTTCTTCTTCCTCCTCTCATCTCTTCTCCATTAAAAAACTTGTAGTGAGCTTTTGTGAGTGAAGAATGAATAAAGGAGTTCTTTTTACTTATCATCCTTGTCTTGTTCTTTAGTTAAATTGTAATTGCTTGTAATTTTCCTTTGCTAATATCTAGTTGTTGTTATTTGTTATTTGTTTCTTTCTTGTTCTCTTTTTCTTTATCCTTAAACAACCATGATGCTTACGCTTGATCCTTGCCAAGGTGAGGTCGCAAATAGCTAGTTGTAATCTTCTAACCTCCTTCTTTCTATCTTCCTCCTTTGTTGTATTTTCCGTTTTTCTTGTAATGGGTGAGTAGTTTCCATACATGTTAGGGTAGGATAAGGGAAGTTTGAGAGAAGGAAATCTCTCTCACTCTTTCCTTGCCCAACATCTTAAATCGAACTCCCGTTAATTGAACCACAATCCGCTCCCTACGGCACCCTATCCTACATGATAGCGGTGATTCCGTAGTGAGACCGGTTGTGGTTGAATTAACCGGAGGTTAAGGCTAAGAGCCAAGAACGGATGGACAAGCACCAAAAGGAAGAACTTATGCGCTGGAAAGCCTACCTTATACTCGCAAGTTCCTTCCTAGTCGTGCTAATCCCCGTTGTTGCCGATTACCGTAACACCGATATTAAGAGTGGCAACGAAAGAAGTGAGCGACTCCTAACTCTAACTAACCTAATCCTAACCCTAACAAGCTCTCTTCACATATCATTTTAACACTTAGCTAATCACAAACAAATCTGAACTTTTGGACTTAACTCGTAAAAGCAGATAGAAAAAGATTCCCATCTCCCTGCGGACGACCCGTACTCAACCGGCTAGCTACAAGCAAAACCGTCTTGATTGCGGTAACAAACTTAGCACGTAAAAACTCTATCAATCAGTCCCTAGTCGTGGGTGTATCGAGACGGGGCATCGATATACCAGAGTAGACTAGCGTATACCTTCTCGACCCATACAGATGAGCGATGGATGATCCCATATCCATTGCTGTTTGACATCAGAGATGATATACGGATGCTCAGTGGAGACTGGGTACACTGGACGGACTCGCCGAGAACTCCCAGATGGTATTATACCTTACGTCAAATGGCAGTTCTCTGGTAACACTGGTACAGGTTAGTCTGTAGACCCGAGATCGTCATAGAGTCTTGTGTGATTCCCACTGTGCTTTGATTTCCACCTTACCACGTCCAAGAGGGCGTGCAAAACGGTGGTTTTTGGGTACAGTCCCGAATCACATATAGGCAATGAGCGATATGAGGGGATTCGTCTCTCCCGGTATAGGGAGTTGATGTTGTACTGTATTCGATTGGCTATAACCGGAAATCCCTGGCCAGGGTTGCTGAGATTTACTGGTAAGTGTTACCAGTAGTTTCTCGAACTGTTATAGACCTCATATCGACACGACTTATCGAGCTACTGGGGTCTGACGTTTACCACCCCTAGGCAAGATATGCGACATATCAGACGATCAGACCGGACTTTACGGTAAGTGTTACTGGTTGGATTCACAGGAGTGTGAGCGGGCTTGCTCGTTGATCTTCTGATCGCTCAATACCCGGATGGCCGTTACGTTTAGCAGACCGCTTGCAGCTTGTGGGTGTTTGATATGATCATCACCTGCTGCCGGCGTATTGACGAGTCTTTAGAGTCCTACACAGAGGTTTCCTGGCTCAAGCGAAATGAAATAGGAGCGCATGTGAGATATGTGCGGGACCGAGAATAATACCAGTATGTGATACTGTATTCGATTCTCGTGATTTGTGACATTGATCGGTTATATGCGATATAGCTGGGTTATCGGATCAAGTGTTGATTCGATAAGTTGTTACTATTGATATTAGTCGGTTATATGCAATATGACCGGATCATTAAGTCAAGTGTTGATTTAATAATTTAATGTATAATTATATATTTGATATATCACTTTACATTAACTAATATTGGTTCACTTAAAATGTTTTTCTCACTTGATTGTGCACATTGTATATGTGATATATTTTTGTGCACAAGATTGTATCATGTTTGATGATACATGCAAACTTGAGTATGTGTTTGCTTTAAACCATGTTTAGTTAATGGTTAGGGTTTAGGGTTTTATTTTATTTATTTATTTTATGAAAATATAATGAAATGGTGGCTTTCTTTTCTTTCTTTGCTTGAAGTTTCTTGAAGCTTCAAAGCATCTATGAAAAAGTCTTCCATTTTGTTTTACCCTTAACCTAACCATTTAACTAAACCCTAGTTTATTCTCTACATGAGTTAGCCTCACCCATGGTTGCATTATGATAACCATCACTTCATTTTCTTTTTGGAAAAATAATTGATTATTCTTTTTCTTTCTTCTTCTTCATCTTCTTCATGAAGAAAAAGCAAAGCTTTCTTGAAAAATGTCAAGTGATGAAATCAAGTGAGAAATCCAAATCCAAAGTGAACCCACTTCCTATTTCTTCATCCTCTACCACTTGCCATGTAGTATAGGGTGTTTTCTTCACAAGTTTCATGACTTGGTGAAGATGGAGCTCGAGTTAGAGTTACCTCGAAGTAGATCATCTTCGGCACCGAAGTCAACGACCTAGCCCGATCATTTCTCCGATGAAACCACCGCGAGAGTCCAGGATTCCGATGGTTGCAGCGGAGGGACGTCATCACGGAGCCAAGGAAGTGGAGGACCGGATCTATAAAGGTTGTATTTTCCGTTCACTCTTAGTTAAGTTGTTAACTTATATCGTCTTCGCCTATCCTCTAGTTACGATCTTGCTTAGGGTTCTTTAGCACATAGAAAAATTTTGATTTTGGCATGGTTGATCAGTTGTGGAACCTCATGGGTGTGACTAGGAACCCTACAGTAACCGGGTTCTAAGGTCCAGTAGGAGGCCATCTCGAGGAGTCGAGACCGGGTCTCCTAACGCTAGAATTGGCAGTGTTTCTTTCCGCTCTCGTAGGGGTCTAGGGATGTGGGTTAGGCTATTCATCGCGATCGTGGAATCCGTATTTTATACAGGCTCGATATAAAACACGGACGTCCTAGTATATCCAATATTTCATATGTTATCTTCTGCTGCAATGTTCTATGATGAGATCATATTACTGTCTGAGACGAATACTTATACTATATATATGATATATAAATATTACAGCTTTCGTTTCTTCTGTGATGCTTAGGAAGCATAACAGATGGGATTTATTAATGAGATTAATAAAAGAAAAGAAACCTAAAAGTTGTTGTAGAATCAAAACTTTATAAAAAGGGTAGCTGCAGTCTTGCTTTGCACAGCGGTATATATGATATACCCTGCACCTTATTCGATGAGGAAAGAGTCGAGATCCCTTCACCGGGAGTGACCACTTTAGCAGAACTGGCAGATGCTACAAACTCACAGATTAGTTTTTGATTGCTTCTATAGTTTTTCTTTGCACAGCGGTATATATGTTATACCCTGCACCTTATTAGATGAGGAAAGAGCCGAGATCTCTTCACCAGGAGTGACCTCTTTAGCGAAATTGGAAAAGCCTCAAAGACACTCCTTTTCAAAAATCACTTGTTTCTACAACGATATCAAGTTCATTACGCTTATGGTTTTCTGAAAAACCTACGTAGTCCTCCGTCATTTCAGATAAAGACTATTTAGTATTCGTGCTGCGTTTGTTGACCTCTGTCAAGACGTAGTGTGCGGTAACTGATTAGTAATTATCTATAAAGAATGTGATGTGATTGTATTAGGGTGGTCGTACGACCTTGTTGACCTCTGTCAAGGGTCATGTGAGTGGGTTTGATTCAATCAAGTTTGAACTTGACTAGTACACTATGGTTTGTTGACCTCTGTCAAGGTCATAGCACGCTAGGGGTAAAAGCATTATCGGGAATTTCAAGTGTTGAAATTTGCAATGCAATTGCATACCATCTATGAGATAGATAGATCCTAATACCCACTGCGAGTAAGAATTACTCCTGGGAGATTTTTACACAGGACAATTAGCCGATCAAGTAGGTGACTAGAAAGGTGTTAATGGGGTTAAGCCTATGGGAAAACGAGGTTTATTTTAATTAGGTCCGTGCGAAAGCACAGGAAACCTCCCTCAAAGTACCAACACTGATCTGGCTGAAAGATTAACGAAATTGTAGGGTGTAATTAATCCCGGCTAGTCTTTCCTTTTAAGGTTTGAAGGGAGATTTAATGAAAACAGTGGGAGACATCCTGATTAGATAAGATAATAACCAATCTAATCTTGCAAGAGCATACGCTAAAGTGTTTCCTTCTCTCTCTCTTTCCAGGTAGAGACCATGTCAGGCCATAATTAAGATAATAATATGGATGTATTGACTGAACCCGCTTACTATACTGAGCAGGGGAACGTTGGTCCCGTTCTTTCTTATAAGTGTTATAAGACTGAACAGGGAATAGGAGAATATCTGGATTCTCACGCCGCCCAAACGAAGAACAAGCATGTTGATGCATCTTCTTCGGGTGTGTTTGTTATCGAGAACTGTTTCCCGGTTCACTCTACGTCCTGGGTATTAGATACCGGATCGGGATCCCAGATATGTAATCGGTTATGTGGGCTACGTAAAGGTAGAGAACTGGGAAAGGGTGATCATTCCGTAACAGTTGGGAATGGTATGAATATTGCAGCCAAAGCAGTTGGCGAATATCACCTAGTATTACCAAGTAGTAATACATTGATTCTGAACGAGTGCTATTATATACCGAACATGATGTGCAACATTATATCAGTTTTTTTATTAAGTAAAGAAGGATATAATTTTGTAATACAGGATAATGTTATGAACATCTTCCTAGATCAAAAGTTGATTGGATCAGGCTCGTTACATAATGGCATATACGTTCTCAATCAAACTACGGTCTTTAATATACAAAACACACACATGAGGAAGAGTTCAGAAATGAACGAATCCTTCTTATGGCATTGTAGACTAGGTCATATCAATGCGACATAGCTAGCGAAGTTACATAAGGAAGGATATTTGAATCCGTTCGAATTATCATCTTATGAAACTTGCCATTCATGTCTCAAAGGCAAAATGACCAAAACTCCATTTAGTGGACACGGAGTAAGAGTTACAGAACTCTTGGGACTGATACATAGTGAGGTATGCGGTCCCATATCTACACATACCAAGAATGGTTCTTCCTACTTCATTACGTTCACTGACGATCTCTCAAGATACGGACATATGTTCCTGATGAAACACAAGTCTGAAGCTTTTGAGAAATTCAAAGAATATAAGAACGAAGTAGAGAACCAAACGGGCAAAAGTATTAAGATCCTACGATCTGATCGAGGAGGAGAATATTTAAGCAATGGGTTTCTGGACTATCTAAAAGATAATAGGATTCTCTCTCAGCTTACTCCTCCTTATACACCACAGCACAACGGTGTATTGGAGCGGAGGAATCGCACCCTATTAGATATGGTGCGCTCTATGATGAGCACTGCTGAGTTGCCTATTTCCTTTTGGGGTTATGCGCTTGAAGCAGCAGCATACCTATTGAATCAGGTTCCATCAAAATCTGTACCTACTACACCATATGAGATATGGAGTAGGAAGAGACCATGTCTTAAACGAGTTAAGGCATGGGGTTGTCCGGCCTATGTCAAAAGGCAAAATCTAGACAAACTCGAGGCATGATCAGTTTTTTGTAAGTTTGTAGGATATCCTAAACATTCAAATGGATATCTATTCTACCATGGTGAACAACAAAAGGTGCTTGTTGCTCAGCATGCCACCTTTTTAGAAAAGGAATTTCTTATAAAAGAAATTAGTGGCGAAGCGGGAGAGCTGGAAGAAGTTCTAGCACCATAAACTACAACTGAAGATTTAATAGAACCAGATGATTCATTAGTTCCCAACGAACACCAACCTCTCCACAGATCTAGTAGGGTTTCTTATCTACTGTCACGACCCGCAATTCGGCCCGTAACCGGCACTTAAACTACGTAACGTCTCCAGGCGTACGTAACTTAAGTAAGCCGAAAACCCAGAAATCTAAACCACCCAAGAATGGATCAACGGAGAAAACATAATTTAAAAGTATTAGTGTTGCCATTAAAAATCTCTAACTCTAGTTTTCTTTCAGAAAAATTTCGGCAGCACCTCCTTTGTAAGACTAGCCCCGTAAACGGGTACAACACAGATAATATAAAAATCATCCCAAGTGGGAGAAAAATCACGCCCACCGGCGGAGACAATCACCACAACAAGTATACGACGCCAAAGCGAAGAAATATCAAGAGAAACGACTAAATCAAGAAGTAAACATATCCACAACAACCTGCTTCTACGAGCACGGTTCCCAAAATCAATATAATACATCACTGATATCTCACAAGTCGTCTCTAAGTCATATACAACAAGGGTAGATGGAGAATACTAGATCCAACAAATGATATACAATATACAACGGATAACCGCAAACCCACCTATAATGCAACGGCCTCACTGCCAAGGTAGCGGTATCCCCAAAAGTAATGATGATAAGCTGCCCCACCGCGACTACTCAGAGGGTAAGACCTGCAAAACTGTGGCACAACGGGGGTGAGTTGCCAACTCGTGAATAGTAATTAACATCATACAGTAATCGCAAGTATGCACTAACATCAATGATCAATAATATGTGAACTGATAGCATGAGTATGACAATATGAATATACAACTATCATGATATCCATATCAATATAATACTGAGTGCGGAATAGTAAATAATCTCATGCGCATATCATAAGCATGAAAAACACGGTGTATCTCAACAACACCCAAATCCCAAAATACTCAGATCGGCCCTCAGATCGGCCCTCAAATCCTGTACATCTCATGAAACCCGAGTGTCAAACATCGACACCCAAAAACATAATATCCATACGTTCCTCGAAAACCAAGTACCCTACCTCGATACTTGCGTTTTCACGTACCGGTCTTTCAAATATTCATACGTTCCTCGAAACCCAAGTATCCTACCTCGATACTTGCGTTTCCACGTATCGGTCTGTCAAACCCCATATATATCTCTCCGAAATTAAGTGCCCACATCGACACCTTAATTTCCCATATCGCATCTCAAATGCATAAGTCCATATAATGTATCTCACGGATCCCAAGAATCCAAATCCAGAATACATATATATACAGCGTCCCATACCACTGATATATATGCAATACAAATCATATAAATCCAAATCCAATATACATATATATACAGCGTCCCATACCACCGATATATATGCAATACAAACTGATCATATAACAATAGCAAGGTATATGTGCTAACAAATAATATAGCATGGTATATGTGCGAACAAGTAATATAGCATGGTATATGTGCGAACAAGTAATATAGCATGGTATATGTGCGAACAAGGAATATAGCATGGTATACATATGAGCATGTAGGTATACAGGTATGTTCTATGTAATATGCATTGTCGCACAAGTATAACTGTTTAATGTCGCTAACCGATAGCAAGGTATATGAATGAGCAATTGTGTTGTGCCTATCATGTCAATTATCAACAGTGTGTGTGTAGCATATCATTGGTGCTCGTGCAACATGGACTGTCGATAATAGTGCAGTGTACATCAGATATAATATCATGCACTACAAGTAACTATATGCAATGTGAATCATGCAATATTTCTACATAAGCAAATAAGCACACGGCTAATATATATCATGTCTAGCCCCGACGCGTAGCGCCATACGGGCGATTCCCCGTAGATGTTAAATCTACTCACCCTGTGGTCTTCAGCTATGAAAATCCGACCACCTGCTTCCCTTTGTTCGCAGCGTCTGAAGTCCCCGCTTGCGACGCTATAATATCACAAACACAAGAAATAATGCGAATAACTTAGAAGCAATCACAATAACGCAAAACTACGTATTATAAAACGTAACAACGCACTAAACCACAACACGAATACACGTCTAGCGCAAACACACGAAACGATACCTAAACCCAAACTGAGCACGTCGCAGCACGACACACGACTCGTGTCGCAACACGTATCACGCGAACTCAAAACACAAGATTATAGGTAATCGATCCCAGATTTTGCATACTGCATCTATTTATAAAATCAACAGTACCAAAAGACCCAAAACCACAGCAGACAACACCCACAGAAACCCCACCCCAACCCTCATCTAATCGGCCGGCGTCGCCGGCCCCCTCCTTAAGGCTCGCCGGCCCAGGCCGGTGGGATGGTTCCCGTCTCTCTGGTGGTGTCTCAGGTCAACCTGCACATCACTCTGAAGTTGTTGCTTTCATCACTAAAATTCCCAAGTCACAGCAGATACCAATATCACTAAAAAGACACTAAAAACTCGATATCGCCTCAAACGATATAAACTACGTTCTACGCAGAATTTAATGATCAAAACTACACAAAAACTACAAATTAACAGTAAAGGGGTTATACCTAACAATATTGCTCTCAAGTTCCAAGCTTTCCCCTCTCCAAGTGATCAAGATCAAGAATTTCCTAAGCTTTTGGTATTTTTGTGATAGTTTCAGAATTTTGATGATTTTGTGAGTTTAGAATGATAAAGTATGAGGAATAATGGAGCAAGAGCAGTAGAGGGAGAGGGAAATTCGGCCAAGGGAGTGAGGTGGATGATTGAGAGGGTTTCCTAGCAATTACCTACACTTATTGCTCATTAAACACACTTGCACACATACACACACATGCATGCATCTACTCACTTCTCTTTTCTTTTCTTTTTCATTTATTTCCTATCTTTAATCCTAGTCCACACATTAATCCCCTAGGGTGAAAGAGAAGGATTTCCTAACTCAAAGTTTTAAAGAAAAGATTGCAAACGGAAATTTTCCCAAAATTTAAATACCGCATTAAAATAATATTAAAAATTGGGAAAAACCAAATTGAACCAAAACGTCCCATATACTTCCAAAGTTCGCGCACTAGCTTTATTTTAGCTAATCTAGGTGCTGGCAAGTCTATATGGTCGTTTGTTCACAGTCGGGTAAAAACGGAAAATACCGACAAACTTACCCTAAAATGGACGAAATCGCATAACGATTTCCAAAACGTTACAATCTCCCCCCCTTATAGAAATTCGGTCCCCGAATTACAATTTCATACCAAAACGTACCTTCAAAAAGATAAGGGAATCTCTCCCGCATCTCGCTCTCGATCTCCCAAGTGATCTCCTCACCAGTCGGACTACGCCACAGAACCTTTACAGAAGGCAAGTCCCTAGACCGAAGCTTCTTCACCTGCCGATCCAAAATAACTATCGGCTGCTCGGTGAACGAAAGATCACGCTCAAGCTGAACGGTCTCGTGCTGAATCATATGAGAAGGATCATGAAGGTATCTACGAAGCATCGACACATGAAAAACGGGGTGAACATCTGGAAAACTAGGCTGGAGCGCTAAACGATAAGCAACCGAACCTACTCGCTCAAGGATCTCGAAAGGACCTACAAATCTGGGACTGAGCTTCCCTCTCTTCCCAAATCGCATAACGCCCTTCATCAGAGAAATCTTCAGGAATACATGATCTCCCACTGCGAACTCAAGTCTGCGACGACGACGGTCGGCATAAGACTTCTGCCTGCACTGGGCTGCTCTCATCCTGTCCTGAATCAGCTGGATCTTCTCCGTAGTCTCCTGAACAAGCTGGGGTCCCAACACCAAACTCTCGCTAAGCTCGGTCCAACAGACTGGCGATCGACACTTCCTACCATATAAAGCCTCAAAAGGTGCCATCTGAATAGTCTCCTGAAAGCTGTTATTGTAGGAGAACTCAATCAACGGCAAGTGACGATCCCAACTGCCCCCAAAATCAAGCACACATGCACGGAGCATATCCTCCAGAGTCTGAATAGTCCGCTCCGTCTGACCATCTGTCTGCGGATGAAAAGCGGTGCTAAAACTCAATCTGGTACCCAAAGCTTCCTGAAGCTTCTGCCATAGACGGCTAGTAAACTGGGTACCTCTGTCGGATACTATGCATGTGGGAACACCGTGCAAACGCACAATCTCATCTATATAAAGCTGAGCGTACTGAGCATAGCCGAAAGTGGTCTTCACTGGAAGGAAGTGAGCCGCTTTCGTCAACCGGTCTACAACAACCCAAATGGAGTCATACCCTCTACTGGTCCTGGGTAGACCCACAATGAAATCCATGGAAATCTGCTCCCATTTCCACTCCGGAATGGGTAAAGGCTGCAACTCTCCAGCCGGTCTCTGATGCTCAGCCTTGACTTGCTGACAAGTCAGGCACCTCGAAACGAAGTCCGAAATATCGCGTTTCATCCCTTCCCACCAGTAGTAGTCTCTCAAGTCTCGGTACATCTTGGTGGAACCTGGATGAACGCTAAAAGTCGACTGATGTGCCTGCTCTAGGATCTCGCGTCTCAACCCATCAACATCCGGTACACACAAGCGAGTCCCGCATCGTAGCACACCCTGGTCATCAATCATGAACTCCGAAACTGTACCCCGTCGAACAAGCTCAAGAATCTCAGACAAACGAGCATCACTGGGTTGCGCCTCACGAATACGATCAACAAGTAGAGGACGGGCGCGGACATGAGCAAACTGTCCCCCAGTGGAGGTAAACTCGAACTGTACTCTACTATCACACAAGAGCTGCCAATCTGCAGAAGACTGACACCGAACGGCGCTCAGCTGGGACAAGCTACCCACGGGCCTACGACTCAAAGCATCGGCTACCACATTCGCCCTGCCCGGGTGATAAAGGATCTCACAATCATAATCCTTCACTAGCTCCATCCATCGGCGCTGTCTCAGGTTCAGATCTCTCTGCTGGAAGATGTACTTCAGGCTCTTGTGATCCGTGAAGATCTGACACGACTCTCCATACAAGTAGTGCCTCCAGATCTTCAACGCAAATACTACCGCAGCCATCTCAAGATCGTGAGTGGGGTAATTCTGCTCGTGCTTCTTCAGCTGCCTAGAAGCATATGCAATCACCCTATCATGCTGCATCAAAACACAGCCGAGCCCCACTCGAGAAGCATCACAATACACAACGTAGCCTCCCGATCCAGAAGGTAGAGAAAGAACTGGTGCTGTCGTCAACCGAGTCTTCAACTCCTGAAAACTCTGCTCGCACGCATCAGTCCAGAGAAAAGGAACCCCCTTCCGGGTCAGTCCAGTCAGCGGTGCAGCGATACTCGAAAAATCCTGCACAAAACGGCGATAATAACCAGCTAAGCCCAAAAAGCTGCGGACCTCAGTCACCGATCCAGGTCTGGGCCAAAGCTGTACAGCCTCGATCTTCCTCGGATCCACAAGAATCCCATCACTAGTCACCACATGACCCAGGAAGTCCACTCGATCAAGCCAAAACGCGCACTTTGAGAATTTAGCATACAGCTGGTGCTCTCTCAATATCTGCAAAGTAATCCCCAAGTGATGCTCATGCTCCTCTCGACTCCTAGAGTACACCAGTATGTCATCAATAAACACGATAATGAACTGGTCGAGGAACGGCCTGAAAATCCGGTTCATCAGATCCATGAACGCTGCTGGCGCATTGGTGAGTCCGAACGACATCTCCAAAAACTCATAATGCCCATAGCGCGTACGAAAAGCAGTCTTCGGAATGTCATCATCCCGAACCCGCAACTGATGATAACCCGAACGCAAATCAATCTTCGAAAAATGTTTCGCACCCTGGAGCTGATCGAATAAATCGTCAATACAGGGTAAAGGATACCTATTCTGCACCGTAACACGGTTCAACTGACGATAATCCACACATAGCCTCAAACTGCCGTCCTTCTTCTTGACGAACAGAACAGGAGCTCCCCACGGCGAAACACTCGGACGCACAAGTCCCAAATCAAGCAACTCTTGCAATTGATCTTTAAGCTCTCTAAGCTCTGCCGGAGCCATCCGATAAGGCGGTATAGAAATAGGCTCCGTGCCAGGAATCAGATCAATGCAAAACTCAATATCGCGCTCTGGCGGCATCCCAGGTAACTCATCGGGAAAAACATCGGGAAACTCTCGCACGGTAGAAACCTGGTCCAACAACTCCACTGTGGCTCCAGTATCATGAATGAACGCCAAGAATCCCCGACATCCCCTCCTCAAAAGCCGACTAGCGCACAAAACAGAAATCAAGCTGTGAGGGGCGGCACTACGGTCCCCCTGCACAACGAACACCGACTCGCCGGGAAAACAAAATCTAACTGTCTTCTCGCGGCAGTCCACGGACGCATAGCAAGTAGCTAGCCAATCCATGCCCAACAAAACGTCGAAGTCCAACATCTCCAGAAGGATCAAGTCGACAGGCAGATCTCTGTCACCAATATGGACGATACAAGATCGAAACACATAACGCGCAACAAACGACTCTCCCACAGGAGTAGTCACGATCAGCGGCTGATCCAGCAAACACGACTCTCGGCCTAACCTCGGCACGAAGTGCGTAGAAACATACGAATGCGTGGATCCCGGATCAAAAAGAACATGCGCATCAAAAGAACATACAGAAAGAGTACCTGAAACCACGGCATTGGACGCCTGAGCGTCCTGGTGAGTCAAGGCAAAAACCCTAGCCTGACCTCTACCGGCTACTGGCCGTCCTCTGCCTCTGCCACCTCGTCCTCTCGGTACAAAACCTCCGCGACCACGACCTCGCTGAACAGGAGTCTGACGTGGCGCAACTACTGGAACAAGAGGCAACGCTCTCTGAGGTGGAGAAGGTGGTAAGGTAACCTGCGGTACAGCTGACTCGTTCACACGCGGCTCCGTACAATCTCGAACCCGATGACCCAAACTACCGCACCGGTAACATCCCGAAGCAAACTGCCGATCATCCTGAGGGTAAGAACCATAAAGTCGACCTTGTCCCGAACCGCCACTATCAGAATGAAAACTGTCTCGACGTCTAAACGTCTGCCTCGCTGCCGGATCACCTATACGAACTCTCTTCGGTCCCGGAACAACTGATAACTCAGCTAGACGCTCCTCTACCGAAAGAGCTGCATCCACCGCTGCCGCATACGTGTCACAATGCTGAACGCTGATGGCTAAGAATATCTGGGTAAGTAGGCCTCGAACAAACCTCTTCACCCTCATCTCCTCAGTCGCCACCAGGTATGGAGCATATATCGACAGCTCAGTAAACAATACATCATAATCCGACACCGTCATCCCCGGCGTCTGACGTAAAGACTCAAATCGGCGCGCTCGCGCATCTCTGACGCTCGGTGGAAGAAAACGAACGAGAAAAGACGTCACAAACTCAGCCCAGGTCATAGGAGCAAGACCAGCGGCTCTGCCTCTCTCCAACGACTCACACCACTTCTGGGCCATACCCTCCAGACGAAAACTGGCAAACTCCACCCATCTCTCGTCGGAACATCGGTGTGAGCGACAAATCCTGGCCATCCGGTCGATAAACGACTGCGGATCCTCGGTAACATCTGTACCCGTAAACACCGGAGGTCTCAGCCTCATGAAATCCGTCAACGACACAGCAATAACCCCCGGAGCTGCAACTGCGACTATCGGAACTGTAGGTACCACCGTGGCCACCGCAGCGGGTGGAACAACTGCCTGCCCCTGCGCTCGGATGGTCTCTACCAAAGTCCCCACAATCTGGCGCAGATCCTGCATACCAGCTCCAATCATAGCAATATACTCCGGTACAACAGGCGTACCATCCCGGTCAGTCCTCGCCTCAGGCGAGTCAACTCTGACCTCGGCCCTCGCGGCCGCTCTCTGAGCCCTCGTAGTCTTCGGCGGCATATGGGCTATAATGGAAACAAGATTCGATAAGGAAACGGAAATCGAATCACAAGATGTATATCAATCACGGAAGGAATATCAATAAACAAGTCCTAAGGTCACTTAGGCGGAGTACCGTGTCGTAAGTATGCCGCGGAACATACACACGCTACGTCACTCTGCTTAAGCCACCTACTCCATCATACCAAGGTCATCCTAGACTCCGAAAGGTAAAACCTAACGCTCTGATACCAACTTTGTCACGACCCGCAATTCGGCCCGTAACCGGCACTTAAACTACGTAACGTCTCCAGGCGTACGTAACTTAAGTAAGCCGAAAACCCAGAAATCTAAACCACCTAAGAATGGATCAACGGAGAAAACATAATTTAAAAGTATTAGTGTTGCCATTAAAAATCTCTAACTCTAGTTTTCTTTCATAAAAATTTCGGCAGCACCTCCTTTGTAAAACTAGCCCCGTAAACGGGTACAACACAGATAATATAAAAATCATCCCAAGTGGGAGAAAAATCACGCCCACCGGCGGAGACAATCACCACAACAAGTATACAACGCCAAAGCGAAGAAATATCAAGAGAAACGACTAAATCAAGAAGTAAACATATCCACAACAACCTGCTTCTACGAGCACGGTTCCCAAAACCAATATAATACATCACTGATATCTCACAAGTCGTCTCTAAGTCATATACAACAAGGGTAGATGGAGAATACTAGATCCAACAAATGATATACAATATACAACGGATAACCGCAAACCCACCTATAATGCAACGGCCTCACTGCCAAGGTAGCGGTATCCCCAAAAGTAATGATGATAAGCTGCCCCACCGCGACTACTCAGAGGGTAAGACCTGCAAAACTGTGGCACAACGGGGGTGAGTTGCCAACTCGTGAATAGTAATTAACATCATACAGTAATCGCAAGTATGCACTAACATCAATGATCAATAACATGTGAACTGATAGCATGAGTATGACAATATGAATATACAACTATCATGATATCCATATCAATATAATACTGAGTGCGGAATAGTAAATAATCTCATGCGCATATCATAAGCATGAAAAACACGGTGTATCTCAACAACACCCAAATCCCAAAATACTCAGATCGGCCCTCAGATCGGCCCTCAAATCCTGTACATCTCATGAAACCCGAGTGTCAAACATCGACACCCAAAAACATAATATCCATACGTTCCTCGAAAACCAAGTACCCTACCTCGATACTTGCGTTTTCACGTACCGGTCTTTCAAATATTCATACGTTCCTCGAAACCCAAGTATCCCACCTCGATACTTGCGTTTCCACGTATCGGTCTGTCAAACCCCATATATATCTCTCGGAAATTAAGTGCCCACATCGACACCTTAATTTCCCATATCGCATCTCAAATGCATAAGTCCATATAATGTATCTCGCGGATCCCAAGAATCCAAATCCAAAATACATATATATACAGCGTCCCATACCACTGATATATATGCAATACAAATCATATAAATCCAAATCCAATATACATATATATACAGCGTCCCATACCACCGATATATATGCAATACAAACTGATCATATAACAATAGCAAGGTATATGTGCTAACAAATAATATAGCATGGTATATGTGCGAACAAGTAATATAGCATGGTATATGTGCGAACAAGTAATATAGTATGGTATATGTGCGAACAAGGAATATAGCATGGTATACATATGAGCATGTAGGTATACAGGTATGTTCTATGTAATATGCATTGTCGCACAAGTATAACTGTTTAATGTCGCTAACCGATAGCAAGGTATATGAATGAGCAATTGTGTTGTGCCTATCATGTCAATTATCAACAGTGTGTGTGTAGCATATCATTGGTGCTCGTGCAACATGGACTGTCGATAATAGTGCAGTGTACATCAGATATAATATCATGCACTACAAGTAACTATATGCAATGTGAATCATGCAATATCTCTACATAAGCAAATAAGCACACGGCTAATATATATCATGTCTAGCCCCGACGCGTAGCGCCATACGGGCGATTCCCCGTAGATGTTAAATCTACTCACCCTGTGGTCTTCAGCTATGAAAATCCGACCACCTGCTTCCCTTTGTTCGCAGCGTCTGAAGTCCCCGCTTGCGACGCTATAATATCACAAACACAAGAAATAATGCGAATAACTTAGAAGCAATCACAATAACGCAAAACCACGTATTATAAAACGTAACAACGCACTAAACCACAACACGAATACACGTCTAGCGCAAACACACGAAACGATACCTAAACCCAAACTGAGCACGTCGCAGCACGACACACGACTCGTGTCGCAACACGTATCACGCGAACTCAAAACACACGATTATAGGTAATCGATCCCAGATTTTGCATACTGCATCTATTTATAAAATCAACAGTACCAAAAGACCCAAAACCACAGCAGACAACACCCACAGAAACCCCACCCCAACCCTCATCTAATCGGCCGGCGTCGCCGGCCCCCTCCTTAAGGCTCGCCGGCCCAGGCCGGTGGGATGGTTCCCGTCTCTCTGGTGGTGTCTCAGGTCAACCTGCACATCACTCTGAAGTTGTTGCTTTCATCACTAAAATTCCCAAGTCACAGCAGATACCAATATCACTAAAAAGACACTAAAAACCCGATATCGCCTCAAACGATATAAACTACGTTCTACGCAGAATTTAATGATCAAAACTACACAAAAACTACAAATTAACAGTAAAGGGGTTATACCTAACAATATTGCTCTCAAGTTCCAAGCTTTCCCCTCTCCAAGTGATCAAGATCAAGAATTTCCTAAGCTTTTGGTATTTTTGTGATAGTTTCAGAATTTTGATGATTTTGTGAGTTTAGAATGATAAAGTATGAGGAATAATGGAGCAAGAGCAGTAGAGGGAGAGGGAAATTCGGCCAAGGGAGTGAGGTGGATGATTGAGAGGGTTTCCTAGCAATTACCTACACTTATTGCTCATTAAACACACTTGCACACATACACACACATGCATGCATCTACTCACTTCTCTTTTCTTTTCTTTTTCATTTAATTCCTATCTTTAATCCTAGTCCACACATTAATCCCCTAGGGTGAAAGAGAAGGATTTCCTAACTCAAAGTTTTAAAGAAAAGATTGCAAACGGAAATTTTCCCAAAATTTAAATACCGCATTAAAATAATATTAAAAATTGGGAAAAACCAAATTGAACCAAAACGTCCCATATACTTCCAAAGTCCGCGCACTAGCTTTATTTTAGCTAATCTAGGTGCTGGCAAGTCTATATGGTCGTTTGTTCACAGTCGGGTAAAAACGGAAAATACCGACAAACTTACCCTAAAACGGACGAAATCGCATAACGATTTCCAAAACGTTACATCTACCTGAGAGATACTATAGTTTTCTCATTGATGGTGGGAGCGAGGATTGCATCATGGAAGATGATGACCCGACTAGTTTCGAGCAGGCCATCACGAGTGGTGACTCTATGAAATGGATGGATGCAATGCGATCTGAGATGGAATCCATGTACACCAACAAAGTATGGACTTTGGATGTTGCTCCTGAAGGGGTAAAACCCATTGGGAGCAAGTGGATCTTTAAGAAGAAATTTGGTGTAGATGGAAAAGTTGAGACTTTTAAAGCTAGACTTGTTGCAAAGGGTTTTCGTCAACGACCAGGTGTGGATTATGACGAAACATTTTCTTCAGTGGCTATGCTTAAGTCCATCCGGATCTTACTTGCCATTGCTGCATACCATGACTACGAAATCTGGCAAATGGATGTTAAGACTGCCTTTCTAAATGATGATTTAGAAGAGTGCGTGTACATGATTCAGCCAGAGAGCTTCGTAGATAGTGGGAGCAACGGAAAGGTGTACAAGCTGTTTAAATCCATTTATGGGTTAAAGCAAGCTTCCCGGAGTTGGAACATCTGCTTTGATGTTGTAGTCAAAGAGTTTGATTTCATCAAAAACGTAGATGAACCTTGTATATATAAAAAGGTGGCAGAGAGTAAGGTTGTCTTCCTCGTATTATACGTCGATGACATACTCTTGATAGGAAATGATGTTCCTATACTGCAATCAGTTAAGCTCTTCTTCTCAAAAAGATTCTCAATGAAAGATCTAGGTTATGCCTCCTGCATACTGGGAATTATGATCTATATAGATAGATCTAAATGGATACTGGGATTGTCCAAATCCAGGTATATTGACACCATACGAAAGAGGTTTGGTATGGAAGAATCCAAGCATGGGAACCTACCCACGATTTCTGGACTCACTCTCTCCAAAGAGACGTCTCCCAAGAATGATTTGGAGAGAGCTCGCATGCAAGGGATACCCTATGCTTCGGCAGTAGGCTCTATCATGTATGTGATGCTATGTACCAGACCCGATGTAGCATACTCACTATGTATAGTGAGTAGGTATCAAGCAGATCCTGGAGAGAGTCACTGGAGAGCTGTGAAGAACATTCTCAAGTACTTGAGAAGGACTAAAGAGATGTTCTTGGTGTATGGTAACGGAGAACTCCAGGTGGAGTCCTTTACCGATTCGAGCTTCTAAAGTGATAAGGATGACTCTAAGTCGCACTCGGATTTTGTCTTTACCCTCAATGGAGGGGCAGTGTGTTGGAAGAGTTCCAAACAGGAAACCGTTGCAGACTCGACGGTGGAGGCTGAATACATCGCTGCCAACGATGCTGCAAAAGAGGCTGTCTGAATGAAGAAGTTTATTACTAAACTTGGTGTGGTTCCATCCATTGAGAATCCAATACCTTTGTATTGTGATAACAATGGAGCTGTGGCTTTGGCCAAGAAACCCAGGTCCCATCAGAAGTCCAGACATATTCTGAGGCGGTATCACCTGATCCGGGAGATAGTTGATCGCCGGGAGATCGAGGTCAGGAGATTTGATACGAAGGACAACACTGCAGATCCACTCACGAAGGCCATTCCCCAGACACAGTTTGAGAGACTCTTCGGGATGCTAGGTATGAGATACTACAACAGCTGGCCTTAGTGCAAGTGGGAGATTGTTAGTTATATGTATGTCCTAGAGGCCATTATTGTACATATGATGTATATTATAGTGGATGCTTGGATATATATATAGAGGACTTTCTTGCTCGACATGATAGTATGCAATTTGGTTTCACTTTATCTTAACATGTTGACTTATATTAGTTTACGGTCTTACTCTGACATGTTGATAAAGCCCTTATG
Source organism: Agapanthus africanus (assembly GCA_030015575.1). Classification (NCBI taxonomy): domain Eukaryota; kingdom Viridiplantae; phylum Streptophyta; class Magnoliopsida; order Asparagales; family Amaryllidaceae; genus Agapanthus; species Agapanthus africanus. The sequence continues at coordinate 563,901,706 of JASDDO010000014.1, read as the reverse complement.
ATATGTAATCGACTACTGGGACTATGATGAGATCATACTAGTAGGGCCAGGGTAGTCAACGAGTACATCCTATAACTGTTCCTATTCGAGGGTGTGTCGAGACAGGGCATCGATACACCAGAGTAGACTAGCGTATACGCATCTTGACCCATATGATAGGCGATGGATGATCTCATATCCATCGGTATTTGACATCAAAGATGGTGTACGAGTGCTCAGTGGAGACTGGGTACACTGGACGGACTCGCCGAGAACTCCCAGATGGTATTATACCTCACGTCATATGGCAGTTCTCTCGTGACACTGGTACAGGGTAGCCTGTAGACCCGAGATCGTCATAGAGTCTTGTGTGATTCCTACTGTGCTTTGATTTCCACCTTACCACGTCCAAGAGGGCATGCAAAACATTGGCTTTTGGATACAGTCCCGAATCACATGGAGGCAATGAGCGATAGGAGGGGATTCGTCTCTCCCTGTATAGGGAGTTGAAGTTGTGCTGTGTTCGATTGGATATAACTGGAAGTCCCTGGCCAGGGCTGATATGGAGTACTACTGGTAAGTGTTATCAGTAGGTTCTCGACCTGTTATGAGCCTCACATCGATACGACTTATCGGTTACTAAGGTCTGACGTTTACCACCCTAAACTAGATATGCGACATATCAGACGAAGAGACCGGACTGTACGGTAGTGTTACTGATTGGATTCACAGGAGAATGTACAGGCTTGCTTGTTGATCTTCTGATCGCTCAATACCTAGGTGGCTGTTACGTTTAGCTGACCGCTTGCAGCTTGTGGGTGTTTGATATGATCATCACCTACTGCCGGCGTATTGACGATTCTTTAGAGTCCTACACAAGGGTTTCTTAACTCAGGCAAAACGGAGTAGGAGCACATATGTGATATGTGCAGAACCGAGAATAATACGATATGACATACCGTATTCTATTCTCGCGATATTAGATATCAGCCGGGTATATATGATATAGCCGGATCATCAGATCAAGTGTTGGTTCGATGAACTGATACAGTTTATATTAGTCGGTTATTTGAGAAATAGCTGGATTGTCGGATCAAGTGTTGATTCGATAATTTAATGTATAATTATATATGTGATATATTACATTACATTATCTAATATTGGCTCGCTTTATTGATTCATTTTCTCACCGGGTAATACATTGATATATATGCGATATATGTCAATTGTATTATTTTCTTTTGTTACAAAAATATATTATATATGTGATATATAATACTGTAACAAGTTATGTTTACAAATGTGACATGATTAGTGGAGATTAAACATGGTTAGGGTTTGATTTGGGTTAGTCTTTTCTTGAAGCTTCTAGAAGCTTTTGTTTTGTTTTAAGCAAAGATATTATGTGCTGATATTTTGGAGATATTATTTAACCCAACCCAAACCCTTAACCGTAGTAAACTCGCTACATGAGTTGAAGCTTCATATTATTAACTCAAGGTTCATTTGTAAGCATAATAACTTTTCATTATTCCTCACGAAAGAAATCTTCTTCTTCCTCCTCCTTGATAAGCTCACTAGCTTTTGATTTTGTGATGAATTAGTGTGAGATCTTGAAAATAAAAGAGAGCATAATTCCTACTTCATCATCCTCATCTAATCTAGCCAATTAGATTAGGGTGTTCACTTCATTAATACTTGATTAGTGAGTGAGAGCTTGAGTTAAAGAAATTTCAAGGTAGATCATCTTAGAAAAGGAAGACTTCAAGCAAGCATGGATCATTCGGGTTGTGGACCTTCTCTTGAGTCCGGGAGATCATGGATCGCGGCGAAGGGACTACTACTCGGAGCTTATGAAGCGAAGGAGCGGACTACAAAGGTTGTAATCCCTCTCTCTCAGTTATAAAGATGTTTACTTGCATGTTTAACCCTAATTATCTAGCAAAGATCCTCGCTTTAGGTTGTTCGGCACGTCTAAATTTTAAATCGGGCATGGTTGATGCCTTATAGACCCTTGTGACAGTGCCTAGTAACCATACAGTGCATGTTAACATGGGGGTTGTTTAGTGTTAATCTTGTTTAGTGGACATGACACTTTAAACCAATCCATGCCTTGAATTAACCTTGCACTGGATATTTCCTTGTGTTTTGGAATGAGAAGAGGTGGCAAGGTGACTCATAGATAAGCAAGCTTACATTAATGATGGAGAGGGAGAGAGTAAGTGTAAGGGTGCACTTACCCTACACTCACCCTCTCATCTCTATCTCGTCTCTACTCTCATTCTATCTCATTCTCATCTTACTCTCTCTATTTCTCAATTATTTCTCTCTACCCTTCTCTCAAACTGAAACCCTCACCAATTCTTCACAAAACCTTGCAAAATTTCAATAGACCTCACTAAATCACTTCCCAAGTTTTGTTTTAGCCACTAGGATCCCTTAGAGCTTGGAAGCTAGGATCTTTTGAGAAAGTGTGGATAGGTATAATCTCTAAACTGTTAAATAGGTGTTTTTTTGTTGTGTAGATTGTTAGTTGTTGTTTAGAACACTAAAAGTAAAGTTTTGTGCACATATCGTATTTTTAATGTCATTATAGGATGTCTGTGATCTGCTGTGACCCCGAGTGTGCACTGGAAAATCTAGCAGTGTGGTTGTGTTGTACCAGATACCCTAAGTATTTACCTGAAGCACGAACCCCATAGGCTCGAATTTGTCTGGCGACATTTAAGGAAATTCCGGCGAGCTCGGCCTTTCGGTAGAGTTGGGACTTGGTTTTTGTAGGGTAGTTGTTTGCAGTTATTTAGAAGTGTTTGGTACTACTTGATTTTTATGTTTTGACGGTACACAGAATCCGGGATCACTTTACTTGTTTCTAGTGTTTTGACTATGCGTTTTACGTTATCCGACACGGTTCGTGTACCTTGTGTAGCTATTGCTCTTGGGTTGGTTTCATAGTGTTGCTATGCAAGTTAGCCACTAGACGAACACTTGAAAGATTTTTTGGAGTTGGCGCATCGGTCAAACATACTATGTACGTGTTATTGGTCGATTCTAAGGTGAACTTGTTATGTTATATGATTTTAGGGTCGCAGGCGGGGACTTCGGACGCTGCGAAGAAGGGAAAGGAAGTAGTTGGCTTTACTTGGCCCAAGATCATCTGTGAGTAGATTTAACATCTACAGGGAAATCGCCCGCATGGCGTTATGCGTCTGGGCTAGATTCAATGACATGATTTTTAATTATAAGTATATGGATATTGATTACGCATGTGTACCATTATTGCATACCTCATTTTCCTATTTCATATGGACATAGTATTAATGAGACACAACACTATTATTGACGGTTCATGTTACACGAGCACTAATTGTATGCTGCACACACTCCGTCTATAATTGCCAGACACGCACAACCCATATACATATGTGATATTGTATGGTTAGTGCCATTGAGACATTAATTCTTATTCCCTTGTGCATATGATATATAGCATACCCGTATACCTACATGCTTACATATATGCCTTACTATGTCTACATGCTTACAGCTATACCTATATGGTATTGTATCATTATTGATAGGTATATACACATATTTTGCTATAGCTACATGTACATCATGCATACATACTTACATGTACACCCACATATCTTGCTATAGTTACATGTTCACCTTAATATGATGTTGCATGGACTTTGGAGAAATTTGGAACCGCATGATATATTTAATAACTTGATGCATTTAAATAGAGGGTTTTCCCTTGTTATGCTCATATTACTGTTTTATGTCGCATATATTATATTTCATGGATTTACGCATTAAGATATGGATTTCATATGATCTTTTCTGGATTTGAGGACCATGGTATTTCAAGAAATTATGCATTGTTTGAAAATCCCGATTTCTCTTGATATGATATTTCGATACGTCTACCATGAGATCTCTCGGTTCTGAGACTTATATTAGATACCCGATTCGAGGAGAGATAGGCACCGTCTGCGGGTACATGGTGGACCCGGTTAGGTAGCCCGGGGCAAGAAGACTCGTATTGTTAGGCGGTGAGCCCGGCGGAGGGAGTACTACCTACCGGTGATAGTATTTGGACTCGGCGGAGATCTGGAGGATACCGACCGGAGTTTTGAGATGGATATGGACCGACCGTTCTGCCGGAGCCCGAGGGCCGATCCGGGCAGACGGAGCCCATGATATGAGTATTTACGTGTCGATGCTGGACACTAGTTTTCATGATGTTTTCGGGTGTCGATGTTGGACACTCAGGTTCAATAAGACTTACAGGATATGAGGGCCGATCTGAGGATGCGGTGCCTGAGGTATTGGGATTTGGAGTGTCATTGAAGAACACTGGTTTTTCCATGATGAGGATTCCGTGATGATGATATGTTTTATCCCATACTCAGCTATCATTTGATATACATTGCTTCATATATTAGTAGTACCTGATAGATTACCTTTCATGACTGTTGCATATGTATTGCCATTTATTGCTATCAGCTTGCATGTGATAGATTATCGTAGTACGTGCATACCTGTGATTACCTGCATGATGTTATTTACTATTCACGAGTTGGCAACTCACCCCGTTGTGCCACAGTGTTTTGCAGGTAGCCCCTTAGAGCAGCCGCGGCAGGGCTTCTTCTTATCGTATCATCTTTTGCAGCGGATACCGCTACGGCTGACTGTGAGCAATTTTGCTATAGGTAGGTTTTGCGGTTATCCGATGATGCTCATTGTATATCCTATTTTATCTAGTTCTCTCCGGCTACTACATTCATGTATTGACTTAGAGACGAGTTGTGAGGACGATATTGTATTTTTTTGTGACTCTGGGTGTCGTGCTCGTGTGAGCCGGCTTTTGTTATACAGTTTTATCCTTTATGCTGTTTTCACTCTATATTGTCCTTTCCTTCACTACGGTGTCGCATATCTGCTTGTGGTGGTTGTTCCCGCCTTTGGGCATGGTTTTCTCCCATTTGGGGGATGGTTTACTTATATTTTATGATGTACCCTTTTTGGGGCTAGTTTTTACAAAGGAGGTGCTGCCAATTTTAAGGAAAGTAAATTTGGACTTTAAAGAATTTTTACTTGAGATTCCCAAAAGCTTTTAACAATGTTCTTATCACTTATTACTTTTGATGGTTTAGATTGCTGGGTTTTCGGCTTGCTTAGATTGCATTACGCCTGTAGACGTTACGTGGTTTAAGGGCCGTCACGTGCCAAAAAGTCGGGTCATGACAACGGTTCCTCTGTCAACCTTCTCAACGTAAGGGTGCTAAAGGAAATTTTCATGAGCGTGCAGCACCTAGATCGGGATAAAATCACCATCTCCAGTTTCGACTCTCAGTCATCACGGACGCTCGGGTCCGTAATACTGACATTACGCTTCGGGTCGCTCGTCACTGACATCAAATTCCACGTCATTGACGCCAAGACTTGCTACAACGCTTTGCTCGGCAGTCTTTGGTTACACGAGTACAATATCATCTCTTCTACACAGCATCAGTGTATGAAGTACTTCAAAGATGGTCTCAAGTATACCGTGACAGGGGAGCTGAACCCATTCTCCGTGAATGAAGTCCGAAAGTACGAAGATGCAAAGTATTTCATACCAGACTTCGAAGACATGGAAAGATGCCATAAACCGGAGAACAAGAAAAAATCTATCACCACTATTCCGGTCTTCGGAAGTGATACCGAGGAAGAAGAAGAGATAGCCTATTCGGGGCCGCTCCAACACAACAAGCCCGGACCGTCTACCCCTATGTTGATCTTCGGCAGCGACTCTGAAGATGAGGTCAATACAGTATTTTCTGTTCGGCCATCAATACAAGCCTTCACTGGTAATGAACAGAGTTTGCAAATTGCCATGGTTCCGCAAAAGTATTACAAAGAGCTCGACACACTTGATACCTATAGTGTGTAAGAACTGCAGACGTTCTACGTCCCTCCCAGGCGAAAAGAAGAAAAGGCGATCCTCTTTTATCGATCCACGGAAACCAAAGTGGGGAAAGAAATCTGGCATGGTGCCGATTCTATGCTTGACAGGCTCTAGCCCATCCGTCTGCCCAGACACTACACAGAAGGATTAAAAAAGCTGTTAAGGCACCAAGGCGTACCCTTCAAACAGACTGCTCGACAAGCTCAGTTCCACAACAGGATCTGGAACGTCCCCGGAACTCAGCGAAAATTGCCCAACGGGAGAATGGAAACGATCGGGCTTGGATATGTTCAAACCAAGAAACGAGAGCAATTCCATGACTGCCACGTTATACATGACTTCGATGAAGAAGGAGATGCTCTGTTAAAAGACACTGCAATTGAACCAAAATGAGATCCTACCGTAAAAATGCCAAGTCCATCATTTGAAGAACAGATGGACATGCTAATAAGGGAAGCGGGTCAAAAGGTCCGGGATGACTACAACCGTGAAATGGTCATTTACGAGAAAGCTAAGATGCAACGCCTTCTTCAGCAGGCTATGGAGGATGACGGTGCCCTTCACCGTCAGCCCATCATGCGTTCCCAAGACAAGAAAAAGGTCTGATACGAAGGCAAAAACAAGTTTAAGAACGGAGAAAACGTTCGGCGACGGCGAAGCGAGTCTAAGAAGCCACGCGATCAAGAAAGGGTTAGCCGGAATCCGTCTCTTTTGAAAAAGATGGGTCGAGCATATTCCTTCCCTTAAGACAAGACAAGGAGGATCTTCGACCTCGTCGTGAAGCATCAAATGATGACACTCCCGGAGTCCAAGCACCCCGAATAAGAAAACGAGGTCTGTCAGCCAGATTATTGCTCTTATCATCGAGTGATCGGAAATCCTCTCAAAGACCGCACCTTCAAAAACTGGGTCGAAGACCAATATCATCTTGGTAGGTTCTCTCTATCCAACAGTTGGAGGGTAGCCCCACCACAAAGGCATGTGCCAAAAGCAACGTATATAGCAGGAGTAGAACCAAATCAACATCGGTCTTGGAAACGATTTCGTACCTGCCACGTGATAACGCAGTCAGAAGAAGGAATGCCCGAGAATATGGACAACCCCTCCTGGTGTTTCGAAAATGAGGATGAAGAAGAGTTGATCTCAGAATTCCCACCGATGCCAAAAGAATTGGAAGATGGGATACATACTACTGCAGACAACCTAAGGAAAATCGACTTGGGGACGACAAATGACCCGCGGCCAACGTTCGTCAGTGAGCTGCTGTCTAAAAAACATGTGGCTATGCTAAAAGGCGTGCTCATGCAGTATAAAGACTGCTTCGCATAGAACTATTCTAAGATGCCGGGGCTAGATCTAGAAATAGCTATGCATAAATTGGTGATATCTCCGGACGTCAAGCCAGTCAAACAAGCGCCAAGAAGAATGCGGCTCGAACTTGAAATGAGTATCAATGCCGAAGTCAAGAAGCTAATCGACTCCGGCTTCATCCAAGAAGTTCAGTACCCTGACTGGATCGCCAACATCGTCCCAGTGATGACGAAAAATAGGATGGTGCGCATCTGTGTGGACTTTCGGGACCTCAACAAAGCTTTCCCAAAAGATGATTTTCCCGTACTAGTTACCGAGCTGATGATAGACAACACGTCCACTCACGAAGTCTTCTCCTTCATGGACGGATCATCAGGGTACAATCAAATAAAGATGCACCCCGAAGACCAAAAGCATACCGCTTTTCGGACCCCTCTGAGCATATTCTACTACAAAGTGATGCCTTTCGGTCCGAAGAACGCCGATGCTACTTATCAGAGGGACATTACGAATATTTTCGATGACCTCATACATGAAATCATCGAATGCTATATCGACGACCTCGTAGTGAAAAGAAAATCGTACAAGGAGCACTAGGAGCATCTGTAAATATTGTTTCAGCGTCTTCGGAAATACAACCTTAAGATGAACCCTCTGAAATGCGCGTTCGGAGTTTCCTCGGGCAAATTCCTAGGATTCATCATACTACACCGGGGCATCGAGATAGACCCGTCGAAGATCAAGGCGATCATGGAAATGCCTCCGCCAAGAACTCTTAAGCAACTGCGGTCTCTCCAAGGAAAGCTTGCATATATCCGACAGTTCATAGCTAACATCTCCGGCAAATGCCGCCCCTACAGTCATTTGATGAAGAAGGGAACCCCGTTCGTCTGGGACCGCAAATGCCAAAGCGCACTGGACGAAATCAAGCAATACCTGCAGAATCTGCCGGTGCTGACCGCTCCAGTCAAGGGAAAGTCTCTCATCCTGTACACAACAGCCCTTGAAGGTTCCTTAGGCGCGCTATGGGCACAAGAGAACGACCAAAGGAAAGAGAGACCCCTCTACTATTTGAGTCGAGTTCTGCTGGGGGCAGAAAACAACTACCCCCTATCGAAAAACACTGCCTGGCGTTAATCTTCGTGATAACGAAGCTCTGGCATTATGATTTGGCGCATGAGGTCCATCTCATATCAAAAGTGGATCCTCTCAAATATTTGATGTCAAGAGCCATACTAACAGGATGACTCGCTAAATGAGCCCTCCTCTTAATGGAATTCTCGATAACATATCGACCGCTCAAGGCAGTGAAAGGCCAGGCCATCGCCGACTTCCTCGCTGAGCATCCGATACCTGCCGATTCACCCCTAAATTGCGAATTTCTAGACGAACACGCGTTTGACATGATCGACGGGGAGAGAGGAGGGAGTGATACCCGATGGAAACTCTACTTTGATAGGGCATCTTCCATGAAGAAGAGAAAGCACAGCTCCCACATGATCAAAACTAGGGTAGGCCTCATCTTCGTAACTCCACAAGAAGGGATAATGCGCTTTGCCTTTTCCTTGACAGAGCTGAGGACGAACAATGAAGCAGAATATGAAGCTTTGATAGCAGGTCTTGAGATCGCTGTCAACATGGGAATCGAAAACCTTCTCATATATGGAGACTCCCAGCTGGTCGTTAGCCAAGTAAACGGCGACTATCAAACATGCAAACCAGAGTTGGTAAAGTACTGTGAGAGAGTGCAACAATTGCTAACTCAAATCCCTTCCTACGCCCTGGAAAGCATACCGCAAGTGGAGAATAGCAAGGCGGACGCATTAGACAAGCTCGTTAAAGAACTGGCCGACGAAAATCTCGATGACGTAAGGATCGTTGTAAAAAGCCGTCGGGTTCTTGCACCAGCGGAAATATCTCCGGAGTCGTCTGAAGAAAAGGAAGCAACCAAGTAAACAGCCCTACAAATAGAGGAACAAGAAAAGTCTAAGGATTGGAGAGAAGTCTTTATAGACTACTTCAAATCCCGTCGAACACCTGAAGATGCTTCCTCAAGACATCAGCTCATGAAATGAGCTCTGTATTTCGCCTTCGTCAATGATACTTTATATAAGAGATCGTTCGACTCTCTGTGGCTAAGATGCCTGGGACCGGAAGAAGCAAGGAAAGTCGTCCAAGAAACTCACGACGGACTCTGCGGTTCTCATCAAGCCGGGCCGAAGATGAAGATGAAGATCAAAAGAATGGGCTACTACTGGCCCACGATGATTTAGGACTGCCTGGAATACGTGAAGCAATGCTATTCATTACATATTCATGGAGACTTCATCCACCAGCATCCAAACCCGCTACACCCAACGGTGGCTAGCTGACCGTTCAAAATGTGGGGAACCGACATAATTGGGCCCATCGAACCAGCGTCATCCAGAGGACATCGGTTCATATTGGCGACAACCGATTATTTCTCCAAGTGGGCAGAAGCAGTACCGCTAAGAGAAGTGAACGAGAATATTCTCCATTTCTTCAAGACACATGTCATCTATCGGTTTGTCACTCCGCGGCGGATTATCTCCGATAACAGGCCAGCCTACAGAAGTCACAAAATCAGTCGCTTCGTACAGCAACATAGCATAGACCAGAGATACTCTTCGGTCTATAATCCCCGAGCTAATGGTCTAGCTGAGACCTTCAACAAAACCTTGACGAAGATCATAAGGAAGACGGTGTCCAAAAATAAGAAGGACTGGCACGAGAGACTGCATGAAGCTCTCTGGGCTTACCGGGCCACGTTCAAAACGGCCACAAATACAATGCTATTTGCGTTGGTATTCGGCACGGAAGCAGTACTCCCGTTGGAGATAGAGCTACCCTCTCTTTGAGTGGCGGTTTATTACTAGCTAACAGACGAAGAGAATGTTCATCTTCAGCTTGAGGAGCTCGACGCCCTCGATGAAACTCATTTCACAGTGCAGCAAAACCTAGAAGCTTACAAAGTAAAGATGTCGCGCTCATACAAGAAAATGACTAGGCCGAGAGCATTTCGCCAAGGCGAACTCGTGTTAGTGGTCAAGAGACCTATGATCCCCAATCGTGCCAAACGGGGAAAATTCGAGCCGAACTATGAAGGCCCGTACATCATAGACAAAGTCTACCAAAGTGGGGCTTACTTGCTCATGGATATGCATGGTGAAAGACCCTTCAGTACAATAGACGGCCGGTTCCTGAAAAAATACTACGCCTGACGAGTCACGGCCCAGGTCAACGATAGATGACGACACTTATGTCCGCTCGCTATCTTCCTAAGCCCACACTTTGTAGGTTGTCACGACCCAAAGTTTGGATGTGACCGACACTTAGATTGTATAATATCTAAAGACATATACACAACCCGAGTAAGCCAAAACCAAGATCAAAATCCTTTTTGCGGAAATTTTTATAACAATTTTGTTTTTAAGTAAAAATCATAGTTTTTGTGTAATTAATATAAAAAAAGCATAAGGTGTTAAGTTTGGTCGCATCCCTAGTTGGAATCAACAAAATACAACAGCGGAATAAAATTTACAACTTATATGAGACCAATAGAATCACCGATATTAATAAAATAAATATCGGCTAATCGTAACAACTATCTCACCTATCAAATAATATACATATACCCATCTTTCATTCTAAGTCATAGTACAAGGTCTAATGGAGATTTTCTAGATACAATGATACAATGTCAAAAGAGAAGGTTACTACATATGTAACCCACCTATCCAAAAGATACGATAAAAGCTGCAAAAGTGGATCTACACCAATGATAACCGTCCACTCTACCCCTGCAAGGAACTGTGGCACAACGGGGGTGAGTTGCCAACTCAGTGAATATAACTAACATATAACGGTTAATAATGCAATATGACGATTACAACTAACTGAAATGAGAGCAAGTAGGATGTACGATAGTATATGGAAAGCATGAATCTGTACTACAAATCAGAACCAAAACTGAAATCTCATCATTTATTATGAACAAATTTCATCTTTCCGTGTCCATCATCGACACAAAACTTCTATTTCTCTCAGGCATCATTCCTCGAACGATCCTGTAATCAACAAAGTCCACCATGTATCCAACTGTATCCCCACCAACTCAGTCTGGATAAAACTGTACATCCGTAACCGTATACCCACCGACTTGGTCCAGAATAAAACTATAAATCCATGACCGTATACCCATCGACTCGGTTCGGAATAAACTCAAATAAAAAAAAAACATCTCCTGGTGGACTTGTCACATAAATCATGAAATCACTGGATCTATGTAATAGTACAAGAAAACTCAAACCCTAAATTCTCGATATTATAAACTTCCTATATTAACTAAGAATAATCGGATGATAAACATGATGTCATTTATGCAAGTTACCACTATTGTTAATAATTTAGGTATGATAGGAATCATATTTAACAAGATGAATATTTAGTGTAAAAGTGACATGTTAATATCGACGAGGTGTAGTGTAACATGTAAAGATGTGCACGGGCGGCATAACTCGTCGATAATTGTGCAGTGTTCTAACAAGTAAAGTGAGGTACATGTAGATATGAATGCATATTATCATTTTAACATACAAAAGTAAAGCATTTATTTTAATAAAACTACGGGCGTAACACGCCATCTCTACAAAATTCCACGGTAGATGTTTAGTCTACTCACCGGAATTACGTCGTATCTACTCAGGAATCGCCAATCCTTTTCCTTTCCTTGCCACCTCCGAAACTCCCGAACTCAAATCTAATATTAAATTTAACTTGTATAAGAAAACAGCTACATTCCGATACAGTAAAAATCAAGAAACACAAGTTGTACGCGCTAACTACACTACGTACGACTATAGCAAACAATCTAACACTCATCCTCACTGAAATTTAACCCAACTCTGCATCGCGACAGAAAACAGATCGCGATACGTTTTAACCGTGTCGTATTTTGGTTTCTTAGATACCATTTCCGATATTAGCTTTCAGATTTTATATACTGTTAAACTAACTTGATTAAACAATACCAAAATGACCAAAATTCTATACAGAAACCTACACAACAAGACAAAACACCCTAGCTCCCTACAAATCCGGCGACGCCGGAATTTCCCTTTTGGTCGCCGGCCCAAAACCGAGCCCTCTGGTTCGTGTTCCTATGGTTTTCTCTATGTTTAACATACATCATTAAGACCATGTTTAATTAAGTAAATTTTTCTCTAAACTACAGCAGATTCAAACAGAGCCTAGTGTTGACTAAAATACGAAATTATAGAAAATTTTCATTTCAAATTAACTAGTTACAGAATCTAAATTTCTACTGTGGTTAAGGATTTTACCTTCAAGTAATTTGCGGGAAGAACACCCTCCAAGAAGCACAAACTCCTAGTCCTAGCTTGATGATGAGGAAATCCTAGACTTAGATCATCTCCTTTCTCTTGTTCTTCTATGTTTGTTCTTGTTTTCTTTTTCATTCTTTAAAATTTCAGATTTTAAACTAGCTAAATGATCTGAACACATGATATATGTGGTGATAGGAAGAGTGAGGTGGTAGGAGAAGGTGTCAAAGACCTAGATGTGCCATCCTCATGCAAGGAGGGGGTGTGGGATGTGGGTTGTGCATGTAAGAAGGTGGTGGCAATGCATTATCTTTCCATTTTGATTTATCTTGAGATAAAATTTCTGAACAAAAACCTAATTTACCTTTTTTTTCACTTACACCCTAAACAATTTCCCATTTGCACAATTTTCTAAACTTTACATAGAAACCCTTCACAACTTATGTTATTATAAAACACCCCTTTTATTAAAATAAAGCTAAAATTCACATTAAAACTCTTATAACTTATTTATGTTACATACTAAAAATTTTATTTAATTTGTTTTACATACATCTTATGAAATTGTCTTATTTGGTTTTAATATCTTTTTAATTTAACATTTTATTATTTAATTAATTAATTTTATTTATTTCTAAATTTTCAAAATGTTACAATATTCCCCCTTAAGATAATTCGGTCTCCGAATTTAAAAATTAACTAGACATACCTTCGAAAATATGTGGAAATTTCTTCCGTATCGCATCCTCGGTCTCCCAAGTAATCTCCTCACGATTCTTTCCTTGCCAAAGAACCTTTACAGATGGAAGTACCCTCGATCTTAGTTTTTTTGCCTGGCTGTCTAGAATAGCGACTGGCTGCACTGTGTAGGATAAATCTGGCTCATCTGAAGGTCTGATGCTAGATCGTGTGAGAAGGATAGTGAAGATACTTGCGAAACATCGAAACGTGAAACGCCGGATGCACATCGGAAAAACTCGGTGGAAATGGTAAACGATAAGCTACAGCACCCACTCTCTCCAGAATCTCGTAAGGTCCAACGTATCTGGGGCTGAGCTTCCCTTTTTCCCGAAACGCATCACACCTTTCCTCAGAGATACACGAAGGAACACATGATCTCCTACCTGAAACTCGAGTCTACGACGTCGTCGATCTGCATATGATTTCTGTCTGCACTGGGCCACCCTCATTCTGTACTGTATCAATTGAATCTTCTCTATAGTCTCATGTACTATCTGCGGTTCCAAGATACTACTCTCGCTCAATTCCATCCAGCAAACGGGTGATTGAAATTTCCTCCCATACAAAGCTTCAAAGGGTGCCATTTGGATCGTCTCCTGAAATTGTTGTTGTACGAGAATTCTATCAAAGGTAAGTGACGATCCCAACTACCACCGAAATCAAGGCTACAAGCTCGAATCATATCCTCTGAAGTCTGAATGGTCCGCTCTGACTGACCATCTGTCTGTGGGTGGAAAGCTGTACTAAAACTCAATCGTGTACCGAGAGCTTCTTGAAGTTTCAGCCATAGTCTGCTAGTAAACTTGGTACCCCTATCTGATACTATGCATGTCGGAACTCCATGCAATTATACAATCTCGTCGATATAAATCTGAGTGTACTGTGCAAACCCATACGTCGTCTTCACCGGAACAAAGTGAGCTACCTTTGTCAATCTATCTACAATCAACCAAATGTAATCATACCCTCTGCTAGTCCTGGGTAGACCCATAACGAAATTCATGGAAATCTATTCCCATTTCCACTCTAGAATGGGCAAGGGCTGCAACTCTCCGGCTGGCCTCTGGTGTTCTGCCTTGACTTGCTAACAAGTCAAGCATCTTGAAACAAACTTCGCAACATCCCTATTCATTCTTTCCCACCAATAAACATCCTTCAGATCATGATACATCTTGGTGGAACCAGGATGAATACTGTAGGCTGATCTGGAAGCCTCCTCTAAGATCTCACGTCTCAGTCCGTCAGAATCTGGTACACAAAGACGAGTCCCAAAACATAGTACTCCATGATCATCAATCACAAACTCTGACTCCCCGCCCTGCCTAACCTGATCCATAATCTCCAATATACGAGCATCTGCTACAACATTCGCTTTGCCTGGATGATACAAGATCTCACAATCATAATCTTTCACCAGTTCCATCCATCTACACTGCCTTAAGTTCAGATCCTTCTGCTGAAAAATATACTTCAAACTCTTATGATCTGTGAAGATTTGGCACGACTCCATACAAGTAATGCCTCTAAATCTTCAGTGCGAATACTACAGCAGCCATCTCCAAATCATGAGTGGGGTAGTTCTGCTCGTGCCTCTTCAACTGTCGAGAAGCATAAGCTACAATCCTGCCGTGCTGCATCAATACACAGCCTAAACCCACTCGAGATGCATCACAATATACAACAAAACCACCTGACCCAGAAGGTAAAGATAAGACAGGTGCAGTCCTTAAGCGCATCTTCAACTGCTGAAAACTCTGTTCACATGCATTTGTCCAAAGAAATAGAACCTCCTTCCTAGTAAGCCCGGTCAGCAGTGCAGCGATTCGAGAGAAATCTTGTACAAAGCGTCGGTAATAACCTGCCAGACCTAAGAAACGGTGAATCTCTGTAATTGACACAGGTCTGGGCCAGTGTTACACTGCTTCGATCTTCTTTAGGTCTATACGTATACCCTCTCTCGTAAACACATAATCCTAGAAATCCACACCATCTAGCCAGAAAGAACACTTGGAGAATTTTGCAAACAGTTGATGCTCCCTCAAGGTCTGCAACGTAATACGCAAATGCTACCCGTGCTCCTCTCGACTCCGAGAATAAACGAGAATGTCATCAATGAATACTATAATAAACTGATCAATGAAGGGCCTGAAGATACGGTTCATCGTATCCATAAAAGCTCCTGGGGCGTTGGTGAGTCCGAACGACATCACCAGAAATTCATAGTGTCCATATCTTGTGCGAAACGCAGTCTTCGGAATATCATCTTTCCGAACCCTCAACTGGTGATACCCAGACCGCAAAGCAATCTTCAAGAAGTAACCAGCTCCCTGCAACTGATCGAACAAGTCATCTATACGTGGTGGTGGATACATGTTTCGCAAAGTGACGCGATTCAGCTATCGGTAGTCAATGCACAGTCTCATACTACCGTCCTTCTTCTTTACAAATAAGACAGGAGCTCTCCATGGCGATTCACTGGGACGAACAAGTTCTCTATCTAACAACCCTTGCAACTAACTTTTGAGTTCCTTCAACTCCGTCGGGGCCATCCGATAGGGTGCTATAGAAATAGGCCCCGCACCCGGAATCAAATCAATGCAAAATTCAACTTCGCGATCGGGTGGTAATCCTGGTAATTCAGCAGGAAACACATTCGGAAATTCTCATGCGATCGGAACCTGGTCCAATGGAATCTCAGTGGCTCCTACGTCCTGAACAAATGCTAAGAACCCACGACAACCCTTCTTCAAGAGTCGTCCCGCACAAAGAGCAGAAATCATGTTGGCAGGAGTTATATTACAGTCTCCTTGCACAACAAAGATCGGTTCACCTGGAAAACAAAATCTAACCACTTTCCCCCGACAATCTACATAGGCATGACAAGCGGCCAACCAATCCATACTGAGAAGTATATCAAAAACTAACATATCCAAGAGAATCAGGTCAACTAGCGAATCTCTATCACCAATACGCACAGAACATGATCTAAATATGTGTCGGGCTATAAAAGAATCTCCCACCGCAGTAATAACCACTAACGGTAACTCTAACAATGACGACTCTTTCCCCAAAGAAAGTGCAAAGCGTGAAGATACATAAGAATGTGTAGAATCGGGATCAAATAAAATATGTGCATCTAACGAACATACTGCAAGAGTACCTGTCACAACTGCATTTGATGGCTGGGCATCCTGCGGAGTCAGCACAAAAACCCGTGCCTGCCCCTGCCCGCATCCTGTCATACTTTACCTCTATCTCCTCGACCTCTCTGAGATCGTCCTGCAAAATCTCGACCTCATTGTGCAACTGCCTGGCGTGTAGGGCCAACTGGGGGAGGAAGTAAAGCCATCGGCGTAGAAGGTGGAGAGGGTAAAGCAACCTGTGGAGTAACAGTCCCGCTATAGAGTGTACACCCTCTAGCCGTATTCCCTGTAAGCCCGCAATTATAACATGTAAGTGGTGTCCCCTGATCATCGGGGTATGAACTGAACATCTGTCCCTGGGTCCAACATTGTCCGAAACTACGGCCTGGAGTATATCTGCCTCTACCTCTGTCAAACTGCCTAGTCATTTTCCCAATCGGTCTACTCCTCTTTGGCTCCGGAACATCCACTGCCTCGCTCAAACGCTCTTCTATTCGTATCGCTGCATCCATGGCCTGCGCATACGTATCAAAATGCTGGGAGCCTATAGCCAGATACAACTGCGTGTCCAGACTCCTTAGGAACCTCTTCACCCGAAGCTCCTTCGTAGGAACTAAATAAGGAGCATAGCGCGATAACTGGGTGAATCGTAAATCAAAATCTGCTACCGACATACTTGCAGATTTCCGCAACGCTTCAAAACTGCTAGCTGCAGTGTCCCTCACACTCTGTGGAAGAAATCTGGCAAGAAAGACCTTGGAAAACTCGGTCCACGACATCGGAGGAAGACCCGTAGCTCGCCCTCTCTCCATCGACTCGCACCACTCCTGTGCAAGTCCCTCCAAACGAAAACCAGTCAGCTCGACTGACCTCGTATCAGAACATCGCAATGATCTGCCAATCCTCGACATCCTATCGAGAAAGGACTGATGATCCTCCGCTACATCGGTCCCTGTAAATACCGGAGGTCTCAATCTCATAAACTCTGAAAGCGATACCTCCATCACCCTCGTGTCTACCAGTGCTACTGTCTACGTGGGCTGTTCCTCAGACTCTGCTACGGTCGGTGCCGGATCCTGTCTCAGTACTCAATTGGCCTTAGCTAACTATCCTACCACTCGCTGTAATTCTAACATGCCCTCCTCTATTCTAGTCATGCGATCTGGAGGAGGAGGATCAACATGCTCGTGCACCGCCGGAATGTCCGGTGTACCAGTCGCCGTCATAGGCGGACTCGCCCTAGCTGCATCTCCGGTTGCGGCTCGCCTAGCTCGCGTAGCAATAGCAACTGGAATAAAAAAAGAGAGTTGGTAAGGCTTATGAAATAGGAACAATCAATAACGGAGTGTCAAAGGAAAGACAAACCAAGATATACATCCTAAGGTTAGTTAGGTTGAGTATGGTAACGTAAATATACCGCGGAACATACGTACGGTACTGCAGTCATCCTAAATCACCTACTCCATCAAACCAAAGGTCATCCTAAATAACGGACTCACGTCAACTTATCTTAACTCACTACTCGATTCCGTAAGGTTACTCCTAGGCTCTGATACCAACTTTGTCATGACCCAAAGTTTGGATGTGACCGCCACTTAGATTGTATAATATCTAAAGACATATACATAACCCGAGTAAGCCAAAACCAAGATCAAAATCCTTTTTGCGGAAATTTTTATAAAAATTTTGTTTTTAAGTAAAAATCATAGTTTTTGTGTAATTAATATAAAACAAGTATAAGGTGTTAAGTTTCGTTGCATCCCTAGTCGGAATCAACAAAATACAACAGCGGAATAAAATTTACAACTTATATGAGACCAATAGAATCACCGATATGAATAAAAGAAATATCGGCTAATCGTAACAACTATCTCACCTGTCAAATAATATACATATACCCATCTTTCATTCTAAGTCATAGTAATGGAGATTTTCTGGATACAATGATACAATATCAAAAGAGAAGGTTATTACATATGTAACCCACCTATCCAAAAGATGCGATAAAAGCTACAACAGTGGATCTGCACCGCTGCTAACCGTCCACTCTACCCCTGCAAGGAACTGTGGCACAACGGGGGTGAGTTACCAACTCAGTGAATATAACTAGCATATAACGGTTAATAATGCAATATGACGATCACAACTAACTGAAATGAGAGCAAGTAGGATGTACGATAGTATATGGAAAGCATGAATCTGTACTATAAATCAGATAACCAAAATTGAAATCTCATCATTTATTATCAACAAATTTCATCTTTCTGTGTCCATCAGTGACACAAAACTTCCATTTCTCTCAGGCATCATTTCTCGAAAGATCCTGTAATCAACAAAGTCCACCATGTATCCAACGGTATCCCCACCGACTCAGTCTGGATAAAACTGTACATCCGTAACCGTATACCCACTAACTCGGTCCGGAATAAAACTATAAATCCATAAACGTATACCCATCGACTCGGTTCGGAATAAACTCAAATAAAAAAAAACATCTCGTTGTGGACGTGTTACATAAATCATGAAATCACTGGATCTATATAATAGTACAAGAAAACTCAAACCCTAAATTCTCAATAATATAAAGCTTCCTATATTAACTTAGAATACTCGGATGATAAACATGATGTCATTTATGCAAGTTACCACTATTGTTAATAATTTAGGTATGATAGGAATCATATTTAACAAGATGAATATTTAGTGTAAAGTTGACATGTTAATATCGACGAGGTGTGGTGTAACATGTAAAGATGTGCACGTGCGGCATAACTCGTCGATAATTGTGCGGTGTTCTAACAACTAAAGTGAGGTAAATGTAGATATGAATGCATATTATCATCTTAGCAAACAAAAGTAAAACATTTATTTTAATAAAACTACGGGCATAACAAGCCATCTCTACATAAATCCCCGGTAGATGTTTAGTCTACTCACTGGAATTACGTCGTATCTACTCAGGAATCTCCAATCCTTTTCCTTTCCTTGCCGCCCCGAAACTCCCGAAGTCAAATCTAATATTAAATTTAACTTGTATAAGAAAACGGCTGCATTCCGATATGGTAAAAATCAAGAAACACAAGTTGTACGTGCTAACTACACTAGGTACGACTATAGCAAACAATCTAACACTCATCCTCACTGAAATTTAATCCAACTCTGCATCGCGACAGAAAACAGATCGCGATACGTTTTAACCGTGTCTTATTTTGGTTTCTTAGATACCTTTTCCGATATTAGCTTTCAGATTTTATATACAGTTAAACTAACTTGATTAAACAATACCAAAATGACCAAAATTCTACACAGAAACCTACACAACAAGCCAAAACACCCTAGCTCCCTACAAATCCGACGACGCCGGAATTTCCCTATTGGTCGCTGGCCCAAAACCGAGCCCTCTGGTTCGTGTTCCTATGGTTTTCTCTATGTTTAACTTACATCATTAAGACCCTGTTTAGTTAAGTAAATTTTTCTTTAAACTACAGCAGATTCAAACTAAGCCTAGTTTTTACTAAAATACGAAATTATAGAAAATTTTCATTTCAATTTAACTAGTTACAGAATCTAAATTTCTACTGTGGTTAAGGATTTTACCTTCAAGTAATTTGCTGGAAGAACACCCTCCAAGATGCACAAGCTCCTAGTTCTAGCTTGATGATGAGGAAATCCTAGACTTAGCTCTTCTCCTTTCTCTTGTTCTTCTATGTTTGTTCTTGTTTTCTTTTTCTTTCTTTAAAACTTCAGATTTTAAACTAGCTAAATGATGTGATCACATGATATATGTGGTGATAGGAAGAGTAAGGTGGTAGGAGGAGGTGTCAAAGACATAGATATGCCATCCTCATGCAAGGAGGGGGTGTGAGATGTGGGTTGTGCATGTAAGAAGGTGGTGGCAATGCATTATCATTCCATTTTGATTTATCTTGAAATAAAATTTCTGAACAAAAACCTAATTTACCTCTTTTTCACTTGCACCCTAAACAATTTCCCATTTGCACAATTTTCTAAACTTTACATAGAAACCCTTCACAACTTATGTTATTATAAAACACCCTTTTTATTAAAATGAAACAAAATTCACATTAAAACCCTTATAACTTATTTATGTTCCATACTCAAATTTTTATTTAATTTGTTTTACATACATCTTATGAAATTGTCTTATTTGGTTTTAATATCTTTTTAAGTTAATATTTTATTATTTTATTATTTAATTAATTAATTTTATTTATTTCTAAATTTTCAAAATGTTACATAAGTAGTATCCGGCGATGCCTCGCATCGAAACTAACGGACCGCAATGTCCTAAAACTAACAACGGACCGTAATGTCCTAAAACTAACGACGGACCAAAACGTCCTTAAACTACTACAAACCGCAGCATCCTAGGGCTAACGCAAAATAATATAATAAAAATAAATAAAAATAAAATTAAAAAGGTACGTCCATAAGCAAAATGGGCACAGATGAAAACCCGAAAGGGCTCCGTGAGTAAAAACAGCAGGGCTACCGGCGAGTTTGTGAAAAACCCGAAAGGGTGCAATCTCGTTAAAAGATACTTGTAAGGTCCTCTCGACCTTGTAAGGAGAAAACTACCTGCGTGAGATCCTTACGACTCACAAAGGAGCGACACACTTAGGGATCCCCACGATTCCTAAGGAGAAATTACACTTAGAGATCCTCACGACTAGTAAGGAGAACCCTCTTATGAGACCCTCACGGCTCATAAGATTCAAAAGCCTTAAGCTACAGGGATCTAAACATGTTCTTAAGCCATCACATTTCCCAGACTGCCCTACAAACGGTTCAGTATTGACCCTTGTATACAATCCACGGGCACAAATAAACGTCTCCCCCCACCAAGTTCCGCCAATGGCGTGAAATCCCCTTATTTGGTGAAAAACACTTGTAGGTCCTCTCGACTTGCAAAGAGAAAACGCTCTTATGAGATCCTTACGACTTATAAGAGAGAACACCACTTAGAAGTCCTCACGACTTATAAGGAGAACATACACCTATGAGATCCCCACGACTCGTAGGGAGAAACATCTTGATGAGACCTTTACGGCTCATGAAGTCAAAAACCTTTGTCGACAGGAGCCTAACCATGTCTACTAAGCCACCTTTGATCGAATCCACAGAGGCAAGTGGTGATTCGCTCCTGGAAACGTTCCAATAGTAGCGATGTTGATGCCTAAATCGGTGTCAAATTCCAATTCATTTCACGGCAAATGATGATTCGCTCCTGGCAATATTCCAGTCGTAACGATGTTGATGCTAAGATTGGTATCAGATCCCAAATTCAATACTCGCAGCAAAAGTCAGTGAGCCATAAATGTATATGAAATAGCCGAAATAATAGGGCAACTTGCAACAAAATCAGCAAGTAAAAAATATGCATACAAAAAATAGCCGAAATAATAGGGCAACTTGCAATAAAATCAGCAGGTAAAAAAATATGCATACAAAAAATAGCCGAAATAATAGGGCAACTTGCAACAAAATCAGGAAGTAAAAATATACATACAAAAATAGCCGAAATGATTAGACAACTCGCAATAAAAAGCAGCGAGTAAAAAAAATATCCGAAACGGTTGGGCACCGCGAAAAACGGCCGAAATGATTGGGCAATCGTGACTTTTGCGATATAAAAAGATGAAATGATATAGCATCGCGAAAAGAAATAAAAAAATGAAACTTTCGCCCTACTGGTAAATCCATAGTGACCCCTGTATACAATCCATGGGCATAAATGAAAAGGGAACCGCATGTCCCAACGAACTCTGTCAAAGGGAAAGTCAGATCTCAACGGCAACATCTGCATCCTAGAAGACTAACAACGACGTTCCTCCTCATTCCAACAGGATACGGACGCGACACCACCAATCGGAGCCACGGCAAAGTCCCTAGTTCCAAGACTCTACGGTTCATAAACAATCTAGAGTCAGACCTGACACCACAGAAAGCGGAGCACGTCAACCCAGATACCGCGGAATGCGGAGCAAGTCAGCAAATGACCCCATCGTTGAAATTCATCATCCAATGACCCCATCTCGGAAATACGTCATCCAATGACCCTATCTCGGAAATATGTCAACAAATGACCCCGTCTCGGAAATACATCAACAAATGACCCCGTCGCAGAAATACGTCACCAAATGACCCCGTCGCGGAAATAAGTCATCCAATGATCCCGTCTCGGAAATACGTCATCCAATGACCCCGTCGCGGAAACACGTCAGCCAATGATCACGGAAACACGTCAGCCAATGACCTCATCGCGGAAACACGTCAACTAATGACCCCGTCGCAGAAATACGTCAGCAAATGACTCGCGGAAATACCTCAGCCAATGACCCCGTCTCGGAAATATGTCAGCAAATGACCCCGTCTCAGAAATATGTCAGCAAATGACCCCGTCGCGGAAATACGTCAGCCAATGACCCTGTCTCGGAAATATGTCAGCAAATGACCCCATCGCGGAAACACGTCATCTAATGACCCCATCTCGGAAACACGTCAGCAAATGACCACATCGTGGAAATATGTCATCCAATGACCCCGTCTCGGAAACACGTCATTGTAAGTCCACGTTTCCCACCCCGGTCCTTACGGGGAGGCGGAAAACATAATAAAAATCGGATTTTTAATGACTTAGGCAACATGGACCTTGCTTGTGAGGATCTTTACTAAACGAAAACTAGCTAAAACAAACTAACAACTAGTTAAGTTGTAGAAAGGTTATACCTTGAGCTCGAACTCCTTCTCTCCTTGCTCGTCGGAATGGTAGAAAGGCCTCACCTTGCTTGTCTTCTTCCGTCAAAGAACGATCCACCCGAAAGCCTCGACCTTTAGCTTCAACTCCAAGCTAGGAGTAACTAGAGTGCAAGAAATGCTAAGACTTGAACCCTAGAAGTGAGTAGAGAAGATCAAGTGAAGGTTTTTCTCAAGCTTTTTGTTTCTCAACACATGAGAGGGAGAGAGCTTGAGGGAGAGGATGAGCAAGAGAGAGAAAAGATATGATAGAATGAACTATTAGTGAGCCATTCTCACTAATATGTGTGAGTTATTTTAATTAATTAATTAGCAAGAAAATTGTCATGGTTTAATCAAGAGGTGACCATTATCATTTCATTATTAATGCAAATTGCAAGAATCAAAGAGCATCTTCCAAATGAAATGATCATGGTCAAATTGTCAACTTGGTCAACAAGTCAACAAAGTCAAAGTGTCAACAACAACAACCATGCACAATAATTAAGCTAATTATTAATTAACAATAATACACACAAAAACAATAGGGTTAATAAAATGACAATAGTCATTAACCCTAAACAAGGTCCTCTCCATCAATCTCAAGCAACCGTGCATACGCACCCGTATTCGTGATCCGAGGAACACGAACACAATGAGAAAAACCAATCTCAAATCATATACTAGGATCCGGCTTAAACCAAAGCCCGCTAGTATAAACTGTCCGGACAGCAAACGTGCACAAGTGCGTGGATGCGAACGAACCCTGTCGCAAAACCATGCGACCTCTACTCGTTTTGCCTAAAGGCGAATAGCTCTCTGTGTGGGACTCTAAAGACTCGACACTACGCTGGCAGTGGGTTTAACCACAGACCGCAAGCGGCACTAGCTGTACGTAACGGTCCCCAGGTAGATGTCGATAAGAAGACTGACGAGGTGAACCCCATCTGCACTCCTACTGAGCCTGTATGTGACAGTCTCCGTACAGTCCGGTCTGTTCGTCTGATACATCGCATGGCGGGCCTAGGGGGGCGGTGAACGTCAGTCCCCTAATAGCGGTACAAGTCGTGTCGGAGTGAAGCCCAGAACACCCTGAGATAACACTGGAAGCCTACCAGTATATCTCGCTTGCCCTGGCCAGGGACTACTCGTGTAATGGCTCTCCTGGACACAGCGCGATGTCAACCCCCAATACCGGGAGAGACGAATCCTGTCTAACCGTCACTGCCTCCAAGTGCTTCGGGACTGCACCCAAAAACTACCTGTTTGCACGACTCCTCTGAGCCGTGGTAGGGTAGTAATCAAAGTGCAGTGGGAACACACTCGAGGCGAAGTGACAGTGTCAAGTCAGCGGACTAAGCTGTACTCATGTCACCTGGGAACTGATAACTGACGATAGGTATATTACCAACCAACAGTTCCCGACGAGTCCTGTCCAGTGTACTCGTAACCTAACGAGCACCCGCATACTATCCCAAGTACGACGTACTAACGGCTGTGGGACAGACCGTCTCCCACACTGGGATGAGAAGCGCATACGCTAGTCTACTCCGGAGTATCGATGCCCTGTCTCGATAGTCCAACGACCAGGGACCTGTATAAGGATGTGCTTATAGATTATCCAGCTCCCACGAGTGCGAGCGCCATCACAACGCTGGTAATCAAGCAAAGATCCTAAGGGCTCTACTAATATGTATACCAGCAATATGCTAAAAGAAACACATGCACATATTAAAGCAGAGACAAACCAAGTAGCATACTACCATTTCGAGCAAGATTGTATATACAACTGTGAATATCCCAAGCTTCCATTAAGTAATATACAAACTAGTATGATACAGTAATGGCCTCTAGGGCATATACACTAACAATCTCCCACTTGCACTAAGGCCATGTACTGGCGTATCGAAGACCTATCATCTCGATCAGCCGCTCGAACTGAGTCTGGGGCAAGGCCTTGGTGAATGGATCTGCTGTGTTATCCTCTGATGCAACTCTCCGGACCTCGATCTCCTGGCGATCCACAATCTCCCTGATCAGGTGATACCGCCTTAAGATGTGTCTGGATTTCTGATGGGACCTGGGTTCCTTTGCTAAAGCTATAGCCCCGTTGTTGTCGCAATACAGAGGTATTGGGTCAACAATGGACAGAACTACCTGAAGTTCTTTCAAGAACTTTCTCATCCAGACAGCTTCTTTTGCGGCATCAGATGCAGCGATGTATTCCGCTTCCATAGTCGAGTCAGCAACGGTTTCCTGTTTGGAGCTCTTCCAACACACCGCCCCTCCATTGAGGGTAAAGACAAAACCCGACATGGACTTGGAATCATCCTTGTCACTCTGGAAGCTGGAGTCAGCAAAGGCCTCAATCTGCAGGTCTTTTCCGCCATACACCAAGAACATCTCCTTAGTCCTTCTCAGGTACTTGAGAATGTTCTTTACTGCTATCCAATGTTTCTCCCCAGGGTTTGACTGATACCTGCTTACCACACTCAGTGCATAAGCCACATCCGGTCTGGTACACAACATCGCATACATTATAGAGCCTACCGCAGAAGCGTAGGGTATAATAGACATGCGATCCCTCTCCAAATCAGTCTTGGGAGACATCTCTTTGGAGAGGGTGATCCCGTGACAAGCCGGTAGATTACCGTGCTTGGAATCTTCCATACTGAATCTCTTCAGTATGGTGTCGATGTACCTGGACTGTGAGAGTCCTAATATCCTCTTGGATCTGTCACGATAGATCCGGATACCCAGAATGTATGAGGCATCACCCAGGTCTTTCATGGAGAACCTGTGTGACAAGAACCCCTTGACAGATTGTAGCATAGGAATGTCATTTCCTATTAAGAGAATGTCATCCACGTATAAAACGAGGAATACTACAGTTCTCGCTACAAATCTACAATAGATGCATGGTTCATCTGGATTTTTGATAAAGCCAAATTCTTTGACCGTCTCATCAAAGCAGATGTTCCAACTCCGCGATGCCTGCTTGAGTCCATAAATGGACTTGAGCAACTTGCACACCTTTCCGCTGCTCCCACCCTGAATGAAACCCTTTGGCTGGTCCATATAGACACACTCCTCTAAATGACCATTTAGAAAAGCTGTCTTTACGTCCATCTGCCAAATTTCATAGTCGTGGAAAGCAGCGATGACAAGAAGGATCCGAATGGATTTCAGCATAGCTACTGGAGAAAAGGTTTCGTCATAGTCCAAACCAGGTCGCTGACGAAAACCCTTTGCTACCAGTCTAGCTTTATAGGTCTCAACCTGTCCATCTACACCAATCTTCCTTTTGAAGATCCACTTGCATCCTACGGGTTTTACCCCGTCTGGAGCAATGTCCAACGTCCATACTTTGTTGGTGTACATGGACTCCATCTCGGTCCGCATTGCATCCAGCCATTTTACCGAGTCGATGCTCTGAATGGCTTGCTGGAAGCTAGTAGGCTCATCACAATCTAGGATGCAGTCCTCTCTATCCCCGTCAATGAGAAAACCGTAGTATCTCTCGGGCGGATGAGACTGCCTACTACTCCTGCGGAGTGGCATGGGAATGTCTTGATCTTTCGAACCCTCTGGCTCTACTAAGCTTTCAGTAATAGCTTGCGGTTCTGGAATTTCTTCCAGTTCTATTGCGTTCCCACTTAATTCTTTTTCTATGAACTGATGTTCTAGAAAGTGGGCATGGCGAGAAACAAGGAATTTTTGTTCCTCTTCGCAATAGAAGTAATATCCCTTGGAGTTCTTCGGATATCCTACAAACTTGCACTGTACTGAGCGTGCCTCGAGCTTGTCCGCATGCTGCTTTTTTACAAAAGCTGGACATCCCCATGTCTTAATGTGATTAAGATGGGGTCTCTTCCCACACCACATTTCATATGGTGTAGTAGGCACAGTCTTAGTTGGAACTCGGTTCAAAAGGTATGCTGCTGATTCTAGCGCATATCCCCAGAACGATCGCGGTAACTCAGCGTTACTCATCATGGACCGTACCATATCCAATAGGGTCCGGTTCCTTCTCTCGGATACACCATTATGTTGCGGAGTGTATGGAGGAGTAAGCTGAGAGAGAATTCCATTCTCTTTTAAGTAGTTCAGGAATTCGGCACTTAAGTATTCTCCTCCTCGATCCGATCTTAGGATCTTGATACTTTTGCCGGTTTGTTTTTCTACTTCATTCTTATATTCCTGGAATTTTTCAAAAGCCTCGGATTTATGTTTCATTAAGAAAACATAACCGTACCTTGAAAAATCATCCGTAAAGGTAATGAAGTAAGAAAAACCGCTTCGCGCATGTGTAGACATTGGACCGCACACGTCGCTGTGTACGAGTCCCAAGAGCTCGCTCGCTCTTTCTCCGTGTCCAGAAAACAGAGCCTTTGTCATCTTTCCTTTGAGACAGGATTGACAAGTTGCATACGATTGATATTCGAACGGATCCAAATATCCTTCAGTATGTAACTTAGTCAATCTTCTCTCATTGATGTGACCCAGTCTACAATGCCATAAGAAAGTTTTATTAATTTCTGGAGACTTTCTTTTGTGTGTATTCTGGATATTGAAAACCTGACGTTGGTTTAAAACGTATATACCGTTGTTCAATGTACCTGACCCAATCAAAACTTGATTAAGGTGAATGTTCACTACATTACTTACAAACGCAAATTCATAACCTTCTTTAGATAATAAAGATACAGATATGATATTACAGGTTGCATTTGGTACATAATAACAACTACGCAAAACCAAAAAGTGTCCATCAGATAATCCCAGGTGATAGTCCCCCACGGCCTCTGCATCCATGCTAGCACCGTTCGCAACTCTGAGGGTCATGTCACCTTCCTTCAAAACTCTACGCTTTCTCAACGCCTGCAAAGAATTACAGATATGAGATCCTGATCCGGTATCCAATACCCAGGATGTAGAGTTTATTGATAGACAGTTTTCAATAACATACACACCTGAAGCTGAAGCTGCAACTCGCTTCAAATCCTGTGTTCTGGCTTTCCAAGCCTTGCAATCCTGTTTCCAGTGACCACTTTTGTGACAATAGAAGCATTCTTCCTTCCCCACCATCTTCCCCGCTACTTTTGTTGCTTTACCCTTTCCCTTCGTATCCACTTTACCGACACCGCCTCTTGGTTTGGCGGGGGCTTTCTTCTTCTTGCCCTTAGCTTTCGCCCTGGACCTAGAAGAGGAAGATCCTCCTACAAACAAAGTGGATGTCTCCCTACCCTTCTGTAGGGTGCCCTCAGCAGTCCTCAACATGTTCAGAAGCTCGGCAAGTTCAACCTCCTTTCCTTGCATGTTGAAGTTAAGAACGAACTGGGCGTAAGTGGAAGGAAGGGACTGAAGAATCAAATCGGTATAGAGTTCATTCTCCAACGTGGTCCCAAGGTCCACGAGCTCCTCTATGTAGCCGATCATCTTAAGCACGTGGTCCGCTACCGATGATCCGACGGCCAACCTTGCTGAAAAAAGCTTCTTCGACACTTCGTATCTAGCGATACGAGACTGCTCTCCATACAGTTCTTTTGTATGGAGAAATATGGACTCTAGGTCCATATTCTCGTGCCTCCTCTGATGTTCGTTGTCCATCGAGGCTAGTACGAGGCATCTGGCCCTCGCGCAATCTATCTCCCATGTCTTACGGATTTCTACATCCGCGACGCTGGAGGTGGGACCTGGGACAGGGGGAGCTTTGGTGGTAAGTATATACCCCAGCTTGTCATAAGTGATCGCCATCTTAACATTCCTGAGCCAATCTTTGTAGTTTGGCCCTGTCAATATATTTTTATCTAACAGTAACTTAAGTCCGGTCATGTTGAATGGTCGCTGCAATTAGAAGAGAGAAAAGAAACACTTTAGCATGATGCCCTTGCAAGTTTAGAGTGGTTTTTAGTTTGTCTAAACTGGATGGCTCCCACTGTTTCTCGAATCCCTTCTCAAACCATAAAGAAAAGGATTAGCCGGGATTATTCTCACCGTACAATACTTGCTTAACCGTTCAGCCAGGCCAGTGTCGGTACTTCGAGGGAGGTTTTCCAACGCTTTCGCGAAGTTCCTTAATTAAGTAACCTCTTTTCCCTGTGGGCGTAGCCCCGCTAACACCTTTCTAGGCACCTACTAGGTTTATAGCATTGATCGTTAAGTGAGAGTTTTCCCGAGGAGTAGCATATACTCACAGTAGGATCGGGATCGAAATATCATCGCGTGACGAAACTGAAGGAATCCTACCAGAATCACCACACTCCAAATGGTATGCAAATCTAGCAAGTTTCAGTACTTATGAAACTCCCGATGTGGATTTTTGCCCCATGCTCTTATGACCTTGACTTTGGCCAAAATATCATAAGTCACATGTCAAGTTCCACCCGTCATTCTCCTGGTTAATTTGGACCCACCCGTACCTACCCTTGACTTTGGCCAAAATGGCAGTACGACTGTCCCAAATCAACGCATCTATCTATGCTGCACATGAATGCCCAAACGCTACCAATCACTATGCCTTGACTTTGGCCAAAATACACAGCTTGAATACTTTTGACCATTCACGTGGAATGACGGAGGGCTACGAATGGTTTTGGCGAAACCGTGAACGTAGTGAACTTGATATAATCGATGGAACGAGATAGCTTTTAAAAGGAGTGGTTCAAGCTCCGCGTTTAAAAGTTTAGTTTTGAAAAGAACCGAGTGGTTTTCAAAGTGTTCCAATCGACTTTTACTTGGTTTATTTCTTGCATTAGTTCTTTTAATGCGCCCCATCATTTAATCCTACCATTGCAGAAAACAACCAAAATATGACGTACGCTTATGCCATTCGCATTCGCCACGGGGCCCCGTCATCACCCGTTAGGTTACTTAACTAACGACAGAGCGGGGGCTGGGCTAGCGCGGCTGTAAAACATAAGCAACGCCTAAATAGTTATTATATATAAATATACAGCAATGATAGACATTACAGATCACAGATGAATACATTGGATATACTAGGAATCCGCAATGCGTTCGTGCCTGCAACGCAAAGCGGATTACACGGTCGCGGTGAATAGCCAATACCCCACCCAAGACCCCTACGGGTGCGGCAAACTACCCGCCAAGCACCCGAAGCGAAGCAACCTCCCTCACCACCATGAGTAGGCCACTCGGCACTTCGAGATACCCGGTAGTTTGTGCACCCCCTCCATGGGTCTATCCTAGGAGCAAAAACAGTAAAAAGAATTATACAATGACGGCTACAACCCCGACCCGGTTGTGCGGCCATACAAAGAATATTATTACATCAATTTACATGTTACAAATGAATGAAAGAAAAACAACGCTCATCTCACATCCACCCCGGCCATTCACCCGCGACAATCCAATCCATTCATATCCACAAACCAATAACAATCACAGATCATGTATAACCCCGACTAATCGTCTTATAGCGATTAGCCGACGTTCAATACATGCAAGCATTACAGATATAACCGATGTAGTTAAAGTGTAGTGAAGTTCTGAAAAATACGGATTTATAGGCCCCCAAAAGTAAATTTTAGTTCTGGAAAATCTGGGCATATATTATATATCCTAAAAATCCCAAAATCAACACAGACAGACACTGCACGAAAAACGATGCAGAGAAGACATCAAACCGCGGCGCTTCCGCGGCACGAGCCTACCTCGTGCGGCGGAAGGGCGGCGGTTTGAACGAATCTCTGTGTCGTTTTTCCTGGGTGTTCATAAAAAACCCTGAGATGAATTTACAAGTATAAAGTTTTCTATTTTGAGCAGAAAAAATTTCAACAGAAACTAGGGTTTTTCAAGAGTTTGGTTTTTGGATTTTCGGTTTCGAAACTTCGTTATACATCACTACCTAGCTAGTTTGAGTTTAGTTAGGCTCTGATACCACTGTAAGTCCACGTTGCCCACCCCGGTCCTTACGGGGAGGCGGAAAACATAATAAAAATCGGATTTTTAATGACCTTAGGCAACATGGACCTTGCTTGTGAGGATCTTTACTAAACGAAAACTAGCTAAAACAAACTAACAACTAGTTAAGTTGTAGAAAGGTTATACCTTGAGCTCGAACTCCTTCTCTCCTTGCTCGTCGGAATGGTAGAAAGGCCTCACCTTGCTTGTCTTCTTCCGTTAAAGAACGATCCACCCGAAAGCCTCGACCTTTAGCTTCAACTCCAAGCTAGGAGTAACTAGAGTGCAAGAAATGCTAAGACTTGAACCCTAGAAGTGAGTAGAGAAGATCAAGTGAAGGTTTTTCTCAAGCTTTTTGTTTCTCAACACATGAGAGGGAGAGAGCTTGAGGGAGAGGATGAGCAAGAGAGAGAAAAGATATGATAGAATGAACTATTAGTGAGCCATTCTCACTAATATGTGTGAGTTATTTTAATTAATTAATTAGCAAGAAAATTGTCATGGTTTAATCAAGAGGTGACCATTATCATTTCATTATTAATGCAAATTGCAAGAATCAAAGAGCATCTTCCAAATGAAATGATCATGGTCAAATTGTCAACTTGGTCAACAAGTCAACAAAGTCAAAGTGTCAACAACAACAACCATGCACAATAATTAAGCTAATTATTAATTAACAATAATACACACAAAAACAATAGGGTTAATAAAATGACAATAGTCATTAACCCTAAACAAGGTCCTCTCCATCAATCTCAAGCAACCGTTCATACGCACCCGTATTCGTGATCCGAGGAACACGAACACAATGAGAAAAACCAATCTTAAATCATATACTAGGATCCGGCTTAAACCAAAGCCCGCTAGTATAAACTGTCCGGACAGCAAACGTGCACAAGTGTGCGGATGAGAACGAACCCTGTCGCAAAACCATGCGACCTCTACTCGTTTTGCCTAAAGGCGAATAGCTCTCTGTGTGGGACTCTAAAGACTCGACACTACGCTGGCAGTGGGTTTAACCACAGACCGCAAGCGGCACTAGCTGTACGTAACGGTCCCCAGGTAGATGTCGATAAGAAGACTGACGAGGTGAACCCCATCTGCACTCCTACTGAGCCTGTATGTGACAGTCTCCGTACAGTCCGGTCTGTTCATCTGATACATCGCATGGCGGGCCTAGGGGGGCGGTGAACGTCAGTCCCCTAATAGCGGTACAAGTCGTGTCGGAGTGAAGCCCAGAACACCCTGAGATAACACTGGAAGCCTACCAGTATATCTCGCTTGCCCTGGCCAGGGACTACTCGTGTAATGGCTCTCCTGGACACAGCGCGATGTCAACCCCCAATACCGGGAGAGACGAATCCTGTCTAACCGTCACTGCCTCCAAGTGCTTCGGGACTGCACCCAAAAACTACCTGTTTGCATGACTCCTCTGAGCCGTGGTAGGGTAGTAATCAAAGTGCAGTGGGAACACACTCGAGGCGAAGTGACAGTGTCAAGTCAGCGGACTAAGCTGTACTCATGTCACCTGGAAACTGATATCTGACGATAGGTATATTACCAACCAACAGTTCCCGACGAGTCCTTTCCAGTGTACTCGTAACCTAACGAGCACCCGCATACTATCCCAAGTACGACGTACTAACGGCTGTGGGACAGACCGTCTCCCACACTGGGATGAGAAGCGCATACGCTAGTCTACTCCGGAGTATCGATGCCCTGTCTCGATAGTCCAACGACCAGGGACCTGTATAAGGATGTGCTTATAGATTACCCAGCTCCCACGAGTGCGAGCGCCATCACAACGCTGGTAATCAAGCAAAGATCCTAAGGGCTCTACTAATATGTATACCAGCAATATGCTAAAAGAAACACATGCACATATTAAAGCAGAGACAAACCAAGTAGCATACTACCATTTCGAGCAAGATTGTATATACAACTGTGAATATCCCAAGCTTCCATTAAGTAATATACAAACTATTATGATACAGTAATGGCCTCTAGGGCATATACACTAACAGTCATCCAATGACCCCATCGCGGAAACACGTCAGCCAATAACCCGTCACGGAAACACGTCAGCCAATGACCCCGTCGCGGAAACACGCCAGCCAATGAATGACCCCGCCTCAGAAATACGCCAGCCAATGACCTCCTCGTTGGAGCAGTGCTTCGCTCGGAAACAAGTCAACTCATCAACCACTTACGAGTCCTCTCGACTTGTAAGGGAGAAAATTCACTTGTGAGATCCTTACGACTCTAAAGAGAAAGCACACTTAGGAATCCTCACGATTCCTAAGAAGAAAATACACCTACGAGATCCTCTCAACTCATAAGGAGAAAAATCTTTATGAGACCCTCACTGTCACGACCCGAAATTTAGCCCGTGACCGACACTTAAATCACGCAACGTCTGAAGGCGTAACATAATTCAAGTAAGCTGAAACCTAGAAATCTAAACCTTTTAAAGAAAATAAAAGAGGTGAAGTTTTGAAATAAAGTTATGATGAAATCAAATATTTTCTTAAATGCGTAGGAAAGGGAACATGAAAAATGCAAGTTTATTTTACTAGTTGAAAAACATGTTTCGTCTTTTTAAAAATTTGGGCAGCACCTCCTTCGTATATTTTGATCCAAAACCATAAATACATAATGATAATAAAGGCATCCTCAAGCGGGAGCTAGCTCTTCGCCAAACGGCGGATTCATAACCACGCAAGTCATAAAATAAATATATGACGCCCAACGGCGAAGATCACCACAAAAGATAAAGTAAAGCAAGACATCAAACCCACCAAGAGAACATGTAACCCATAGCTCAAGTCTCGCAACTACAAAGCTTGCTAAGTCTTACTGCTTATAAAAATACTAGTTTCTGATTTGATGGAGTTAACTAGATACAATAGGAATAATAAATACAAAAGGGGTACGATCCAACATGTACCACCTACCAAAGCAAAACACCCGAATGCAGCTATGTTCCAGCGATGCTGCTACTGATCCATGCGGTCAACCTGCAAGAACTGTGGCACAACGGGGGTGAGTTGCCAACTCGTGAGTAGAAAACATCATCAGGTAGAAATTGAATAAACAATGATTTCCTAGGTCAACTATATCATAAAGGTAATACTATGATATTTAGGGTGATCGTATCTGCATATGTGCCAACATAAATAAATACCTATCAGCAGGTGGATATCATCCACAATGAAAACAATGCCTGTATGCATGTAGATCTCATCCACGTGTCAATCAGTGATACAACAATATCATGCATGTAAATATCATAAAAGCATATGCATGAAAGTATGAGGATATAAAACAACGTGTGTCCCTCGCGACACATCAAAAATCATGGAACCTGAGTGTCCAGTATCGACACTTAAAACATCATGAAACCCGTATCCAACATCGACACATAAATCCTCATATATCTCGGGCTCCGTCCATCCGGATCGGCCCACGGTCTCCATCTGCGAGATCGGCGCTCGGGCTCCGGCAGAACGGGTCGGCCCAATATCCCTCTCTCGACTCCGGTCGGTATCCTCCGGATAACCGCCGAGCCCAAATACAATAACCGGTAGGTGGTGCTCCCCTGCCAGGTTCACCGTCTAACAATACGAGTCTTCTTGCCCCGGGGTACCTCACCGGGTCCACCATGTACCCGCAGACGGTGCCTACCGCTCCTCCAATCGGGTTTCACATGCCAATCTTAGAACAGAGAAAACATATGGTGGACGCACTGAAATATCATATCAAGAGAAACCGGGTTTTTAAAACATTACATACTTTCCTTTGAAATAACCATGGTTCTCAAATCCAGAAATCTCATGAAAACTGCATATCTCAATGCGTATAATCGTAAAGCATGATGTATGCGACATATAGCAGAATGTAAGCATATCCGTATATCATGCAACATGGAACAGTGATGTGACAATATCATTATATCATGCGACATATCGTAATGAGGTGAACATATCAAGTAAATCATGCAAGGAGTCATATCATGATGCAACAATTCTACTGTGTAGTGGCATAGCAATTATCGATGATGAAAGTGTATGAGCCGGAAAATCTGTGTAAGAGTAACATACGCATCATCGATAATAGTGTAGGTGTACTAGCACAGGCATATGTAATGAAATGATAATATCATGGACATAGCATAAGGAGTATCGTAAGCGTAATGCTATCTAGTATACATGTCTAATCTATCATCTGCATAAAGGCTGAGCTAAGCAGTGTAGACAGGGTTTATCTGTTAGTGTATATGCCCTAGAGGCCATTACTGTATCATACTAGTTTGTATATTACTTAATGAAAGCTTGGGATATTCACCTTGTATAAACAATCTTGCTCAATATAGTAGTATGCTACGTGGTTTGTTTCTACTTCAATGTGTACATGTGTTTATTTTAGTATATCACCTATACACATTAGTGGAGCCCTTAGGATCTTTGCTTGATTACCAGCGTTGTGATGGCAGTCACACTAGTGGGGGCTGGGTAATCTATAAGCACATCCTTATGCAGGTCCCTAGTCGCAGGACTATTGAGAAAGGGCATCGATACTCCGGAGTAGACTAGCGTATGCGCTTCTCATCCCAGTGTGGGAGATGGTCTGTCCCACAGCCATCAGTACGTCGTACTGGAGATAGTATGCGGGTGCTCGTTGGGTTACGAGTACACTGGACAGGACTCGTCGGGAACTGTTGGTTGGTACTATACCTATCGTCAGTTATCAGTTCCCAGGTGACATGAGTACAGCTTAGTCCGCTGACTTGACACTGTCACTTCGCCTCGAGTGTGTTCCCACTGTACTTAGATTACTACCCTACCACGGCTCAAAGGAGTCGTGCAAACAGGTAGTAGTTGGGTGCAGTCCCGAAGCACTTGGAGGCAGTGACGGTTAGACAGGATTCGTCTCTCCCGGTATTGGGGGTTGACATCGCGCTGTGTCTAGGAGAGCCATTACACGAGTAGTCCCTGGCTAGGGCAAGCGAGATATACTGGTAGGCTTCCAGTGTTATCTCAGGGTGTTTTGGGCTTCACTCCGGCACGACCTGTACCGCTATTAGGGGACAGACGTTTACCGCCCCCTAGGTCCGCCCTGCGATGTATCAGACGAACAGACCGGACTGTACGGAGACTGTCACATTCAGGATCAGTAGGAGTTCAGATGGGTTTCACCTCGTCGGTCTTCTTGTTGGCATCTACGTGGGGACCGTTACGCACAGCTAGTGCCGCTTGCGGTCTGTGGTTAAACCCACTGCCAGCGTAGTGTCGAGTCTTTAGAGTCCCATACAGAGAGCTATTCTCCTTTAGGCAAAAGAGTAGAGGTCGCATGGTTTTGCGACAGGTCGCATGGTTTTGCGACAGGGTTCGGTCACATCCGTGCACTTGTGCACGTTTAGTGTCCGGACAGTTAACACTAGCGGGCTTTGGTTTAAGCCAGATCCTAGTGTACGTTTTGGGATTGATTTTATCTCGTATGTATTCGTGTTCCTCGGAACGCGGATGCGGGTGTGTATGCACAGTTGACGGAGAGACAGAGGCAGAGAATTCTCATTAGGGTTGTTGACTGTTGACTTCTTGCTAAACCCTAATGAGAATATGATATATGATTAACAATAATATTAATTAAGTTTTATGGTGACATGGTTGTTGAGGGGTTGACTTTGTTGACTTGTTGACTTTGTTGATCGGTTGACTAGGTTGGACTAGTTGACCATCATGATGACAATGGCTATCATTTCATGGCAAAGACTTTTTGCTTGCTTGTTCTCTTGTGAAAAATGAGTGCATGAAATGATATGGCTATTGTAGCTTAAACCATCACATAATACTTGATTGCTATGTTTTGTTATGATAGCTTTGGATTATGAGAGCCAAGAGAGAAAAGTCTTTCTCATTCTATCATTTTCATTCTCTCTCTTGTTCTTGAGCTCCCATCCTCTTCCTCTTGCTCTCCCTCTCTTTAGTCTATGGTTCACTTGTCTCATGTGTTGAGAACCAAGAACCATAGAGAAAAATCCCAACACACTCTCCTCTACTCACTCTAGTTCACAAGGTTTAGCAAACCGAGTGAACTAGTTTCTTCAAAGTTCGAAGAAGAAACCAAAGGTAGAAGCTTTCGGGTGGATCGATCTTCAGCGCAAGGAAACGACGGGGTGAAGCCGATCCGGACAACCATCAAGTGTAAAAGACGAAGGAGTTCAAGAAAGAAAGGTATAACCCCCTAACCGAGTAGTTAACAACTCTTAGTTAGGTTGTTAGGCAGCTAAGTTTAACAAAGATCCGGTTTGAGTCCATGTTGCCGCCTCTAGAAAATTGTTTTTCATCAAATTCCGCATGCCCGTAAGTATCGGGAGAGGCAGCATGGACTTACAGTGGTATCAGAGCCTAGTTAAACATTACCTAACATGTTAGCATAGTAACTAGAAATTCGATCGGAGAAAAAGTCGCGAAATACACCCGGATATCAAATTTGCTGTCGATTTTCAAAGTGTTGTAAAAGTAATAAATCATGCTTTAAAAATCGACTCAGGGTTTTTAGAGTCTACTGTAGAAAGACGGTCCTGTGAACCCATCAAACCGCCGCGGAAACGCGGCAATAGCTTGCCGCGGCTATTGCCGCGGTTCCGCGGCCGATTAAGCTCTTCTCTGGATCTTCTTTACTACAGTATACTCAGTGGGGTATTTTGGGAATTTTGGTATGTGTTTTTTCAGCCCAGATTTTCCAGAAAGAAAAATTTGTTTTCGGTGCTTTAAAAACCGTATTTTGATCGAGTTTCTTATGACTTAAGCTGACGGTTTTATTTCTGTGATGTGATATTTGTATTGAACGTCTGCTAATCGCTATATGTCGATTAGTGGGAGTTATACAAATCTGTGATCTGTAATGTTATTGGTTTGTGTATATGAATTCATTGGATTGTCACGAGTGAATAGCCG
This sequence comes from Agapanthus africanus, assembly GCA_030015575.1. Lineage (NCBI taxonomy): Eukaryota > Viridiplantae > Streptophyta > Magnoliopsida > Asparagales > Amaryllidaceae > Agapanthus > Agapanthus africanus. Next base: position 563,863,572 of record JASDDO010000014.1, on the reverse strand, counting down.
GGGGTTGTGAGACGAGCGTTTTCTTTTCTTTCAATTCATGTAAATTTGTAAAATGATGTAATAATTAATTATATGGCCGCACAACCGGGTCGGGGTTGTAGCCGTCATTGTATAATTTCTTTTTACTGTTTTTGCTCCTAGGATAAACCCATGGAGGTGGTGCACAAACTACTGGGTATCCCGAAGTGCCGAGTGGCCTACTCACGGAGTTGAGGGAGGTTGCTTCGCTTCGGGTACTTGGCGGGTAGTTTGCCGCACCCATAGGGGTCTTGGGTGGGGTTTTGGCTATTCACCGCAACCGTGTAATCTGCTTTTCGTTATAGGCTCGTACGAATTGCGTGTTCCTAGTATATCCAATGTATTCATCTGTGATCTGAAATGGCTATCATTGCAATATATATCTATATATGATATTATTTAGGCGTTGCTTATGTTTTACAGCCGCGCTAGCCCAGCCCCCGCTCTGTCGTTAGTTAAGTAACCTAACGGGTAATGACGGGGCCCCGTGGCGAATGCGAATGGCATAAGCGTACGTCATATTTTGGTTGTTTTCTGCAATGGAAGGATTAAATGATGGGACGCATTAAAAGAACTAATGCAAGAAAAATACGCATTAAAAGAACTAATGCCAAGAAAAATAAACCAAGTAAAAGTCATTGGAACACTTTCAAAAACCACTCGGTTTCTTTTCAAAATAACTTTTAAACGCGGAGCTTAAGCCACTCCTTTTAAAAGCTATCTCGTTCCATCGATCATATCAAGTTCACTACGTTCACGGTTTTTCCAAAACCATCCGTAGCCCTCCATTATTTCAGTTAAATATTTGGTAGTATTCAAGCTATGTATTTTGACCTCACGCCAAGGCATAGTGATTGGTAGCTGCCGGATATTTATCTGTTGCATAGATAGAATGCGTTGGTTTGAGACAGTCGTACTGCCATTTTGGCCTACGTCAAGGGTAGGTACGGGTGGGTTCAAATTAACCTGGATAATGATGGGAAGAACTTGACATGTGACTTATGACATTTTGACTTCACGCCAAGGTCATAAGAGCATGGGGCAAAAATCTACATCGGGAGTTTCAAAAGAACTGGAACTTGCTAGCACTGCATACCATTTAGAGTGTGATGATTCCGGTAGGATTCCTTCAGTTTTGTCACGCGATGATATTTGGATCCCGATCCTACTGTGAGTATATGCTACTCCTCGGGAAATTTCTCACTTAACGATCAATGCTATAAACCAAGTAGGTGTCTAGAAAGGTGTTAGCGGGGCTACGCCCCCAGGGAAAAGAGGTTCTTAAATTAAGAAACTTCGCGAAAGCGTTGGAAAACCTCCCTCGAAGTACCGACACCAGCCTGGCCGAACGGTTAAGCAAGAATTGTACGGTGAGATTGATCCTGACTAATTCTTCCTTTTTGGTTTGAGGAGGGATTCGAGAGACAGTGGGAGCCATCCTGTTTAGACAAACTAAAAATCACTCTAAACTTGCAAGAGCGTCATGCTGAGTGTTTCTTCTCTCTCCTAATTGCAGCGACCAATCGACATGACTGGACTTAAGTTACTTCTAGATAAAAACATACTGACAGGGCCAAACTACAAAAATTGGCTCAGGAATGTCAAAATGGCAATCACTTATGACAAGCTGGGGTATCTTCTTACCACCAAAGCTCCCCCTGTCGCAGGTCCCACCTCCAGCGTCGCGGATAAGGAAATCCGTAAGACTTGGAAGATTGATTGCGCGAAGGCCAGGTGCCTCGTGCTTGCCTCTATGGACAACGAACATCAGAGGAGGCACGAAAATATGGACCTCAAATCCATATTTCTCCATACAAAAGAACTGTATGAAGAGCAGTCTCGTATCGCAAGATACGAAGTGTCGAAGAAGTTATTTTCGGCAAGGTTGGCCGTCGGATCATCGGTAGCGGAACACGTGCTTAAGATGATTGGCTACATAGAAGAGCTCGCGGACCTTGGGACAATGTTGGAGAATGAGCTCTATACGGACTTGATTCTCCAGTCCCTTCTTTCCACTTATGCCCAGTTTATCCTTAACTTCAACTTACAAGAAAAGGAAGTTGAACTTTCAGAACTCCTCAACATGCTGAGGAGCGCAGAGGGCACCCTACAGAAAGGTAGAGAAACATCCACTTTGTTTGTAGGAGGATCTTCCTCTTCTAGGTCCAAGGCGAAAGCCAAGGGAAAGAAGAAGAAAGCCCCCGCCAAACCAAGGGGCGGTGTTAGTATAGTGGATACGAAGGGAAAGGCAAAGGAAACAAAGAAAGCGGGGCAACTTGTGGATAAAGAAGAATGCTTCTATTGTCATAAGAAGGGACACTGGAAGAATGATTGCAGGGCTTGGAAAGCCAGGACACAGGAACTGAAGCAAGTTGCGGCTTCAGCTTCAAGTGTGTATGTTATTGAAAACTGACTTTCAATAAACTCTACTTCCTGGGTATTGGATACCGGATCAGGATCTCATATTTGTAATTCTTTGCAGGCACTGAGAAAGCGTAGTGTTTTGAAGGCAGGTGATATGACCCTCAGAGTTGCAAACGGAGCTGGCATGCATGCTGAGTCCGTGGGGGACTATCACCTGGGCTTGTCAGATGGACATGTTTTGGTTTTGCGTAATTGCTATTTGTACCCAATGCAACTTGTAATATCATTTCTGTATCTTTATTATCTAAAGAAAGTTATGAATTTGCATTTGTAAGTAATGTTATGAACATTCACCTTAATCAAGTTCTGATTGGGTCAGGTACATTAAGCAATGGTATATACGTATTAAACCAACCACAGATTTTCAATGTCCAGAATACACACAAAAGAAAGTCTCCGGAAATAAATCAGACTTTCTTATGGAATTGTAGACTGGGTCACATCAATGAGAGAAGGTTGACGAAGTTGCATACAGAAGGATATTTGAATCCGTTCGAATATCAATCGTATGCCACTTGTCAATCCTGTCTCAAAGGAAAGATGACAAAAACTCCGTTCATTGGACACGGAGTAAGAGCGAGCGAGCTCTTGGGACTCGTACACAGCGACGTGTGCGGTCCAATGTCTACACATGCGCGAAGTGGTTATTCTTACTTCATTACTTTTACGGATAACTTTTCAAGGTACGGTTATGTCTTCTTATAAAACATAAATCCGAAGCCTTTGGAAAGTTCCAGGAATATAAGAATGAAGTAGAAAAACAAACCGGCAAAAGTATCAAGATTCTAAGATCGGATCGAGGTGGAGAATACTTAAGTGTCGAGTTCCTGGATTACTTAAAAGAGAATGGAATTCTCTCTCAGCTTACTCCTCCATACACTCCGCAACATAACGGTGTATCGGAGAGACGGAACCGAACCCTATTGGATATGGTACGGTCCATGATGAGTAATGCTGAGTTACCGCGATCATTCTGGGGGTATGCGCTAGAATCAGCTGCATACCTTTTGAACCGAGTTCCAACTAAGACTGTGCCTACCACACCATATGAGATACGGAGTGGGAAGAAACCCTATCTTCAATATCTGAAGATCTGGGGATGTCCGGCTTTTGTCAAAAAGCAGCATGCGGACAAGCTCGAGGCACGCTTAGTACTGTGCAAGTTTGTGGGATACCCAAAGAATTCCAGGGGGTATCTCTTCTATTACGCAGAGGAACAAAAGATCATTGTTTCTCGTAATGCCTATTTTCTGGAACACCGGTTCTTAGAAAAGGAAACAAGTGGGAGCGAAATAGAACTGGAAGAAATTCCAGAACCACAGACTATTACTGAAAGCTTAGTAGAACCAGAGGGTTCAAAAGAAAATGACATTCCTACGCCGCTCCGCAAGAGTAGTAGGCAGTCTCATCCGCCCGAGAGATACTACGGTTTTCTCATAGACGGGGATAGAGAGGATTGCATCATAGATTATGATGAGCCGACTAGCTTCCAGCAGGCCATTCAGAGCGTTGACTCGGTAAAATGGCTGGATGCAATGCGGACCGAAATGGAGTCCATGTACACCAACAAAATATGGACGTTGGACGTTGCTCCAGATGGGGTAAAACCCGTAGGATGCAAGTGGATCTTCAAAAGGAAGATTGGTGTATATGGATAGGTTGAGACCTATAAAGCTAGACTGGTTGCAAAGGGTTTTCGTCAAAGACCTGGTTTGGACTATGACGAGACCTTTTCTCCAGTAGCTATGCTGAAATCCATTCTGATCCTTCTTGCCATTGCTGCCTTCCACGATTATGAGATTTGGCAGATGGACGTAAAGACCGCTTTTCTAAATGGAAATTTAGAGGAGTGTGTTTATATAGACCAGCCAGAGGGTTTCATTCAGAGTGGGAGCAGCGGAAAGGTGTGCAAGTTGCTTAAGTCCATCTATGGACTAAAGCAGGCATCGCGGAGTTGGAACATCTGTTTTGATGAGACAGTCAAGGAATTTGGCTTTATCAAAAATCCAGATGAACCATGCATCTATAGTAGATTTGTAGCGAGAACTGTAGTATTCCTCGTTTTATACGTGGATGACATTCTCTTAATAGGAAATGACATTCCTATGCTACAATCTGTCAAGGGGTTCTTGTCACACAGGTTCTCCATGAAAGACCTGGGTGATGCCTCATACATTCTGGGGATCCGGATCTATCGTGACAGATCCAAGAGGATACTGGGACTCTCACAGTCCAGGTACATCAACACCATACTGAAAAGATTCAGTATGGAAGATTCTAAGCGCGGTAATCTACCGGCTTGTCACGGGATCACCCTCTCCAAAGAGATGTCTCCCAAGACTGATTTGGAAAGGGGTCGCATGTCTATTATACCCTACGCTTCTGCGGTAGGCTCTATAATGTATGCGATGTTGTGTACCAGACCAGATGTAGCTTATGCACTGAGTGTGGTAAGCCGGTATCAGTCAAACCCTGGGGAGAAACATTGGATAGCAGTAAAGAACATTCTCAAGTACCTGAGAAGGACTAAGGAGATGTTCTTGGTGTATGGCGGAAAAGACCTCCAAATCGAGGCCTTTGCTGACTCCAGCTTCCAGAGTGACAAGGATGATTCCAAGTCCATGTCGGGTTATGTCTTTACCCTCAATGGAGGGGCGGTGTGTTGGAAGTGTTCCAAACAGGAAACCGTTGCTGACTCGACGATGGAAGCGGAATATATCGCTGCAGCAGATGCCGCAAAAGAAGCTGTCTGGGTAAGGAAGTTCTTAACTGAACTTCAGGTGGTTCCGTCCATTGTTGATCCAATACCTCTGTATTGCGACAACAACGGGGCTATAGCTTTAGCAAAGGATCCAAGGTCCCATCAGAAGTCCAGACACATCTTAAGGCGTATCACCTGATCAGGGAGATCGTGGGTCGCCAGGAGATCGAGGTTCGGAGAGTTTCTATAGAAGACAACACAGCTGATCCACTCACAAAGGCCTTGCCCCAGACTCAGTTCGAGCGGCTGATCGAGATGATAGGTCTTCGATACGCCAGTACATGGCCTTAGTGCAAGTGGGAGATTGTTAGTGTATATGCCCTAGAGGCCATTACTATATCGTACTAGTTTGTATATTACTTAATGGAAGCTTAGGATATTCACCTTATATAAACAATCTTGCTCAATATAGTAGTATGCTACTTGGTTTGTTTCTACTTCAATGTGTACATGTGTTTATTTTAGTATGTCGCCTATACACATTAGTGGAGCCCTTAGGATCTTTGCTTGATTACCAGCGTTGTGATGGCAGTCACACTAGTGGGGGCTGGGTAATCTATAAGCACATCCTTATGCAGGTCCCTAGTCGCAGGACTATCGAGACAGGGCATCGATACTCCGAAGTAGACTAGCGTAAGCGCTTCTCATCCCAGTATGGGAGATGGTCTATCCTACAGCCATCAGTACGTCGTACTGGAGATAGTATGCGGGTGCTCGTTGGGTTACGAGTACACTGGACAGGACTCGTCGGGAACTGTTGGTTGGTACTATACCTATCGTCAGTTATCAGTTCCCAGATGACATGAGTACAGCTTAGTCCGCTGACTTGACACTGTCACTTCGCCTCGAGTGTGTTCCCACTGTACTTAGATTACTACCCTACCACGGCTCAAAGGAGTCGTGCAAACAGGTAGTAGTTGGGTGCAGTCCCGAAGCACTTGGAGGCAGTGGCGGTTAGACAGGATTCGTCTCTCCCGGTATTGGGGGTTGACATCGCGCTGTGTCTAGGAGAGCCATTACACGAGTAGTCCCTGGCCAGGGCAAGCGAGATATACTGGTAGGCTTCCAGTGTTATCTCAGGGTGTTTTGGGCTTCACTCCGGCACGACTTGTACCGCTATTAGGGGACTGACGTTTACCGCCCTCTAGGCCCTCCATGCGATGTATCAGACGAACAGACCGGACTCTTTGGAGACTGTCACATTCAGGTTCAGTAGGAGTTCAGATGGGTTTCACCTCGTCAGTCTTCTTGTCGGCATCTACCTGGGGACCGTTACGCACAGCTAGTGTCGCTTGCGGTCTGTGGTTAAACCCACTGCCAGCGTAGTGTCGAGTCTTTAGAGTCCCACACAGAGAGCTATTCACCTTTAGGCAAAAGAGTAGAGGTCGCATGGTTTTGCGACAGGGTTCGGTCACATCCGTGCACTTGTGCACGTTTAGTGTCCGGACAGTTAACACTAGCGGGCTTTGGTTTAAGCCAGATCCTAGTGTACGTTTTGGGATTGATTTTATCTCGTATGTATTCGTGTTCCTCGGAACGCGGATGCGGGTGTGTATGCACAGTTGACGGAGAGACAGAGGCAGAGGATTCTTATTAGGGTTGTTGACTGTTGACTGTTGACTGTTGACTTCTTGCTAAACCCTAATGAGAATATGATATATGATTAACAATAATATTAATTAAGTTTTATGGTGACATGGTTGTTGAGGGGTTGACTTTGTTAACTTGTTGACTTTGTTGACCGGTTGACTAGGTTGGACTAGTTGACCATCATGATGACAATGGCTATCATTTCATGGCAAAGACTTTTTGCTTGCTTGTTCTCTTGTGAAAAATGAGTGCATGAAATGATATGGCTATTGTAGCTTAAACCATCACATAATACTTGATTGCTATGTTTTGTTATGATGGCTTTGGATTATGAGAGCCAAGAGAGAAAAGTCTTTCTCATTCTATAATTTTCATTCTCTCTCTTGTTCTTAAGCTCTCATCCTCTTCCTCTTGCTCTCCCTCTCTTTAGTCTATGGTTCACTTGTCTCATGTGTTGAGAACCAAGAACCATAGAGAAAAATCCCAACACACTCTCCTCTACTCACTCTAGTTCACAAGGTTTAGCAAATCGAGTGAACTAGTTTCTTCAAAGTTCGAAGAAGAAGCCAAAGGTAGAAGCTTTCGGGTGGATCGATCTTCGGCGCAAGGAGACGACGGGGTGAAACCGATCCGGACAACCATCAAGTGTAGAAGACGAAGGAGTTCAAGAAAGAAAGGTATAACCCCCTAACCGAGTAGTTAACAACTCTTAGTTAGGTTGTTAGGCAGCTAAGTTTAACAAAGATCCGGTTTGAGTCCATGTTGCCGCCTCTAGAAAATTGTTTTTCATCAAATTCCGCATGCCCGTAAGTACCGGGAGAGGCAGCATGGACTTACATTATCAAAATCTATAAACATATCCGAGTTGGAGAATCTATCAATCAGCATCCAGCCTCACAACATCACGTACGGTATAAGACATCGTACGGCATCATCTAATCAAGGGTATGGATCAATCATCATAAAACTCATCACGTACGGCAAATCATCATACGGCAAATCATCATACGGCGGCATTAAACCATTAGGGATCCTATCAACCTATATGACACTGAGGGTACGGACCTAACGTCCCGTACGGCATAACACTCATGATTCACAATATTATATATATCTATATACCTATATCCCAGGTCGCATCCATAACAATCTCATATCAGGGGACCGGCAAAGGTATCAATCCTCTCATATCGACTCGCATCCGTATACCGACGTATCAATCAAGTCATCATATCACATCGTACATTCTTTTCATCATATTAAGTCAGCTTACATCAAGTCATCTTATATATATTTATCTTATTTGACCGATCTCATAACACATCTATCTCAATCTCGTCATATTCATCGATCTCATGTCACATCCTTATACATCTCGTTTCATATCCTATATCAATCATATCCGCTCGTATTATCTTATCTCACTACATGCCACTAAAATCTTATACTTAATCTAGTGCAACTACACATCTATATATATCGTGATTTACATTCACTTTTCATATCCTTATATATCAATTCGAGACATTATTTCTATCATATCATATCAAAGAGTCATATCCCTATAGCTTTCATCTCATATCTCGATATATATTTTCAATCATTCCTATCATCTCTAACTATCTTATTAACCATATCCCTAGTTTTCTAACCTAGTTTTCCTTAACCATATTCTATATATCGGTTTCCATCAAAAACTTGTGGGGGTGCTATAAGCCATCCACCCGACTTCCCCCGTAGATATAGATCTACTCACCTGTGGAACTCCTTTTTCAGCCGTAGTCGATGTGCTTCGTCGTCTCAGAATCCATGCGAAAGTACCTACAATAAATACACAGTCGCAATGGTATTAAAATCATGTCCTGAAAACCAATACGGCACACGGTGCGCTCATTGGTTAGAATCTATAGCCTACGCATGCATAAACTACCAAACAACCCTCGTCGTTGACTTGCAAACATCCAACGACCAAATACAATATCAATATCAAAACCCAAGTTCATAAATCGCAAATACCAAATGCAGCAACGAAGGAAATCACTCCCAGATTTCACCCTAGGCCAAACTAGGGAATTTTGCATACTGGGTTGGTCTAGATATCACCTAAGGGGCTCACCAACTAAAAATCATTGAATTCCACCAAAATGTGGCCGCAATTTGCGGCCACAATGAATAAATCTGCGTCCGGATTAGTGCATTAGGGGCTAAGGTTTTAGGTGTGGCTTCTAGGTTGCCTTCTTGTATTACTGTCAAGAGAACTTTATTTATAATGTCTCTGGTCATCCCAGATCTCTAAATACCATCAATAAATCCAAAAAAACTCGATATCGGCAAATCTAAAGTTCGTATCTTGCTGTTTAGTCTCTGGTTTTGTCTAGAATTCTAACACTAAGGTCTTATAACAGCCACTATACATCACCACAACACAACTCAATCCCTAATCCTTCTCTTGGAATTTCCAAACATTACAATCTAAATCGATTTAACTCTAAACTACTATAGGATGCTAAGAAACTAAAAACTAAACTAAATGAAAGGAATTATACCTCATTCGGGTAACTCAAGAAAAACCTAGTTTGTCCAAAGTCTCCAAAATCCAACTTTGATTGGTCCATTGTGTTGAGGGTGAGGAGTGGATCAACTTTAATGAAGAGGTGGTAGGGTTTTGATGAAGATTTGGAGATGAATCTTGGAAGTGAAGGTGGAGGGAGATGAGGAGGAATATGATGAGAAAACAAATGGGAGGTAATGAATGGCGGCTGCCCCCCCCCCTCTCTCTTATATTCTAACTCTTTTCCTTACCCTCACTCTTTCTTATTCTCACACTCTCAATAATACCCTTTCCTCTTTTTCTTTTCTTTTTAAAACCCAAACCACATAACACCCCAAAAACAATACAAGAACACAACATGTAACCAAAATGCATCATGACATAGTGCACTAGCCATGGAAAACTGTAGAAACACGGATTTGGCCTAATCGCGATTAGCAGTGCACTAATCGGGTTTTTTTAAACTGCATATAATTAATTATGAAAATGCCAAATTCAACAAATATATTTTTAAATGAATAAATCATTTTAAATCTCCAATTATTTCATAAATATTGGTATATATTTATACCATTTTACGAAAACCCCAATTTCGCAAATCGGGTAATTTTCGCGAGATATATATTATTTTAATATTAAATTCCAAAAATAATATTTTATATTTTCTGAAATGTTGCAATCTTCCCCCCATAAATAAATTCGGTCCCCGAATTTAAATTTAAACCCGCAAATACTAAAACATTTCAATAATCAGCTCAAATCAACGGGTCTCCGAAATCATGGAAGATATAGAAATACTGCAGCGCATCGCGTGCGCCTGAAAATGAGTACAAAACTCAAAATCGAACTCCGTCAAACATCACGCAAATCATCGGATTTGCACGCATATCATTGGAGTTACAATTGAGATACAGATCTCGAAATCCACTACTGAAATCCAATATGCACTAGTCAAATACTATAATAGGTGTACAGTACGCATCCTTGGAAAAACCTTCAAAAACAGAATGACACACATGCAAAATCTTTTCTAAATCGCCGTGTGATGCGTAACTCACGGCATAACTGACGGACGCTCATTTGTAAGTAATAAGTATACGCTCATATATGTTTTTCTAAAATATACGTTCCGCCCGTTTTAAAATATCCCAAAAGGTTTTCCTTTTTAATGTTCGTGTCACTCACCGACACGTAAGAAATAGCGAGACTATAGCTCCTTTTTGAAACCTCTTGGTAAACTTTTTATGCATGCAAAATACTCAGGTACTGTCCTCAAATCAGTCATGTTCGGCTACTATATATGTTAGTTATATATATGCCCTAGAGGCCATTGTTGTACATATGATATATATTATAGTGGATGCATGGATATATATAGAGAGGACTTTCTTACTCGACATGATAGTATGCTATTTGGTTTCACTTTATCTTAACATGTTGACTTGTATTGGTTTACTGTCTTGCTCTCACATGTTGATAAAGCCTTAGGATATGTACTCGACTACTAGGACTATGATGCAGATCATACTAGTGGGGCCAGGATAGTCAAAGAGTACATCTTATAACTGTTCCTAGTCGAGGGAGTATCGAGACAGGGCATCGATACTCCAGAGTAGATTAGCGTATATGCATCTTGACCCATATGATGGGCGATGGATGATCCCATATCCATTGGTGTTTGACATCAAAGATGGTGTACGGGTGCTCAGTGGAGACTAGGTACACTGAACAGACTCGCCGAGAACTCCTAGATGGTATTATACCAATCGTCAGATAGCAGTTCTCCGGTGAGACTGGTACAGGTTAGTCTATAGACCCGAGATCGTCATAGAGTCTTGTATGATTCCCACTGTGCTTTGATTTCCACCTTACCACGTCCAAGAGGGCGTGCAAAAGGGTGGCTTTTGGGTACAGTCCCGAATCACATAGAGGCAATGAGCAAGAGGAGGGGTTTCGTCTCTCCCGGTATAGGGAGTTGATGTTGTGCTGTGTTCAATTAGCTATAACTGGAAGTCCCTGGCCACGGCTGATATGGAGTGCTACTGATAAGAGTTATCAGTAGTTTTTCGACCCGTTTGAGCCTCACATCGACACGACTTATCGGTTACTGGGGTCTGACGTTTACCACCCGTAGACTTGATACGCGACATATCAGACGAAGAGACCGGACTGTACGGTAGTGTTACTAATTGGATTCACAGGAGAATGTACATGATTGCTTGTTGATCTTCTGATCGCTCAATACCTAGGTGGCTGTTACGTTTAGCTGACCGCTTGCAGCTTGTGGGTGTTTGATATGATCATCACCTACTGCCGGCATATTGACGATTCTTTAGAGTCCGACACAGAGGTTTCCTGGCTCAGGCAAAACGGAGTAGGACCACATATGTGATATGTGCGGGACCGAGAATAATACGATATGAGATACCGTATTCTATTCTCGCGATATGAGATATCGGCCGGGTATATATGATATAACCGGGTCATCGGATCAAGTGTTTATTCGATGAATTGGTACATGTTATATTAGTCGGTTATATGCAATATAGCTGGATTGTCGAATCAAGTGTTGATTCGATAATTTAATGTATAATTATATATGTGATATATTACATTACGTTAACTAATATAAGCTCGCTTTATTAATTCATTTTCTCACCGGATAATACATTGATATATATATGCGATATATGTTACTTGTATTATTTTCTTTTTGTTACAAAATATATTGTATATATGATATATAATATTGTAACAAGTTAGGGTTACAAATGCAACAATGATTTAGAGATTAAACCTAGTTAGGGTTTGGATTTGGGTTAGCTTTTGGGTTAGCTTTTCATGAAGCTTCATAAAACTTTCCTTTTGTCTTCATCCTTTGATATTTTGTGTAGATATTTGTTAACCCAACCCAAACCCTTAACTCTAGTTTATTCTCTACATGAGTTTAGACTCTCATTCTTAACTCATAGTTGCAATTGTAACCATAACAATAATTTCATTATTCATCATAAAAGCTTTTGCTTCTTCTTCTTCTTCTTGCTTCTTGAAGAAAAGCTTCACTAGCTTTTCATTTGTGATGTTTAATTGTGAGAAATTGAAAACAAAAGAGAGCAATATTCCTACTTCATCATCCTCATCTATTATAGCCATATAGATTAGGGTGTTCACTTCTCTAATTACTTCATTAGTGAAGTGTAAGCTTGGGTTAGAGATTCTTCAAGGTAGATCATCTTGGATCAAGAAGACGTCAAGAAAGATGCATCATTCACCTCTTGGAGCCTCACAAGAGTCGGAGTTCATAATGATCGCAGCGAAGGGACATCAACACGGAGCTTATGAAGAAAAAGAACGGACTGCAAAGGTTGTAATCCTTATCTCTTTACTTCTTTGTATGTGATACAAACTTTGTTACCCTAGAAATTCTAGCATGATTCATGATTTGCTTGCTTTGCACCTCTCTAAATTTTAAAGTGGCATGAGTGATGCTACGAAACCCTAGACTAGGTGTAAGGGAAGCCCAACAGTGGTATCAGAGATAAACTAGAATTCTAGATACGGTGTTATAACAATTACGAAAACGAAAATCACTTCGAAATACGGTATTAGGAAACCCCATTCTTGCTCTCTAGAAATTTTACAAAAAGTCCTTTAAAAATTTTTCAAACAAGTGCAGAATGGTCTCTGGGCCAAAATATAAACATGGGAGAAATACGGAGGGAGGGAACCGGTTTTGAACCGGCCACAGGAGGGGAAATTCCGGCCAGGCCGGCCCCACCACTTCCTCTGGACTCCGTATTTCCCCTGTGGTCTTATCTCTCCAGTTTGGGTTTCCTAGTATTGTTTATTTAGCCCAATTTTCATGTGATGTTTACTTTGACCTGGGGCTAATTCGTAGTGCTTCATAGTCGTATTATTTAACATTGTATTGGTAACCTTGACTATTTTTAACAGTTCGATCGAACTTCGCACACCGTATTTTGTACCCCGCTGAAATTTCTAAGTGTTGTAATTTTCCAAAGTCGATTACATTCGTAGAATCGTGCAAGTACCCCTATGGTCCCTCTAGAAGAATATACTAACCTTAATTCGATTCTATTCCCACAGAACTGCGAACGAACCTTAGGGTTTGCCGTGGTACCACGGTGTCATAGGTGAGGCATTGGTTAACTCCTTCTACGGCTGAACCATGGATACTGTGGCACGGTATTTGAGTGTTTCGATTTTTCTCAAGTGTTGAGCTCACGGGGGTAATTTGTACGTGTATGTTGATTCGATCAAAATGTTAAACATCATCATGATATTCTGTAATGTGATACAATATGTGGAATTCATATAATTAGGCATGAAATCCGTAATATGTGATATTTCGGGTTTACGATGTCTAAGGCGACTGTGAATTCCAAATGTTGTAGTTTTTCACTTTTCTTTTCTCCGACTGTAAGCGTAGTATGTGGTGTATCGCCGGCTTCGTTGCTATACATCAATGACAATCGGGATACGCATACTTGCTTACGTTGATGATATGAGATATTATGTGTTGCTGTGATATGTTATATTGGATCGTCGTGTTTTGAATAGCCGGGGGTTTTATATGAGATGAGGGTTTTTATTTTCATTCCTGTAAAATTCAATTCTATGTAATATTCTTTTATTGGGGCACTTCCGGGTTGAGGTTGATGTCACCATTGTATATTATTTACTTTTCCGCATTAGGATAGTCCCAAGGAGGGGAGCACAAGTAACCGGGTTCTAGGGTCTAGTGGGAGGCCATCTCGAGGAGTCGAGACCGGGTCTCCTAACCATAGAATTGGCAGGGTTACTTGCCACTCTCATAGGGGACTAGGGATATGGGTTTGGCTATTCATCGCGACTGTGGAATCTATGTTTTATACAGGCTCGATATAAAACACGGACCTCCTAGTATATCCAATATTTCATATGTTTCTTCTGCTGCTGATATACTGTGATGTGATCATATTATATGCGTGAGACAAATGCTTTATTAATTGTATATATGATATATAATAAATGTTGCTTATGTTTTACACCCGCGCTAGTCCCGTCCCGGTATTCCGTTAGTTAAGTAACCTAACAGTGCATAACGGAATATTGTGGCGAATGCAGATGGTATAAGCGTACGTTGTATTTTCATTTCTTCTGTGATGCTTAGGAAGCATAAATGATGGGATTTATTAATGAGATTAATAAAATAAAAGAAACCTAAAAGTTGTTATAAAATCCAAACTTTATAAAAAAGGGTAGCTACAGTTTTGCTTTGCATAGAGGTATATATGATATACCCTGCACCTTATTCGATGAGGAAAGAGCCGAGATCCCTTCACCGGTAGTGACCTCTTTAGCAAAACTTGCAAATGCTACAAACTCACGGTTTAGTTTTTGACTGCTTCTATAGTTCTTGCTTTGCTCCGCGGTATAAATGATATAATCTGCACTTTATTCGATGAGGAAAGAGCCGAGATCTCTTCACCGGGAGTGACCTCTTTAGCGAAACTAGAAAAAGCCTCAAAAACACTCCTTTTCAAAAATCACTTGTTTCTACAACGATATCGAGTTCATTACGCTCATGGTTTTTTGAAAAACCTGCGTAGCCCTCCGTCATTTCAGATAAAGACTATTTAGTATTCGTGCTGCATTTGTTGGCCTTTGTCAAGACGTAGTGTGCGGTAGCTGACTAGTACTTATCTGTTTAAGCATGTGATGCGATTGGATTAGGGTAGTCATACGACCTTGTTGGCCTTTGTCAAGGGTCGTGCGGGTGGGTTTATTTCAATCAAGAAATGACGGGTTGAACTTTACTAACTTCTTATGGTTTGTTGGCCTTTGTCAAGGTCATAGATGGTTAGGGGTAAAAGCATTATCGGGAATTTCAAGTGTTGAAATTTGCAATGAGATTGTATACCTTCTAGGAGATAGATGGATCCTAATACCCACTGCGAGTAAAAGTTACTCCTGGGAGAATTTTACACAGGACAATTAGCCGATCAAGTAGGTGTCTAGAAAGGTGTTTACGGGGTTATGCCTCTGGGAAAATGAGATTTATTTTAATTAGGTCCGTGCGAAAGCACGGGGAACCTCCCTCAAAGTACCAACACTGGCCTGGCTGAAAGATTGGCGAACTTGTAAGGTGTAATTAATCCCGGCTAATCTTACCTATTAGGTTTTGAAGGAAGATTTTATAAAAAGCAGTAGGAGCCATCCTGATTAGATATGATAATAACCAATCTAATCTTGCAAGAGCATACGCTAAAGTGTGTTCTTCTTTCACTCTCCAGGTAGCGACCATGTCAGGCCCTAATCAAGATAATAATATGAATGTATTGACTGAACCCGCTTATTATACTGAGCAGGGGAACGTTGGTCCTGCTCCCACTTATAATTGTTTTAAGTCCGAGCAGAAAATAGGAGAATATCTGGATTCTCACGCCACCCAAATGAAGAATAAGCATGATGATGCATCTTCTTCACGTGTGTTAGTTATTAAGAACTGTTTCTCAGTTCACTCTACGTCCTGGGTATTAAATACCGGATCGGGATCCCACATATGTAATATGTTACATGGGCTACGGAAAGGTAGGGAACTGGGAGAGGGTGATCATTCCGTAAGAGTGGAGAATGGTGCAAATGTTGAAGCCAAAGTAGTTGGCGAATATCACCTTGTGTTACCAAATGGTAATGCATTTGTTCTGAACGAATACTATTACATTCCGACCCTGATATGCAATCTTATATCAGTTTCTTTATTGAGAAAAGAAGGATATAATTTTGTGGTACAGGATAATGTTATGAACATATTCCTGAATCAAAAGTTGATTGGATCAGGATCGTTAAATAATGGCATATACGTTGTCAACCAAACTACAGTACTTAATGTACAAAACACACACAAGAGGAAGAGTTCGGAAATGAACGAATCTTTCTTGTGGTATTATAGACTTGGTCATATCAATACGACACGGCTAGCTAAGTTATATAAGGATGGATATTTGAATCCATTCGAATTTTCATCTTATGATACTTTCCAGTCATATCTCAAAGGCAAAATGACCAAAACTCCGTTTAGTGGACACGAAGAAAGAGTTACGGAACTCTTGGGACTAATACATAGTGATGTATGTGGTCCCATGTCTACACATGCTAGGAACGGTTCCTCATACTTCATTACATTCACTGACGATCTCTCAAGATACGGACATGTGTTCCTGTTGAAACACAAGTTTGAAGCTTTTGAGAAATTCAGAGAATATAAGCACGAAATAGAGAACCAAACGGGCAAAAGTATTAAGATCTTTCGATCAGATCGAGGAGGAGAATACTTGAGCAATGAGTTCCTTGATTATCTAAAAGAGAATAGGATTCTCTCTCAGCTTACTCTTCCTTATACACCACAGCACAACGGTGTATCGGAGCGGAGGAATCACACCCTATTAGATATGGTGCGCTCTATGATGAGCAATGCTGAGTTACCTATTTCCTTCTGGGGGTATGCGCTTGAGACAGCAGTATACCTATTGAATCAAGTTCCGTCTAAATCTGTACCTACCACTCCATATGAGATATGGAGAAGGAAAAGACCATGTCTTAAACGTGTTAAGATATGGGGTTGTCTGGCCTATGTCAAAACACAAAATCCGGACAAACTCGAGGCACGGTCAGTTCTTTGTAAGTTTGTGGGATATCCTAAACATTCACATAGATATCTTTTCTACCGCAGCGAGGAACAAAAGGTGTTTATTTCTCGACATGCCACCTTTTTAGAAAAGGAATTTCATGTAAATGAAATTAGTGGCGAAGCAGTAGAGCTGGAAGAAGTTCCAGCACCACAAACTACAACTGAAGATTTAGTGGAACCAGATGATTCAGTAGTTCCCAACGAACCCTAGCCACTCCACCGATCTAGTAGGGTTTCTCATCCACCTGAGAGATACTACGGTTTTCTCATTGATGGTGGATGCGAGGATTGCATCATGGAAGATGATGACCAAACTTGCTTCGAGTAGGCCATCACTAGTAGGGACTCTGTGAAGTGGCTGGATGCAATGCGATCTGAGATGGAATCCATGTACACCAACAAAGTATGGACTTTGGAAATTGCTCCTGAAGGGGTAAAACCCATTGGGAGCAAGTGGATCTTTAAGAAGAAACTTGGTGTAGATGGAAAAGTGGAGACTTTCAAAACTAGACTTGTTGCAAAGGGTTTTCGTCAACAACCAAGTGTGGATTATGACGAAACCTTTTCTCCAGTGGCTATGCTTAAGTCCATCCGGATCTTACTTGCCATTGCTACATACCACGACTACGAAATCTAGCAGATGGATGTTAAGACTGCCTTTCTAAATGGTGATTTAGAGGAGTGCGTGTACATGACTCGGCCAGAGGGCTTCATAGATTGTGGGAGGAGCAGAAAGGTGTGCAAGCTGCTTAAATCCATCTACGGGTTAAAGAAGGTATCGTAGAGTTGGAACATCTGTTTTGATGTTGTAGTCAAAGAGTTTGACTTCATCAAAAACGTAGATGAACCTTGTATATATAAGAAGGTTGCAGAGAGTAAGGTCGTCTTCCTCGTATTGTACGTGGATGACATACTCTTGATAGGAAATGATGTTCCTATGCTGCACTCGGTCAATCTCTTCTTATCACATAGATTCTCGATGAAAGATCTAGGTGATGCCTCCTGCATTTTGGGAATCAAGATCTATAGAGATAGATCTAAACGGATATTGGGATTGTCCCAATTCAGGTACATTGACACCATACTAAAGAGGTTTAGTATGGAAGAATTTAAGCGTGGTAACCAACCCACGATCTCTGGACTTACTCTCTCCAAAGAGATGTCTCCCAAGACTGATTTGGAAAGAGATCGCATGCAAGGGATACCCTATGCTTCGGCAGTAGGCTCTATCATGTACGCGATGCTATGTAACAGACCCAATGTAGTATACTCACTAAGTGTAGTGAGTAGGTATCAAGCAGATCCAGGAGAGAATCGCTGGACAGCTGTGAAGAACATTCTCAAGTACTTGAGAAGAACTAAGGAGATGATCTTGGTGTATGGTAACGGAGAACTTCAGGTGGAGTCCTTTACCGATTCGAGCTTCCAAAGTGATAAGGACGAATCTAAGTCGCACTCGGAATTTGTCTTTACCCTAAATGGAGGGGCGGTTTGTTGGAAGAGTTCCAAGCAAAAAACCGTGGCAGACTCGACGATGGAGGCTGAATACATCGCTGCCAACGATGCTGCCAAAGAGGCTGTCTGGATGAAGAAGTCCATCACTGAACTTGGTGTTGTTCCTTCTATTAAGCATCCAATACCTTTGTATTATGATAACAATGGAGCTGTGGTTTTGGTCAAGGAACCCAGGTCCCATCTGTAGGGTTACTAGGCACTATAACAAGGTTCTACAAGGCATCAACCATGCCAAAATCAAAATTTTCATGTGCCGAACAACCCTAACCAAGATCTTAGACTAGAGATTAGGCGAAACAAAGAGCAAGTAAACAACTTTACTTCTAAGAGTTTGGGATTACAACCTTTGTAGTCCGTTCCTTCACTTCTAAAGCTCCGTGTTGAGGTCCCTTCGCTGCGATCATCGAGTACCCGGACTCAAGAGAGGCTCCACGAAGAGAAAGATACAAATTTACTTCCGATCTTCAATAACAAAGATGATCTACCTTGAAGAAACTCAAGCCCAAGCTTTTGCTTCACTAATCAAGTATTAGCAAAGCAAACACCCTGTCACGTCCCGAAAGTACGGAACATGACCGGCACTTAAACTACGAAACGTCTCGAGGCGTACGTAATCTAAGTAAACCGAAAACCCAGAAATCAAAACCAAGAAAAGAAGTAGAGTGAAGGAAAACCAATTTAAAACAAGTAGTTTTAATAGCATAAGCCGAATTATGCGGTTTTTAAGAACATCAAAATTTACTGAAAATTTCGGCAGAGTCTCCTGTGTAAAAACTGGCTCCCAAACGGGATACAACATGAATAGTATACGAAATAAATAAAAAGGCATCCCCAAGCGGGAGCTAGCTCTTCGTCAATCGACGGTCACAACTACACAAGCAATATAATATACAACGCCAACGGCGAGGATCAAAACTCAAAAGGAACTCAAAACCACCAGAAATATAACGAGCGACTCTAAGATCGAAAGAATAAACAACACTGGTCTCTAACTCAATAAATACAGGTTTGGTTGATGGAATTTACTAGATACAACTGAATAATATCATACAAGGTAGATAATGGGAATATGATACAAGTAAACCCACCTACTAGCAAATCACCCGAATGAAACTATGCCCGCAAAACCGTAAGGAAACCTGTACGGCAAACCTGCAAGAAACTGGGGCACAACGAGGGTGAGTTGCCAACTCGTGAATAGAAAATATCTACGCACAGAAATCGCATAAATAACGCAATCCTAGGTCAATGATCATAATATAGCCTCAAAAATGTATATAACATGTAGCCTATAACAAGGCTAGGGTAAATATCTAACCGAGTGAAAACTCATGTGCCCGTGTCGGTGCCTCAGGTAGCAATATATCATATGAATAAGGTATGAATGCATGAAACCGAATACATGAAATGAAGAAACTGTTTTCATAAATTAGTGAGATTTCCTTCGTATTTTTAAACTGAGGTATCATAATGAAATCAGTATCAACAGTGTCTAGCATCGACACAAAACATAAATCTCACTGTCTCGAAATATCAATGTCTCAATCTCAATATCTAGGGCGCCGTCAGTCCGGACCGGCCCCTACCATCCATCTCAAGACCACGACGGCATCCTCCGGATATCCGACGCGTCGGATAATATCACCGGTAGGTAGTGCTCCCCAGCCAGGCTCAACGTCAACACCACATTCCTCTTGCCCCGGGGTACCATACCAGGTCCACCATGTACCCGTGACGGTTCCTCCACTCCTCGACACGGATCTCCAAAACCACAGCAAACTCATGGTGGACGACACTTTACATCACTAGAAAACCGCAACATTTTATATTTTAAAAGATCATAAGTTGTAAATTTTGCGGGTTTCCCCGAAATCCAGAAATATCATAAATCTCAAGAAATCATCACAAGTGCATATGTCAATGATAATGAACTAGGCGTGAACAACTGAATAACAGTATGCATGAAGTGGTAGGTAATAACTACAATGTCTAATATGGCATATAAGGGAAGTACACTAATATCATGTCAAAACTACCAGCTAACAATCTAAGTCAAGCAATTATATTCTCTAAAGTGTACGTGACATGGAAATTACCGATGAAGATGTGTGTGAGCCGGCAAGTAGGTGTGCGTGGTACATACGCATCATCGGTAATGGTGCTGGTGTCCTAACAGCATGATATCAATAATGGAATATGCAACAAAATAAATATGCGAGGCAGAGCGAACAGCAATAATGTGCGGGAGCTGAATACTAGACACAACGATAACTAATCTACAATAATCTTATATAAGTCCTACGAATGGTGCCTTTTGAAATAACACGAATCATGGGGTTTTGAAAATAGGGCTACGGTGTTTTTATGAAAGGATACGTCGTTTTTGAAATATCCGTAGATTCCCTTGAGCTGTCTTTAAAAATGCCCACGATTCGTTAGTTTTTGAAATAGGTAAGAAGTCTAATCTAATCTAACAACTACACTAAAACTATACGGCTGAACTAACAAGCTGAACTACAGGTAAGGAAACCGCCTATCATCTGAGTCGATACATATACATACCTCTATATGTATAGTCGGTGATCCCGCCTCAACAATATCATATCCGATACCATATCTAAAATCAGGCATCCCAAGTCAAGAGTGCGGATCAATCATCAATATAGCTCGTACGTAAATCTGTCGTACGGCATCCCAAATCTGGGTACGGGTCAATATCACATTCATCATACTATTCACCTGGTATCCTCTTTATCAAATATTATGATCGGGGTACTGATCTACGTATAGTACCATACTGATACCGCCTACGTATGCATGGACGTGTGTGAAACACTACGTCAAGGACCCGCTACAACGTCATGTCGTATCTAAGATACGAACCCTGCTATATCACCGATCTCACGGCCTCAAATCGAATCTCATCGACTCAGCTCAATCCCAAGTATCATCCTCAATTCGTATATGAACACATAGTCCTATACCCATGTGAACACATAACTATAAAGAATACCATGAGTACATATCAATAGGAATGTATGCAAGTATGTATGTGTGTATGTGTAGTGCAACACTACCCTAGGGTTCGCAACACTAAAAATAGTCCAACACACCAATATCCATCCTAAGCATCGTTATTAATCCTAAATAACATATAATAATTGTTGGTGTGTATACGCATCTGTATATACCACCACGGACTGCGGGGGTGCTATACGCCATCCACCCGACTTCTCCCCGTAGATATAAATCTACTCACCTGGTCCTCGCTAGCCGGTGCCGACGTTGCCACGCGCTTGCTTGTCGTCTCGAAGTCCACATGGGGGTACCTACATATCATAACGCACCATATCTCATTAAAATCCGACTCATGATCAAAACGACGCACGAATCCCACATAGGTCAAAACCTATGGTTGCTTTCACAAATCAACCCAAAAACCCTCGGCGTCAGCGTATAGCCGCCAAACCATCGAGAAAAACCCAAATACACTCATTTGCACATTCACGAACACTAATTTTAATACAAACTAGGTTAAAATTCACAAAAACCTCAATTTTTCTTAAAAAGTCATTTTTCCGAAAATCTAGCAAGCACAAATCACCATTTTAGTACAAAACTCGATGTATAAATGAATCTAGCGGCCACAATATTCGCTAAATATCTTAAATAAGTCATAAAAACAATTCCCATAATTTAATCTCATTAAATTCCAAAAGCCCTAAAATTCTAGTTTACAAAATACCTAAATTTTAACAATTTTATAGCAAAAATGCACAAACTACAATCTAGCTTGGATTTTCATGAACTAAAAGCATTAAACCACTCAATATAATATTTATAATTGTAAGTCGATGTAGTACACCCCAGTACTTATGGGGAGGCGGAATTTACAAAAACTTATCAAGTTTAAACAACGAACATCGACTAACCGCTTGAATCGAAGCTAAACTCTAAATAACCGTATCTTATGAGTTTCTTTTCATAAGTGATTAGGGATTATACCTAATGAAACCGGTCCTTCTTCTTTACGTCCTCCTTTGTACTCCTCGACCTTCTCTAGGTAGTAGACGATCCACCCGAGAGCGAAACTCCAAGCTAAACCTCTAACTTGAGGTAACTAATCAACTTTGATTGCTAATCAAAGATGAGAGGATGATATAGAGTGAAGGTTATGGATTGTTTAGTCTAACTAATCCTTTGATCTCAACACATGAGGATTAAGGATTAGGGTTTGAAGATGAGAGCTTGAGGAGAGAGAATGTGTGATAAGATAATGATAGAAGAGAGAGAGTGTATCATAATATTATGAAGCATTCTTATTATCAAATAATCAATAAAGGAAATGAATAAGCATGCTTCACAAAATATCTTGTGATGATTCATTAACATGAGTCATTAAGCAATAAATGTGCATTAATGAAGTGAATGAATCACCACCATGACTCACTCTCTTGTCCAAAAGAAACCTCCTTAGTCACATCTTCTAGAAGCTTCTCGAGTAATTACGAGAACGCCCCTCCGATCCGTAAAAATACGGAAAAACTTTAGACTGTAAAAATCCAATAACCGGATACCAGTAACTGGCTTAAACCAAAGCCGACTGGTAAAAACTGTCCGAAAGTCGTACGCGCGTAAACGCACGTATGCGTCCGAACCCTTTGTCGCAAAACCATGCAACCTCTATATCGTTTCGCCTGGAGTAGGAAACTCTCTGTGTGGGACTCTAGAGACTCGACTACTACGCTGGCAGTGGGTTTAACCACAGACCGCAAGCGGCACTAGCTGTACGTAACGGTCCCCAGGTAGTTGTCGATAAGAAGGCCGATGAGTAAACCCATCCGAACTCCTACTGAGTCTGATGTGACAATCTCCATACAGTCCGGTCCGTTCGTCCAAGACTATCGCATATCGGGCCTAGGGGGGCGGCAAGCGTCAGTCCCCTAATAGCGGTATAAGTCGTGTCGGAGTGAAGCCCATTACACCCTGAGAAACTGCTAGAACCTACCAGCAAATCTCGCTTGCCCTGGCCAGGGACTTTGCGTAATGGCTCTCTGACACAGCACGATATCTACTCCCAATACCGGGAGGGACGAATCCTGTCTAACCGCCACTGCCTCCAAGTGCTCGGGACTGCACCCAACTGCTACCTGTTTGCACGACTCCTTTGAGCCGTGGTAGGGTAGCAATCTAAGAACAGTGGGACACACTCGAGGCGAAGTAGCAGTGTCAAGTCTGCGGACTACGCTGTACTCATGTCACCTGGGAACTGTTCACTGACGACTGGTATCAAACCAACCAACAGTTCCCTGTGAGTCCTGTCCGGTGTACCCGTAACCTAACGAGCACCTGTATACTATCTCCAGTATGACGTACTGATGGCTGTGGGACAGACCATCTCCCCAACTGGGATGAGAAGCGTACACACTAGTCTACTCCGGAGTATCGATGCTCTGTCTCGATAATCCAATGACCAGGGACCTGAATAAGGATGTGCTTGTAGACTACCCAGCCCCCACTAGTGTGACTGCCATCACAACGCTGGTAGACAAGCAAGATCCTAAGAGCTCTATCAATACGTATACTCACATATTAAGATAGAAAAACCAAGTAGCATACTACCATGTTTAGCAAGACTGTTATATACATGTGAATATCCCAAGCTTCCATTAAGTAATATACAAGCTAGTATGATACAGTAATGGCCTTCTAGGGCATAAACACTAACAATCTCCCACTTGCACTAGGGCCATGTACTGGCATATCGCAGACCAATGATCTCGAGTAGCCTCTCGAACTGAATCTGAGGAAGGGCCTTCGTGAATGGATCAGCAATGTTCTCTTCTGAAGCAACTCTCCGAACCTCGATCTCCTGACGATCAATGATCTCCCTGATCAGGTGATACCGCCTCAAGATGTGTCTGGACTTCTGATGGGACCTTGGTTCCTTTGCTAAAGCTATAGCTCCGTTGTTGTCGCAATACAGAGGTATTGGATCAACTATGGTAGGAACCACCTGAAGTTCTGTTAGGAACTTCTTCATCCAGACTGCTTCTTTTGCGGCATCGCAAGCAGCTATATACTCCGCTTCCATCGTCGAGTCAGCAACGGTGTCCTGCTTGGAGCTCTTCCAGCACACCGCCCCTCCATTGAGGGTAAAGACATAACCCGACATGGACTTGGAATCGTCCTTATCACTCTGGAAGCCGGAATCAGCAAAGGCCTCCAACCTGAGGTCTTTTCCGCCGTAAACCAAGAACATCTCCTTAGTCCTCCTTAGGTACTTGAGAATGTTCTTTACTGCTATCCAGTGCTTCTCCCCTGGGTCTGACTGATACCGGCTTACCACGCTCATTGCATAAGCTACATCTGGTCTGGTACACAACATCGCATACATTATAGAGCCTACCGCAGAAGCGTAGGGTATAATAGACATGCGTTCCCTTTCCAAATCAGTCTTGGGAGACATCTCTTTGGAGAGGGTGATTCCGTGACAAGCCGGTAGATTACCGCGCTTAGAATCTTCCATACTGAATCTTTTCAGTACAGTGTCGATATACCTGGACTGCGAAAGTCCCAACATCCTCTTGGATCTATCACGATAGATCCGGATCCCCAGAATGTAAGAGGCATCACCCAGGTCTTTCATGGAGAACCTGTGTGACAAGAATCCTTTGACAGATTGTAGCATAGGAATGTCATTTCCTATCAATAGAATGTCATCCACGTACAAGACGAGGAATACGACACTTCTGGCCACAACTTTACTATATATGCACGGTTCATCTGGATTTTTGATAAAGTCATATTCTTTGACTGTCTCATCAAAACAGATGTTCCAACTCCGCGATGCCTGCTTTAGTCCATAAATAGACTTAAGCAGCTTGCATACTTTCCCGCTGCTCCCACTCTGATTGAAACCCTCTGGCTGATCCATATAGACGCTCTCTTCTAAATTTCCATTCAGAAAAGCCGTCTTTACGTCCATCTGCCAGATTTCATAATCATGGAAGGCAGCAATAGCAAGAAGGACCCGAATGGATTTGAGCATAGCCACTGGAGAAAAGGTTTCGTCATAGTCCAAACCAGGTCTTTGACGAAAACCCTTTGCAACAAGTCTAGCCTTATAGGTTTCCACCTGTCCATCTACACCAATCTTTTTCTTGAAGATCCATTTGCATCCTATGGGTTTTACCCCATCTGGAGCAAAGTCCAAAGTCCATACTTTGTTGGTGTACATGGACTCCATTTCGGTCCGCATTGCATCTAGCCATCGTACCGAGTCGCCGCTCTGGATGGCCTGCCTGAAGTCAGTAGGTTCATCATCATCTATGATGCAATCCTCTCTATCCCCATCTATGAGAAAACCGTAGTATCTCTCAGGCGGACGAGACGGCCTACTACTCCTGCGGAGGGGTGCGGGAATGTTCTGTTCTTCTTGAACCTCTGGTTCTACCAAACTTTCAGTAACAGCTTGTGGTTCTGGAATTTCTTCCAGTTCTACTTCGCTCCCACTCTTCTGATTTTCTAAAAATTCAGTTTCTAAGAAGTGGGCATGACGAGAAACAAAAACCTTTTGTTCCTCTGCGTAATAGAAATAATATCCCTTGGAGTTCTTTGGATATCCCACAAGCTTACACAGTACTGAGCGTGCCTCGAGCTTGTCCACATGCTACTTTTTTACAAAAGCTGGACACCCCCATGTCCTAAAATGTTTTAGACAGGGTTTCTTCCCACTCCACATCTGATATGGTGTGGTAGGCACAGTCTTGGTTGGAACCTGGTTCAAAAGATATGCCGCTGATTCTAGCGCATAACCCCAGAAAGATCGCGGTAACTCAGTATTACTCATCATGGATCGTACCATATCCAATAGGGTTCGATTCCGTCTCTCCGATACACCGTTGTGCTGTGGAGTGTATGGAGGAGTAAGCTGAGAGAGAATTCCTTTCTCTTTTAGGTAACCTAGGAACTCGGCACTTAAGTATTCTCCACCTCGATCAGATCTCAGTGTCTTAATACTTTTGCCTGTTTGGTTTTCCGCTTCACTCTTGAATTCCAGGAATTTCTCAAAGGCTTCTGATTTATGCTTCATTAAGAAAACATATCCATACCTAGAGAAATCATCTGTAAAAGTAATGAAGTAGGAATAACCACCTCTCGCATGTGTAGACATTGGACCACATACATCACTGTGTATGAGTCCTAAGAGCTCGCTCGCTCTTACTCCTTGTCCAGTAAATGGAGTCTTTGTCATCTTTCCTTTGAGACAAGATTGACAAGTGTCATAAGTTTGATATTCGAACGTGTCCAAATATCCTTCTCTATGCAACTTAGTCAACCTTCTCTCATTGATGTGACCCAGTCTACAATGCCATAAGAAAGCTTTATTTAAATCTGGAGACTTTCTTTTTAGTGTGTTCTGGACATTGAAAATTTGGAGTTGGTTTAACACATATATGCCGTTATTTAGAGTACCGGACCCAATCAAACCATGATTAAGGTGGATGTTGACAACATCGCTTACAAACGTGAAATCATAACCTTTATTTGATAACAAGGAAACTGATATGATATTACACGTTAAGCTGGGTACAAAATAACAGTTATGTAAAACCAAAATGTGTCCACTCGTCAATCCTAGGTGATAATCCCCGACGGACGCAGCTCCTACGCTAGCTCCGTTAGCAACCCTGAGGATCATATCACCTTCCTTCAGCACTCTACGGTTTCTCAGTGCCTGCAATGAATTGCAAATATGAGATCCTGACCCGGTATCCAATACCCAGGAAGTAGAGTTGATCGACAGACAATTCTCAATTACAAACACACCTGAAGTCGAAGCCACAGCTTGCTTCGGTTCCTGGTTCTTGGCGTTCCACGCCTTGCAATCCTTCTTCCAGTGCCCTTTCCTGTGACAATGGAAGCACTCATCCAGGCCAACTACCGGTGCTGTAAACTTTTTCTTTCCCTTCTTTCCCACCTTACTAACACCTCCTCTAGGTCTGGGTGCGGCCTTCTTCTTCCTTCCTTTGGCCCTTGCCTTGGACCCGGAAGAAGATGCTCCGCCAACAAACATAGTGGGTGTTTCCCTTGCCTTCTGCAAGCTGCCCTCCGCACTCCTTAACATGTTCAGGAGTTCCGCAAGTTCAACTTCTTTTCCTTGAAGATTGAAGTTGAGGATAAACTGGGCGTAGGTGGGAGGAAGGGACTGGAGAACAAGGTCTGTATAGAGCTCATTATCCAAAGTCGTCCCAAGGTCTGCGAGCTCTTCTATATAGCCAATCATCTGTAGGACATGTTCACCTACCGATGACCCGACAGCCAACCTCGCTCGAAACAATTTCTTTGAGGTCTCGTATCTTGCTATACGAGATTGCTCTCCATAAAGTTCCTTTGTATGGAGAAATATGCCATCTAAGGACATATCCTCGTGCCTCCTCTGATGTTCATTATTCATCGAGGCAAGCACGATGCACTTGGCTCTCGCGCAATCTAAATCCCAGGTTTTGCGGATTTCCTTATCCGCATTGCTGGATTTGGGACCAGGGACAGCAGGTGCCGTAGCGGTGAGGACGTACCCCAGTTTGTCATAGGTCAAAGCCAACTTGACATTCCGCAGCCAATCTTTATAGTTTGGCCCCGTCAGTATATTTTTCTCTAAAAGTAACTTAAGTCCAGTCATTTTCAGGGTCGCTGCAATTAGGAGAGAGAGAAGAAAACTCTTTAGTATGATGCTCTTGCAAGTTTAGAGTGGTTTTTAGTTTATCTAAACTGGATGGCTCCCACTGTTTCTCGAATCCTTCCTCAAACCATAAAAGAAGAATTAGCCAAGACTATTCTCACCGTACAATACTTGCTTAACCGTTCAGCCAGGCCGGTGTCGATACTTCGAGGGAGGTTTTCCAACGCTTTCGCGAAGTTCCTTAATTAAGTAACCTCTTTTCTCTGGGGGCGTAACCCCGCTGACACTTTTCTGGACACCTACTAGGTTTATAGCATTGATCGTTAAGCGACGAATATCCTGATAAGTAGCATATACTCACAGTAGGATCGGGATCCAAATATCATCGTATGATAATGTTGAAGGAATCCTACCAACATTCATCAAACTCCAAATGGTATGCATCTCTTTGCAAATTTCAGTTTCTTTAGAAATTCCCGATATGGATTTTTGCCCCATGCTCTTATGATCTTGGCTAAGGGCCAACAAATCATAAGTCACATGTCAAGTTCTGCCCATCATTATCCTGTTGATTTGAACCCATCCGTATACTCTTGACTAAGGGCCAACAAAGTAATACGACTGTCCCAAACCAACTCATCTATCTATGCAACAAATGAATACCCCAGCAGCTACCAATCACTATGTCTTGACTAAGGGCCAAACAAACATAGCTTGAATACTACTGACCATTCATAAGAAATGACGGAGGGCTACGACTGGTTTTGGCGAAACCGTGAACGTAGTGAACTTGATATAACCGAAGGAACCTGATAGCTTTTAAAAGGAGTGGTTAAATCTCCGCATTTAAAAATATCTGTTTTAAAAATAACCGAGTGGTTTCTTTTAAATTGTTCCAACGATTTAAACTTTGGTTTGTTTTACTTTGCATTATAGATAATGCGTCCCATCATTAACCTATCATTGCAGAAAACAACGAAAATATAACGTCCTCTTATGCCATCCGCATTCGCCACGGGGTCCCGTCATCACCCGTTAGGTTACTTAACTAACGACAGAGCGGGGGCTGGGCTAGCGCGGGTGTAAAACATAAGTGACGTCTAAATAGCTATAATAAATATAGATATTTTACATTCGTCTGACGCAATGATATTCATTCCAGAACACAGATAAACAATATTGGATTTGCAAGCAATCTGTATTTCTTTTGAGCCTGCAAGAAAAGACAGATTACACAGTTGTGATGAATAGCCGTTTACCCCACCCTCGACCCCTACGGGTACGGCAAACTACCCACCCGGCAGTCTGTGTACCCCACCTTGGGTCAGTCCTAGGAGCAAAAACAGTAAAATGAAATAATACAACGGTGGCTACAACCGCAACCTGGAAGTGCCCCGCGAAAATAATATTACAACAAATTACATTTACAACAAATGAATAAATCAATAAACCATTGTTAACCCCGGCTATACACCACAACAGTCCAATACAGTTTATATGCACAAACAGATATAACCATTTCAGAAATGTGCAACCCCCTGCCAACCGACATACTAGCAGTTAGGGGAGGTTTACGAACACATTAAACAATCACAGATATAATCCAATACGCAAATACTGTACTTTTCGATCGAATAAACAACATCAATATTGCTCTAAAATCTGCTCTGTTAAACAGTAACCTGAGCAATAATTAAATATTCCAGAAAACCCCAAATGTCACAGGGGACCCACACAAGAAAGACGAGTCCATGACTCGGCCAAAGCGCCGCTGAAGCGCGGCGGATCCCACCGATCTGCCGCGCTTCCGCGGCCGAGTTGCCGATTCATGGGCTCGAATTTCTTGGGTGTTCTCCTGGACTCCTTTCTAGCTCTCTGAACACATTAAAAAAATTTTAGGACTTGATTTTAAGTTCGACAGAAACTAAACAGAATTAGGGTTTTCCGGGTTCGTTTTTTCGTTCGAAATTCGTACAAATTTGCGATTAAGTTATTTAGTGTTTAGCGAGGCTCTGATACCACTGTAAGTCGATGTAGTACACCCCAGTACTTATGGGGAGGCGGAATTTACAAAAACTTATCAAGTTTAAACAACGAACATCGACTAACCGCTTGAATCGAAGCTAAACTCTAAATAACCGTATCTTATGAGTTTCTTTTCATAAGTGATTAGGGATTATACCTAATGAAACCGGTCCTTCTTCTTTACGTCCTCCTTTGTACTCCTCGACCTTCTCTAGGTAGTAGACGATCCACCCGAGAGCGAAACTCCAAGCTAAACCTCTAACTTGAGGTAACTAATCAACTTTGATTGCTAATCAAAGATGAGAGGATGATATAGAGTGAAGGTTATGGATTGTTTAGTCTAACTAATCCTTTGATCTCAACACATGAGGATTAAGGATTAGGGTTTGAAGATGAGAGCTTGAGGAGAGAGAATGTGTGATAAGATAATGATAGAAGAGAGAGAGTGTATCATAATATTATGAAGCATTCTTATTATCAAATAATCAATAAAGGAAATGAATAAGCATGCTTCACAAAATATCTTGTGATGATTCATTAACATGAGTCATTAAGCAATAAATGTGCATTAATGAAGTGAATGAATCACCACCATGACTCACTCTCTTGTCCAAAAGAAACCTCCTTAGTCACATCTTCTAGAAGCTTCTTGAGTAATTACGAGAACGCCCCTCCGATCCGTAAAAATACGGAAAAACTTTAGACTGTAAAAATCCAATAACCGGATACCAGTAACTGGCTTAAACCAAAGCCGACTGGTAAAAACTGTCCGAAAGTCGTACGCGCGTAAACGCACGTATGCGTCCGAACCCTTTGTCGCAAAACCATGCAACCTCTATATCGTTTCGCCTGGAGTAGGAAACTCTCTGTGTGGGACTCTAGAGACTCGACTACTACGCTGGCAGTGGGTTTAACCACAGACCGCAAGCGGCACTAGCTGTACGTAACGGTCCCCAGGTAGTTGTCGATAAGAAGGCCGATGAGTAAACCCATCCGAACTCCTACTGAGTCTGATGTGACAATCTCCATACAGTCCGGTCCGTTCGTCCAAGACTATCGCATATCGGGCCTAGGGGGGTGGCAAGCGTCAGTCCCCTAATAGCGGTATAAGTCGTGTCGGAGTGAAGCCCATTACACCCTGAGAAACTGCTAGAACCTACCAGCAAATCTCGCTTGCCCTGGCCAGGGACTTTGCGTAATGGCTCTCTGACACAGCACGATATCTACTCCCAATACCGGGAGGGACGAATCCTGTCTAACCGCCACTGCCTCCAAGTGCTCGGGACTGCACCCAACTGCTACCTGTTTGCACGACTCCTTTGAGCCGTGGTAGGGTAGCAATCTAAGAACAGTGGGACACACTCGAGGCGAAGTAGCAGTGTCAAGTCTGCGGACTACGCTGTACTCATGTCACCTGGGAACTGTTCACTGATGACTGGTATCAAACCAACCAACAGTTCCCTGTGAGTCCTGTCCGGTGTACCCGTAACCTAACGAGCACCTGTATACTATCTCCAGTACGACGTACTGATGGCTGTGGGACAGACCATCTCCCCAACTGGGATGAGAAGCGTACACACTAGTCTACTCCGGAGTATCGATGCTCTGTCTCGATAATCCAACGACCAGGGACCTGAATAAGGATGTGCTTGTAGACTACCCAGCCCCCACTAGTGTGACTTCCATCACAACGCTGGTAGACAAGCAAGATCCTAAGAGCTCTATCAATACGTATACTCACATATTAAGATAGAAAAACCAAGTAGCATACTACCATGTTTAGCAAGACTGTTATATACATGTGAATATCCCAAGCTTCCATTAAGTAATATACAAGCTAGTATGATACAGTAATGGCCTTCTAGGGCATAAACACTAACAATAATGACATGAAACCTTAATTTGAATTTTATCTCACAAGAATATATTTATTTTAAAACCCTAGTTTACAATTTAGCATAATTAACAAATTTTTTTAAACTAACCAATAACAACTAGCTACTAATCTTGTTTTAACATGTCATAAGAGCCTAAAAACATCACACAACCATACACCAATCTCACAAAACCCTAACTTGATTTTAAAACCTAAATTCTAGAATTTCCAAACCCTAACTTGAAGATTTATAACTAGCAATTCAACCACTTTAACACTTAACTAAGCTAACATAAGTATTAATCAACAATTTAACTACAAGGTTAACATTATACCTCCACAATTTTGTAGATCCCATTTGAAATCTAGCCATCCAAAATGCTCTCTTGTCACCCCAATCCATGCTTGAAATGCTAAGGAATAATGGGTAAGAGTCGGATTTGAATTTAGATTTGAATTTGCATGGATTTTGAAGTGATTTGTGGATTTTTTTTTGATGAAGAAAAGAATGGGATTTGGGGAAGGCTGCTGCTGTTGGGAGGGGGAGAATTTCGGCCAGAGTTGGGAGTGAGGAGAGAGAGGGAGGTAGAGAAAATACAAGGGAGGAAAGTCCAAGTCAACATAAAGTCAAAAGTCCACCTAATTCATCCATTTTCTTTTCTTTTCTATCATTTCTTTTCCTTTGAAATTCAAGTGGGGAAAAAATGGGGGCTGCTGAATTTGGCTAAGGGGAGGAGTAAATGGGGGTGTGTGGGTGTGGGTACGGGTGTGGGGTGATGAAAAATGATAAATACAATACCCCAAACATCCATTTACGCTAAAAAAAGCCTTTTTTCTTCAATAATTTCTAAACCGTTTTGGCAAATGATTTCGTTCCAAAAACCACATGACAAATTTTTATTTAATGTTTTATGATGCACAAAATTTGTTTCAACTCATTCCAATTTGTAATTTTCCCTAATTAAATGTATTAGTGACGGCTTAAAATAATAATAAAATAATATTTTTTTCAGAAAATTTGAAATTTCACCAGCGGCTCAATAAACACCAAATAATAGCAATTACATAGCTAGAATATGTATATTTAATTTTTATAATAAGATATTTGTATTTTTACTTTTTACAGAAAACCCCTTTATTTTACCGATTTTTTCGAAATTTCACCGAAACGATTTTCAAAACGCTACAATCTTCCCCCCTTAAAGAAATTCGGTCCCCGAATTTAAATTCAAACCTCCCCAAATACTAAAACATCTAAGAAAAACCATCAAGTCGTCGGGGCTCCGAAACTGTAAATACATAAAACAAATCGTAGCGCAGTGCATGCGCTTGGAAAAAAAAATGAGTATATAACTCAAATCAAAACTCCGTCAAGCATCCCACAATCATCGGAGTCATGGAGAAGACATCAATGCCAAATCCAAATCAAACCAATATGATATAACTCGAAACTATACATGTAAATATCGAATCTATATCTGTAAGTATCTGAAGGAAATGCATGCCAAATCTCTTTAAGTCGCTGTGCAACGCGTATAACACTGCACAGTGGCGGACGTCTATCATAAGAAAATAGCTATATACATATATACCTTTGTTTGAAATGTACGTTCCGCCGTTTTGGAAACAATTTAGAAGGGTTTCCTTATTTTAAACATTTTGTGTCATATCAGACACGTAGGTAAATACTGAGACTATAGCTCGCTTTTTGGAAATCCCTTCAATAACTATCAATGCATGCAAAATATATTCAGGTACTGTCCTCTGACTAGTCCTGCTCAGTACGAAAACACATAGCAATATCATAAAAACGTACTGCTCTATAAGAAAAATCAATACCAAAATACGCGTATGAATACTACGTGCGTCTGGTGCGCACGGAAATCAAAATCCAAATATATGCCATACATATGCACAGAAACAACATCTAAGAGCATCGGGTGTGCACGAAACATCTGTCATAGGCAACATGTGTGCCTGACAGCAAAATCAGGTGCATCTGACATGCACGAAAAATCTCGATTTAGTGCATCTGGTGTGTACCAAAATCGCATCTCAAGACATGCGCGAAAATTCAAATCAGGTGCATCCATCATGCACGAAATCATGAAATCCAATATCAAGCGCCGAACGTGCGCAAAATCAATCAGGTGCACAAGGTGCACAAAAAAAATATCGAGTATCACAATCGAAATCGAAGTCCAGTGCATCTAAGTGCACAAAAGGCGTATCACTGCACTGCAAGCATATATAAATTATACAGAGTGCAGGAACGAAATCGTGTGCGTGCATACGCACAAAATCAACTCAAATGTCTGAAACCGTAAAATCACAAACATGTGAAACCCAAGCACGAAAACGATATCAAGTGCAACACTGTGCAAGAATCGTAAATTCTCAATCATCAAAATCAAATCATGCGAATAAATCACCCAAAACATCGAAATCGATAATGGCGGAATAGTACCGCTCAAGTGCATCCTCTAAGAATCTCGGGCCAACTGTCGCGGTCACTAGTGGGACGTCTCGTCGATGATCATGAACTCTGTCCTGCTGGCGTGCGTAACCATGACCACTCCTGGGTCAAGGTCTTCACTGTGAATTACCAATCTTTCGGTCCATCGGCTCATCGGTCCTGTCAGGTGTGCTAACGGGGACGATTCCGTTCTGGCACTTCTCTGGTCATCTCTTGGTCAATCATCGCGACCACTCATAAGACAGCATATTACTGGTGTCGGCCTCTGGGTCTCTGAATGTACGTGATACATCTGATCCTGGGTGCAAGTATCATTGCAGCAGTGTCCTAAAAGGAATCCTGCTCACGGTCTCTTCCATGTCTTGTCCCTGCCAACTGTCCGGAAGTCATTGTCCTTTCCTATATCTGCATCTTGCTCTGGAACGACTGCATACTCATCGCGACTCCTTCTGGAAGGTAAGTCCAAGTACCATGCCTCGGCATGCGCAACGCCTCTCTGATGTCGGCGGAGTGGAACGTCATCTCATCTAGATCTGGTGCGAACCTCTTACTCCACTTTTCTCTAATGTCGTCTGTTTTGGAATCGTCTCGTCGCGGCTGCATGGACTGAGCTCCAACGGCTATCCTCGTATCTGGAGTCTCCCAAGAATGCATCTCACCACATAGCATCCGAATTAAGTCGAGCCATCCGATCGAGTCGTCAAAACCTCATAATCCCCCCCCAAGAGCTCAACCTCTTGGGCACAGTTTAATAGTATCGAGTACATACCACAGCATCGGTGGTCCAGCCGTAGAAGGGCAAACCCAAGCCTCACTAATGGCGCCGTAGAACTGCCGAAACCCGAAGGTTCAAAGGCTTTCACACGGTCATTAAGTCGAGTTAGGGTTTCATTCTTCTAGAGGGACCATAGAATTGCCTGCATGTCTTTCCGACTACTTAAAACTTGGAATAATAGGTTGCTGACATTCGATCGTCTCTGTCGACTCTCAACGTCTCCGCGTGAAATCGTCTCCAGCTGGAATCAATCTATCTGATGACCTCGCATCGGGGTAGGCAAACGATCCACAAGTCCTAGTCATTCATCCTCGATGACTAGCGACCTTCTATCATCTCTTAGTACAACTCGTTCTGCACTAACGCCAGCAACTGGGGCAATATCTCGT
This sequence comes from Agapanthus africanus, assembly GCA_030015575.1. NCBI lineage: Eukaryota > Viridiplantae > Streptophyta > Magnoliopsida > Asparagales > Amaryllidaceae > Agapanthus > Agapanthus africanus. The sequence goes on along the minus strand of JASDDO010000014.1, from coordinate 563,827,794 downwards.
CGTTCGCAGCAATAACTAGCTCGCTCGTCTGCACGCTGAACCGTGCCTCGACCATCATGAATAAGCAACACACCAACGGTCATCAAAATCTGGTTGGCCTCTGTCAGTGGCCCAATCCTTTTATACTGATCGGCACGTCCGAGAAATCTCATAAAGGCGATCCGCCAAACGCTCGTGGCACGGAAACACAGTCAAAAGACACCTCTCCACAATCGGGTGTCGCCGGAATCATGCCTTGGTCAGTCCTCGTTCGTGCCGAGCTCGTGCTGACCGCAACTCTAGCCGTAGCTCTCCCTGCCCGTAATCGTGGCAGCAAAACCAAACTGGTACCGACGAGGCTAGATCAGGAAGGAATATAATACTGAACAAGGAAATGTACATCCTAAGGCTTCATAAGTGGAGTGGCGTGTCGTAAATATGCCGCGGAACATACCAACGATACGTCACTCTACTTTAGTCACCTATTCCATCAACCAAGGGTCATCCTACACTCCGAAGGTAAAACCTAACGCTCTGATACCAACTTTGTCACGTCCCGAAAGTACGGAACATGACCGGCACTTAAACTACGAAACGTCTCGAGGCGTACGTAATCTAAGTAAACCGAAAACCCAGAAATCCAAACCAAGAAAAGAAGTAGAGTGAAGGAAAACCAATTTAAAACAAGTAGTTTTAATAGCATAAGCCGAATTATGCAGTTTTTAAGAACATCAAAATTTACTGAAAATTTTGGCAGAGTCTCCTTTGTAAAAACTGGCTCCCAAACGGGATACAACATGAATAGTATACGAAATCAATAAAAAGGCATCCCCAAGCGGGAGCTAGCTCTTCGTCAATCGACGGTCACAACCACACAAGCAATATAATATACAACGCCAACGGCGAGGATCAAAACTCAAAAGGAACTCAAAACCACCAGAAATATAACGAGCGACTCTAAGATCGAAAGAATAAACAACACTGGTCTCTAACTCAATAAATACATGTTTGGTTGATGGAATTTACTAGATACAACTGAATAATATCATACAAGGTAAATAATGGGAATATGATACAAGTAAACCCACCTACTAGCAAATCACCCGAATGAAACTATGCCCGCAAAACCGTAAGGAAACCTGTACGGCAAACCTGCAAGAAACTGGGGCACAACGGGGGTGAGTTGCCAACTCGTGAATAGAAAATATCTACACACAGAAATCGCATAAATAACACAATCCTAGGTCAATGATCATAATATAGCCTCAAAAATGTATATAACATGTAGCCTATAACAAGGCTAGGGTAAATATCTAACTGAGTGAAAACTCATGTGCCCGTGTCGGTGCCTCAGGTAGCAATATATCGTATGAATGAGGTATGAATGCATGAAACCGAATACATGAAATGAAGAAACTGTTTTCATAAATTAGTGAGATTTCCTTCGTATTTTTAAACTGAGGTATCATAATGAAATCAGTATCAACAGTGTGTAGCATCGACACAAAACATAAATCTCACTGTCTCGAAATATCAATGTCTCAATCTCAATATCTAGGGCGCCGTCAGTCCGGACCGGCCCCTACCATCCATCTCAAGACCACGACGGTATCCTCCGGATATCCGACGCGTCGGATAATATCACCGGTAGGTAGTGCTCCCCAGCCAGGCTCAACGTCAACACCACATTCCTCTTGCCCCGGGGTACCATACTGGGTCCACCATGTACCCGTGACGGTTCCTCCACTCCTCGACACGGTTCTCCAAAACTACAGCAAACTCATGGTGGACGACACTTTACATCAATAGAAAACCGCAATATTTTATATTTTAAAAGATCATAAGTTGTAAATTTTGCGGCTTTCCCCGAAATCCAGAAATATCATAAATCTTAAGAAATCATCACAAGTGCATATGTAAATGATAATGAACTAGGCGTGAACAACTGAATAACAGTATGTATGAAGTGGTAGGTAATAACTACAATGTCTAATATGGCATATAAGGGAAGTACACTAATATCATGTCAAAACTACCAGCTAACAATCTAAGTCAAGCAATTATATTCTCTAAAGTGTACGTGACATGGCAATTACCGATGAAGATGTGTGTGAGCCGGCAAGTAGGTGTGCGTGGTACATACGCATCATCGGTAATGGTGCTGGTGTCCTAACAGCATGATATCAATAATGGAATATGCAGCAAAATAAATATGCGAGGCAGAGCGAACAGCAATAATGTGCGGGAGCTGAATACTAGACACAACGATAACTAATCTACAATAATCTAATATAAGTCCTACGAATGGTGCCTTTTGAAATAACACGAATCATGGGGTTTTGAAAATAGGGCTACGGTGTTTTTATGAAAGGATACGTCGTTATTGAAATATCCGTAGATTCCCTTGATCTGTCTTTAAAAATGCCCACGATTCGTTAGTTTTTGAAATAGGTAAGAAGTCTAATCTAATCTAACAACTACACTAAAACTATACGGCTGAACTAACAAGCTGAACTACAGGTAAGGAAACCGCCTATTATCTGAGTCGATACATATACATACATGTATATGTATAGTCGGTGATCCCGCCTCAACAATATCATATCCGATACCATATCTATAATCAGGCATCCCAAGTCAAAAGTGCGGATCAATCATCAATATAGCTCGTACGTAAATCTGTCGTACGGCATCCCAAATCTGGGTACGGGTCAATATCACATTCATCATACTATTCACCTGGTATCCTCTTTATCAAATATTATGATCGGGGTACTGATCTACGTATAGTACCATACTGATACCGCCTACGTATGCATGGACGTGTGTGAAACACTACGTCAAGGACCCGCTACAACGTCATGTCGTATCTAAGATACGAACCCTGCTATATCACCGATCTCACGGCCTCAAATCGAATCTCATCGACTCAGCTCAATCCCAAGTATCTTCCTCAATCCGTATGTGAACACATAGTCCCATACCCATGTGAACACATAACTATAAAGAATACCATGAGTACATATCAATAGGAATGTATGCAAGTATGTATGTGTGTATGTGTAGTGCAACACTACCCTAGGGTTCGCAACACTAAAAATAGTCCAACACACCAATATCCATCCTAAGCATCGTTATTAATCCTAAATAACATATAATAATTGTTGGTGTGTATACGCATCTGTATACACCACCACGGACTGCGGGGGTGCTATACGCCATCCACCCGACTTCTCCCCGTAGATATAAATCTACTCACCTGGTCCTCGCTAGCCGGTGCCGACGTTGCCACGCGCTTGCTTGTCGTCTCGAAGTCCACATGGGGGTACCTACATATCATAACGCACCATATCTCATTAAAATCCGACTCATGATCAAAACGACGCACGAATCCCACATAGGTCAAAACCTATGGTTGCTTTCACAAATCAACCCAAAAACCCTCGGCGTCGGCGTATAACCGCCAAACCATCGAGAAAAACCCAAATACACTCATTTGCACATTCACGAACACTAATTTTAATACAAACTAGGTTAAAATTCACAAAAACCTCAATTTTGCTTAAAAAGTCATTTTTCCGAAAATCTAGCAAGCACAAATCACCATTTTAGTACAAAACTCGATGTATAAATGAATCTAGAGGCCACAATATTCGCTAAATATCTTAAATAAGTCATAAAAACAATTCCCATAATTTAATCTCATTAAATTCCAAAAGCCCTAAAATTCTAGTTTACAAAATACCTAAATTTTAACAATTTTATAGCAAAAATGCACAAACTACAATCTAGCTTGGATTTTCATGAACTAAAAGCATTAAACCACTCAATATAATATTTATAATGACATGAAACCTTAATTTGAATTTTATCTCACAAGAATATATTTATTTTAAAACCCTAGTTTACAATTTAGCATAATTAACAAATTTTTTTAAACTAACCAATAACAACTAGCTACTAATCTTGTTTTAACATGTCATAAGAGCCTAAAAACATCACACAACCATACACCAATCTCACAAAACCCTAACTTGATTTTAAAACCTAAATTCTAGAATTTCCAAACCCTAACTTGAAGATTTATAACTAGCAATTCAACCACTTTAACACTTAACTAAGCTAACATAAGTATTAATCAACAATTTAACTACAAGGTTAACATTATACCTCCACAATTTTGTAGATCCCATTTGAAATCTAGCCATCTAAAATGCTCTCTTGTCACCCCAATCCATGCTTGAAATGCTAAGGAATAATGGGTAAGAGTCGGATTTGGATTTAGATTTGAATTTGCATGGATTTTGAAGTGATTTGTGGATTTTTTTTTGATGAAGAAAAGAGTGGGATTTGGGGGGGGGGGGGCTGCTGCTGTTGGGAGGGGGAGAATTTCGGCCAGAATTGGGAGTGAGGAGAGAGAGGGAGGTAGAGAAAATACAAGGGAGGAAAGTCCAAGTCAACATAAAGTCAAAAGTCCACCTAATTCATCCATTTTCTTTTCTTTTCTATCATTTCTTTTCCTTTGAAATTCAAGTGGGGAAAAAATGGGGGCTGCTGAATTTGGCTAAGGGGAGGAGTAAATGGGGGTGTGTGGGTGTGGTTACGGGTGTGGGGTGATGACAAATGATAAATACAATACCCCAAACATCCATTTACGCTAAAAAAAAGCCTTTTTTCTTCAATAATTTATAAACCGTTTTGGCAAATGATTTCGTTCCAAAAACCACATGACAAATTTTTATTTAATGTTTTATGATGCACAAAATTTGTTTCAACTCATTCCAATTTGTAATTTTCCCTAATTAAATGTATTAGTGACGGCTTAAAATAATAATAAAATAATATTTTTTTCAGAAAATTTGAAATTTCACCAGCGGCTCAATAAACACCAAATAATAGCAATTATATAGCTAGAATATGTATATTTAATTTTTATAATAAGATATTTGTATTTTGACTTTTTACAGAAAACCCCTTTATTTTACCGATTTTTTCGAAATTTCACCGAAACGATTTTCAAAACGCTACACACCCTAATCTAAGTGGCTAGAGTAGATGAGGATGATGAAGTAGGAATTTAGCTCTCATTTGTTTTCTTTATCTCACTCAAAATCATCATATATGAAAAGGCTATAAAGCTTTTCTCAAAGGAACAAGAAGAAGAAGAAATTACTTTGTGATGAATAATGAAAACTCGTGTGAGGTTAGAAATACAACCATGGGTTAAGAATGATGACTTAACCCATGTGGAGAATTTACTATGGTAAAAGGTTTGGGTTTGGTTAAGAAATATCAACAAAATATCTTTACAAAATATTTTTGCTTAGAAACAAAAACAAAGCTTCTAGAAGCTTCAAGAAAGCTTAACCCTAATCCAAACCCTAACCATATTTAAACTCCACAAAACATGTTGCATTTGTAACCTTAACTTGTTACAATATTATATATCACATATATAATATATTTTGTAACAAAATAAAATAATACAATTAACATATATCACATATATATCAATGTATTACCTAAGTGAGAAAAAAATCTTTAAGTGAGCTTATATTAGTTAAAATAACTTAATATATCACATATATAATTATACATTAAATTATCGAATCAACACTTGATCTGATAATCCGGCTATATCGCATACAATCGACTAATATAATCTGTATCAGTTCATCGAATCAACACTTGATCTGATGACCCGGCTATGTCACATATACCGGGCCGATATCTCATATCACGAGAAACTAATACGGTATCTCATACTCGTATTATTCTCGGTCCCGCACATATCACATATGTGCTCCTACTCCGTTTTGCCTAAACCAGGAAACCTCTGTGTAGGACTCTAAAGAATCGTCAATACGCCGGCAGTAGGTGATGATCATATCAAACACCCACAAGCTGCAAGCGGTTAGCTAAACGTAACAGCCACCCTGGTATTAAGCGATCAGAAGATCAACAAGCAAGCCTGTACATTCTCCTGCGAATCCAATCAGTAACACTCCCGTACAGTCCGGTCTCTTCGTCTGATATATCGCATATCTCGCCTAGGGGTGGTAAACGTCAGACCCCAGTAGCTTGATAAGTCGTGTCGATATGAGGTCCATAACAGTACGAGGAACTACTGATAACACTTACCAATAAATCTCAGCAACCCTGGCCAGGGATTTCCAGTTATAGACAATCGAACACAGCGCAACATAGACTCCCTATACCGGGAGAGACGAAACCCCTCCTATCGCTCATTGCCTCCATGTGATTCGGGACTGTACCCAAAAGCCACCATTTTGCATGCCCACTTGGACGTAGTATGATGGAAATCAAAGAACAGTGGGAATCACACAAGACTCTATGACGATCTCGGGTCTACAGACTAACCTGTACCAGTGTCACCAAAGAACTGCCATCTGACGTGAGGTATAATACCATCTGGGAGTTCTCGGCGAGTCCGTCCAGTGTACCCAGTCTTCACTGAGCACCTGTATACCTTCTCTGATGTCAAACAGTAATGGATATGGGATCATCCAAAGCCCATCATATGGGTCAAGAAGCGCATACGCTAGTCTACTCTGGAGTATCGATGCCCTATCTCGGTACTCCCACGACTACGAACATTTAAAGGATGTACTTGGCGACTACATTGTCCCCACTAGTATGATCTGCATCATAGTCCTGGTAGTCAAGTACTCATCCTAAGGGCTTTATCAACATGTGACATAGAGACAATCAGAGTACATGTTAAGATAAAGAGTAACCAGATAGCATACTATCATGTCGAGCAAGAAAGTCCTCCCTATATGTCCAAGCATCCACTACAATATACAACGTATGTACAGTAATGGCCTCTAGGGCATACATATAACTAACAATCTCCCACTTGCACTAGGGCCATCTGTTGTGGTATCGTATACCCAACAATAAGCTGTAGTTGAAGTATCTCATACTCAACCATCCCATAGAAGTCTCTACTGGGAAATAGGCCTTTGTGAGTGCATCCGCGTTGTTGTCCTCTGTGTCTACTCTTCTAACCTAGATCTCCCTAGAGATCAACCATCTCCATGATCAAGTGATACTGCCTAAGAATATGTCTGGATCACAGATGGGACGGGGGTTCCTAGGCCTAAGCCACAACTCCATTGTCACACAATAGTAGGAACGAGATTCATCTCATGAACTCATATATATCCAGACTACCTCTTTGGTAGCATCCTTGGTAACGATGTATCTTTCCTTTAATCATCTAGTAAGTCACGGTATCTAGCTTAAGACTCTTCCAACATACCGTCCCTCCACTGAGAGTAAAGACAGTGCCTGTGACTGACATTCAGTTGTCCTTATCACCCTGTAACCTTTCCAGTGATTCTCCCCAGGATCGATTGATACCATCTCACTACAACTAGTGAGAATCCTAACATCCAATTAGAACTATCTCATAGATCCATAACCCAGGATTTAGGAGGTATCACCTTGATCCTATATGGAGAATCTTTGCGATAAGAGGAGATTGACCGAGAGTAGCATAGGAAACTCCTTCCCTATCAAGAGTATGTTATCCACGTACTATACGAGGATCACCACCATACTCCATACTACCCTTTTTTTATACTTGGTTCATCTACCATTTTGATGAAGTCAAACTCTTTGACTACTACATCAAAACAGACGTTCCAACTCCGCGATGCCTGGTTTATCCCATAAAATATCTTGCACACGTTTCCGCTGCTCCCACTGTCTACGAAGCCTTCTGACTGTGTACTTATAGGACTCTCTTCTAAATCATCATTTAGAAAAGTGGCCATCATACCCAACCACCAGATATCGTAATCGTGGTATGTAGCAATGGCAAGTAAGATCTGGATGGACTTAAGCATAGCTTTGAAAGTCTTAACTTTTCCATGTACACCAAGTAATTTTCTCAAGATATACTTGCTCCTGATGAGGATTTAACCCTTCAGATAAAGCAACCAAAGTCCATACTTTGTTGGTGTATAAGGATTCCATCTCAGATCGCTAAGCATCCAGCCATTCTCATAAAGTCCCCACTCCTGATGGCCTGCTCGAAACTAGTTGGGTCATCATCTCATGATGTAATCCTTGCTCCCACTGTCATAGAGAAACCGAAGTATCTCTCAGGTGGATGAGGAACCCTATCAGATCGGCGGAGAGGCTGAGGTTTGTTGGAAACTATTGAATCCTCCGGTTCTACCAAATCATCAGCTGCAGTTTGTTTTAGCTGGAACTACTTCCAATTCTACCTTATTGACCACTAATTTCTTCACAAGAAATTCCTTTTTTTCTCAAAAAGTGGTATGCCGAGAAATAAAACATCTTTTGTTCCTCAGTGTGGTAGAAGATATTCCCTTGCGAATGCTTGGGATATCCAACAAATTTCCACAGAACTGACCTTGCCTCGAGCTTGTCCGGATTTTGCTTTCGACATGGGCCGGACAACCCCAAATCTTAACATGTTTAATAGATGGGCTCTTTCCATGCCATATCACATATGGAGTGGTAGGCATCTAATTTGGTTGGAACCCTATTCAATAGGTATGCAACTTCTCAAGTGCATAACCCCAAAAGAAAATAGGCGACTCAGTAGTATTCATCATAGAGCACACCATATCACATAGGGTGCGATTGCTCCACCACGATACACCGACATGCTGTGGTGTATTCGAAGGAGTAATGCTGAGAGAGAATCTCATTCTCCTTTAGAATAGTCCAGGAATTCCGTGCTCAAGTATTCTCCTCCTTGATCACATCAAAGGACATAATACTTGTACCCGTTTTTGGTTCTCTACTTCTAACTTATATTCTGTGATTATCTCAAAAGTTTCGGACTTGTGTTTCAACAAGAATATATGTCTGAATCTTGAGAGATCATCAGTGAATGTAATAAAGTACAAAGAACCTTTCCTGGCATATGTAGACTTGGGACTATCATACATCATCATGTATCATTCCCAAGAGTTCACTAATCTCTTTCTCTGTTTCTAATAAACGGAGCCGTGGTCATCTTATCTTTGTGACATGACTGGCAAGTTTTACAAGATGTAAATCCAAACTAATTTAAATATGCATCTTTATGTAACTTCAACTAGTCGGGTCGCATTGATATGACCTAGTCTACAATGCCTCAAGAAGGATTCGTTCATTTCTGAACTCTTCCTCTTGTGTGTGTTCTGTACATTAAGAACTATAGTTTGATTTAGAACGTCTATGCTTTTAGATAACGTGCCTGAACCGATCAACTCTTGATATAGAAAATGTTCAAAACATTATCCAACAATACAAAATTATATCCTTCTTTACTAATAAAGAGACTGATATGATGTTGTATATCAGGTTCGGTATCTAATAACATTCGTTCAGAATCATTGTATTCTGGTAATACAGGGTGATAATTGCCAACAGACTTGGTTGCAATACTTGCATCATTTCCAACTCTTGAAACTTATCACCCGTTCTCAGTTCGCTACCTTTCTGTAACCCATGTAACAAATTACATTTGCGGAATCCTGATCCGGTATCTCATACCCAGGACGTAAAGGATACTAAGAAACAGTTCTCGGTAATGAACATACCCGAAGATGATGCATCAACATGCACTTTCTTCGTTTAGGCGGCACGGGAATTCTGGTAATCCCCTATTTCCTGCTCGGTCTTATAACAATTATAAGTTGGAGCGGAACCAACGTTCCTTAGCGCAGTATAACAAGCGGGTTCGGTCAATTCATCCATATTATTATCTTGATTAAGGCGTGTCATGATCCCTACCTGGAGAGAGATAAAAGAAAACATTCAGCGTATGCTCTTGCAAGATTAGATTAGTTATTAATATATCTAATCAGGATGTCTCCCACTGTATTAGTCAAATTTTCCTTCAAACCCTAAAAGGAAAGACTAGCCGGGATTAATTACACTCTACAAGTTCGCCAATCTTTTAGCCAGGCCAGTGCCGGTACTTTGAGGGAGGTTCCCCGTGCTTTCGCACGGACCTAATTAAAATAAACCTCGTTTTCCCATAGGCATAACCCCGTTGACACCTTTCTAGACACCTACTTGATCGACTAATTGTAATGTGTAAAACTCTCCCAGGAGTAACTCTTACTCGCAGTGGGTATCGAGATCTAACTATCTCATAGAAGGTATGCAATCTCATTGCAATTTTCAACACTTGAAATTCCCGATAATGCTTCTGCCCCTAAAGTGCTATGACCTTGACAAATGCCAAACAACCCATAGTCCGCTAGTCAAGTTCAACCCATACATTTCCGAATTGAATTAAACCCACCCGCACGACCCTTGACGAATGCCAAACAACGCCTTATGAATACCCTAATCCAATCGCATCGTATGCTAGCAGATAAGCACTAGTTAGCTGTCGTACACTACGTCTTGACGAATGCCAAACTACCGCAGCACGAATACTAAGTAGTACTTATCTGAAATGACGGAGGGCTATGACAGGTTTTTAAGAAAACCTTTTGCGTAATGAACTTGATATCGTTGTAGAATTGAGTGATTTTTAATGGAATGTTTTTTAGGCCTTTTCTAGTTTTGCTAAAGAGGTCACTCCCGGTGAAGGGATCTCGGCTCTTTCCACATCGAATAAGGTGCAGGATATTTCATAAACATCACTATGCAAAGCAAAAACTATAAAAAAAATAATCAAAAGACAAACCGAGTTTGTAGCATCTACTAGTTTCGCTAAAGAGGTCACTCCTGGTGAAGAGATCTCGGCTCTTTTCTTATCGAATAAGGTGCTAGATGTTCTACAAGGAACACCGCTATGAAAAGCAAGAACTAGAGCTACCTGTTTTCGAGATAAGTTTCTACAACATCTTTAGATTTCTTTTAGTTTTATTAATCTCATTAATGAAGTCCCATTTTATTATGCTTCACAAGCATCAAAATTTGAAACGAAATCAACAATATACAATATATTTCTTATATATATAATATAAACATTCGTCTCAGGCAGTAATATGATCTCATCACAGAACATTGCAGCAAAAGAACATATATGAAATATTGGATATACTAGGAAGTCCGTATTTTAATACGAGCCTGTATAAAACACGAATTCCATGGTCGCGATGAATAGCCAAACCCACATCCCTAGACCCCTACGAGAACGGCAAGCAACACTGCCAATTCTAGGGTTAGGAGACCTGGTCTCGACTCCTCGAGATGGTCTCCCACTGGACCTTAGAACTCGGTTTCTTGTGCTCCCCGCCTTGGGTCTACCTAATGCGGAAAAGTAAATAGTATACAATGGTGACATTATCCTCGGCCCGGAAGTGCCACAATAAAAGAATATTACATACAAATGAATTTTATATGAATGAAAAAGAAAAACTCTCATCTCACATAAAACCCTCGGCTATTCAAAACACGACGATCCAATATAACATATCACAGCAACACATAACATCACATGCCATCAACGTAAGTAAATATGCGTATCCCAATTGCCGTTGATGTATAGAAACAAAACCGGCGATACACCACATATTACACTTACGGTCGCAGAAAAGAAAGTTTAAAACTACAACAGTTGGAATCCGCAACCTCTTCAGACATCGCATGCCTAACCAAATTAATTCATTAGACATCTCATGCCTAACAATTATAAACCACACATTTTAGTCTCAATATCGAAAACACTTTTCAATATCTAGTCGGGCAATTCAACAAGATTCCCGACATCTTGATCGAATGCTCGTCGCAAACATTAGTAGACGGCCGCACCCCCGGATGCCTTCGACGAAGTGCACTAAGGTGGAACACCGCTGTCGCGAGCACCAGAACGGATGCTTTTGGCGACGGGATTCTCCTACAGTCACTTGGTCGGGGCAATGGGGCGTGGCTATCAATTAAGTTTACCCGGCGAGTATCCGCGTACACTACGTGATTGGCACGGACTTTTGATCACATCAAAATCCCGTGGCAACCGATCAAATGAGACTAAACTACTAGATTTATAACATTCAAATTAGTTATCTCATAACTACTTATGGATTCCAAATATTGTATCACATTCCAGATAAATAGACAATATTAAACTTTCCGATCAAATAAACAAACACCCAAGATTTCCCAAATAGCTCAACACTTGAGCGGAGTTCAAAAAATTATCCATCACATGCCACAGTACCAATGGTCCAGCCGTAGAAGGGTCAAACCAACGCCTCACATGTGGCAACGCCGTACTGCCCCAAACCCTAAGGTTTAGAGGCGGTTCAGACGGTCACATAATCGAGTCAAGTTTTGTGTTCTTCTAGAGGGTCCACCGCGTTACTTGCACGACTATGAATGTTCTTTAATTAAGGAAAAAATCCAACACTTGGAAATTTTCCGACAGGGAAAAAAGTGAGTTATTGATATCCGTTCGAACCTTTTAACACGTTCTAAATTACCCGGAAAAACTTAAACGAAGTTAAACTTTCCGATCGAATCAACGAATACTAAACATCCCCAGAAAACTCAACACTTGAGCAGAATTAAAAATTCCCAAAAGCATGCAAAATTAACCAAGAATAAACCCCAGAAGCATTGGCCCCTAACTCCGAAGGGTGGTCGCGGAACCGCCGCCAAACGCATGGTTTGGCCGCGGTTCCGTGCTCCCTTGAGGGAATTATGGGTTCGTACTTCACAGTATTTCTTAGAATTCCCTGCTTAATTTTCTGAGTATTTTTAATACAGAAAAAATCAACATTTTAAAAAATTTCCAGAGAGGGGTCCAAATGTAATGTTTCGGGGTTCGATCAGACTTTAAATTTCGTCTAGACTTCGCCTAAACCTCTAGCTTGGATCTGATACCACTGTAGGGTTACTAGGCATAAGAACAAGGTTCTACAAGGTATCAACCATGCCAAAATCAAATTTTTCATGTGCCGAACAACCCTAACCAAGAGCTTAGACTAGAGATTAGGCGAAACAAAGAGCAAGTAAACAACTTTACTTCTAAGAGTTTGGAATTACAACCTTTGTAGTCCGTTCCTTCACTTCTAAAGCTCCGTGTTGAGGTCCCTTCGTTGCGATCATCGAGTACTCGGACTCAAGAGAGGCTCCATGAAGAGAAAGATGCAAGCTTGCTTCCGATTTTCAATAACAAAGATGATCTGCCTTGAAAAAACTCAAGCCCAAGCTTTTGCTTCACTAATCAAGTATTAGCTAAGCAAACATCCTAATCTAAGTGGCTAGAGTAGATGAGGATAATGAAGTAGGAATTTAGCTCTCATTTGTTTTCTTTATCTCACTCAAAATCATCACATGTGATAAAGCTAGAAAGCTTTTCTCAAAGGAAAAAGAAGAAGAAATTACTTTGTGATGAATAATGAAAACTAGTGTGAGGTTAGAAATGCAACCATGGGTTAAGAATGATGACTTAACCCATGTAGAGAATTAACTATGGTAAAGGGTTTGGGTTTGGTTAAGAAATGTCAACAAAATATCTTTACAAAATATCTTTGCTTAAAAACAAAAACAAAGTTTCTAAAAGCTTCAAGAAAGCTTAACCCTAATCCAAACCCTAACCATGTTTAAACTCCACAAAATATGTTGCATTTGTAATCTTAACTTGTTACAATATTATATATCACATATATAATATATTTTGTAACAGAATAAAATAATACAATTAACATATATCACATATATATCAATGTATTACCCAAGTGAGAAAAAGAATCTTTAAGTGAGCTTATATTAGTTAATATAACTTAATATATCACATATATAATTATACATTAAATTATCGAATCAACACTTGATCCGATAATCCGGCTATATCGCATACAACCGACTAATAAAATCTGTATCAGTTCATTGAATCAACACTTGATCCGATGACCCGGCTATATCACATATACCCGGCTGATATCTCATATCGTGAGAAACTAATATGGTATCGCATACTCGTATTATTCTCGGTCCCGGACATATCACATATGTGCTCCTACTCCATTTTGCCTGAGCCAGGAAACTTCTGTGTAGGACTCTAAAGAATCATCAATACGCCTACAGTAGGTGATGATCATAGCAAATACCCACAAGCTGCAAGCGGTCAGCTAAACGTAACAGCCACCCAGGTATTGAGCGATCAGAAGATCAACAAGCAAGCCTGTACATTCTCCTGCAAATCCTATCAGTAACACTCCTGTACAGTCCGGTCTTTTCGTCTGATATGTCGCATATCTCGCCTAGGGGTGGTAAACGTCAGACCCCAGTAGCTTGATAAGTCGTGTCGATATGAGGTCCATAACAGTTCGAGAAACTACTGATAACACTTACCGGTAAATCTCAGCAACCCTGGCCAGGGATTTCCGGTTATAGCCAATCGAACACAGCGCAACATCAACTTCCTATACCGGGAGAGACGAAACCCCTCCTATCGCTCATTGCCTCCATGTGATTCGGGCATGTACCCAAAAGCCACCGTTTTGCACGCCCTCTTGGACGTAGTATGATGGAAATCAAAGCACAGTGGGAATCACACAAGATTCTATGACGATCTTGGGTCTACAGACTAACATGTACCAGTGTCATCAGAGAACTGCCATCTGACGTGAGGTATAATACCATCTGGGAGTTCTCGGCGAGTCCGTCCAGTGCACCCAATCTTCATTGAGCACCCGTATACCTTCTCTGATGTCAAACACCAATGGATATGGGATCATCCATCGCCCATCATATGGGTCAAGAAGCGCATACGCTAGTCTACTTTGGAGTATCGATGCCCTATCTCGGTACTCCCATGACTAGAAACATTTGAAGGATGTACTTGATGACTACACTGTCCCCACTAGTATGATCTGCATCATAGTCCTGGTAGTCAAGTACTCATCCTAAGGGCTTTATCAACATGTGACATAGAGACAATCAGAGTACATGTTAAGATAAAGAGTAACGAGATAGCATACTATCATGTCGAGCAAGAAAGTCCTCCCTATATATTTCCAAGAATCCACTACAATATACAACGTATGTACAGTAATGGCCTCTAGGGCATACATATAATTAACACCATTAGAAGTCCAGACATATTCTGAGGTGGTATCACCTGATCCGGGAGATAGTTGATCGCCGCGAGATCGAGGTCAGGAGGGTTGACACGAAGGACAGCACTGCGGATCCACTCATGAAGGCCATTCCCCAAATACAATTTGAGAGACTATTCCGGATGTTAAGTATGAGATACTACAACAACTGGTCTTAGTGCAAGTGGAAGATTGTTAGTTATATATATTCCCTAGAGGCCATTGTTGTACATATGATGTATATTATAGTGGATGCTTAGATATAGAGAGAGGACTTTCTTGCTCGACATGATAGTATGATATTTGGTTTCACTTTATATTAACATGTTGACTTGTATTGGTTCACTATCTTGCTCACACATGTTGATAAAGCCCTTAGGATATGTACTCGACTACTAGGACTATGATGCGGATCATACTAGTGGGGTCAGGGTAGTCAAAGAGTACATCCTATAACTGTTCCTAGTCGAGAGAGTATCGAGACAGGGCATCGATACTCCAGAGTAGACTAGCATATATGCATCTTGACCCATATGATGCGCGATGGATGATCCCATATCCATTGGTGTTTGACAACAAAGTTGGTGTACGGGTGCTCAGTGGAGACCGGGTACACTGATCGGACTCGCCGAGAACTCCTAGATGGTATTATACCAATCGTCGGATAGCAGTTCTCCGGTGACAATGGTACAGATTAGTCTGTAGACCCAAGATCGTCATAGAGTCTTGTGTGATTCCCAATGTGCTTTGATTTCCACCTTACCACGTCCAAGAGGGCGTGCAAAAGGGTGGCTTTTGGGTACAGTCCCGAATCACATGGAGGCAATGAGCGATAGGAGGGGTTCGTCTCTCCCGGTATAGGGAGTTGATGTTGGGCTGTGTTCGATTGGCTATAACTGGAAGTCCCTGGCCACGGCTGATATGGAGTGCTACTGATAAGAGTTATCAGTAGTTTCTCGACCCGTTATGAGCCTCACATCGACACGACTTATCGGTTACTGGGGTCTGACGTTTACCACCCCTAGACTTGATATGCGACATATCAGACGAAGAGACCGGACTGTACGGTAGTGTTACTGATTGGATTCATAGGAGAATGTACGGGCTTGCTTGTTGATCTTCTAATCGCTCAATACCTGGGTGGCCGTTACGTTTAGCTGACCGCTTTCAGCTTGTGGGTGTTTGATATGATCATCACCTACTGCCGGCGTATTGACGATTCTTTAGAGTCCTACACAGAGGTTTCCTAGCTCAGGCAAAACGGAGTAGGAGCACATATATGATATGTGCGGGACCGAGAATAATATGATATGAGATATCGTATTCTATTCTCACGATATGCGATATCGGCCGGGTATATGTGATATAGCCGGGTCATCGGATCAAGTGTTAATTCGATGAATTGGTACATGTTATATTAGTCGGTTATATGCAATATAGCCGGATTGTCGAATCATGTGTTGATTCGATAATTTAATGTATAATTATATATGTGATATATTACATTACGTTAACTAATATAAGCTCACTTTATTGATTCATTTTCTCACCGGATAATACATTGATATATATGCGATATATGTTAATTGTATTATTTTCTTTTTGTTACAAAATATATTGTATATGTGATATATAATATTGTAACAACTTAGGGTTACAAATGCAACAATGATTTAGAGATTAAACCTAGTTAGGGTTTAGATTTGGGTTAGCTTTTGGGTTAGCTTTTCATGAAGCTTTCCTTTTGTCTTCATCCTTTGATATTTTGTGTAGATATTTGTTAACCCAACCCAACCCTTAACTCTAGTTTATTCTCTACATGAGTTAAGACTCTCATTCTTAACTCATGGTTGCAATTGTAACCATAACAATAATTTCATTATCATCACAAAAGCTTTTGCTTCTTCTTCTTCTTCTTCCTTCTTGAAGAAAAGCTTCACAAGCTTTTCATTTATGATGTTTAATTGTGAGAAATTGAAAACAAAAGAGAGCAATATTCCTACTTCATCATGCTCATCTATTCTAGCCACATAGATTAGGGTGTTCACTTCTCTAATTACTTCATTAGTGAAGTGTAAGCTTGGGTTAGAGATTCTTCAAGGTAGATCATCTTGGATCAAGAAGACTTCAAGCAAGATGCATCATTCACCTCTTGGAGCCTCACGAGAGTCGGAGTTCATGATGATCGCAGCGAAGAGACCACAACACGGAGTTTATGAAGCGAAAGAACAGACTACAAAAGTTGTAATTCTTATCTCTTTACTTCTTTGTATGTCATACAAACTTTGTTACCCTAGAAATTCTAGCATGATTCATGGTTTGCTTGTGTCACGCCCCGCTTCCCAGTATACGGGCGGAGGACGCGACGAGCCCGCTACGTATTTACTGTGTAAGTAAATACACTAAGCGTATTTAAGCAATATAAAAGTAAAGCACAAGAGACAAGATATAATAAAAACAGCAACTTTATTTATTCACATTCTTTCTGTACAATGCATGGAAAGTAAATACAACTGATAAAAAGCAATGCCTAAATAATGGCATAACAGAAATGAAAGGTACTGAATGGAAAGTGTATAATGACTAGAGCTCGGGGTCTTCACTGAACTGGTACAAGTCTTTAGCAGTAGGCTCAATCTCTGAAGTGTCCAGATTACCTGACAACATTCAAAGAAGAAAAAAAGAGAATGTCGTCAGCGAACAAGTCGCTCGGTAAGTCCCAATGATAAGGGAGAAATAGAATAGACAGAATAAGAAGTTATCTTTTAAAGTGTATTATATTGTTGTAATGTTGTGTTAACGCTGTTGTTTGTAGCTTGGTACAGAAGGATACCAGTGTATACGAGAGGGGTCTTTATATGCTAGAGATCAGGGCAAACGGAATGTACAAGGAACCATTAAGCCACGGTACAACAGCAATGGAATATAGGTTAGGTGTCTTAATCTTACTGTCTCGTGCCACTTTTAACACCTTCCGTACCAATCTACCCCTTAAATCCCGTAGTGTTTTGATTGTATTGTTGTATTGTATTGTATAGATTGTATAGTTGGATGACTGACCAAAACCATGATATTAGTAAACGGATGTAACTGTATAATCATGTAAATGGAATAACTGTAGAATCATGTAAATGGATGTATATCCATGGTTCAGTTCAGTCAATGTAGATTGAATATATGGAATAATGGAATCATGGATTCATGTTGAATTGTAATATTGTAAATTGTAGATTGTAGATTGTAGATTATACTTGAATCATATTCAAGTCAGATTATAATGAGACTCAATCTGAGTCAGACAATTAGAAAAGTAAATTGAAGTCCTGATTGTTTTGATGTTATCGGTAACCGCTGCACATGGACGGCGGGATTTGTGTCTTTTTCAAAGACGATAACCGTATTGGTAACACCATTATTAAGTTGTCTACCTTAAATAGGCAAGCACCCACTTCTCCGGCTCCCTGAGGCTTAAGAGATTGGTCCCGCTTAAACCTATATTTACTAGGGTCCTTAGGGTAAATTATGGAACTTGAGGGTGTTTTATGTAAAAATACTCTTGTATAGTTTTCAAAATACACCCCAAGTATTTATTAATCGTCTTTAGAGTTGTAATGAATGTAGATTTTATATTGTGATATTTCTAGTGAAAATATCCTATTTTCATAATAAGTGGTATTTATTTGTAATATTGGTTTTGTATGGAATTCATGGTATTTTAGTGTAAAATTGATTCTTGTGATTTTTAGAAAAAGGTGGAATATTTATATCATAACAAAATAGGTATGATAAATATACATATATTTATACAAAAATAATTTTAATATATATTTTATATTCTAAAAATCTCATTTTCTTAAGATGTCGTATTTTAAATCTTTCGAGACCGAATGCTCCTTGTGGATGTCTGAATCTCGCACTACTAAGCCCGAGGATGTGCGATAATCCACACCATCCCAAACGGGTTCCCCAAAATGGGTTATAGTGGCGCTTTGCAAAGATTTGTATAAATACTAAATCCGTTTAGAAAACGGTTTTATTAAGTAAATGGTATTTAAATAAAAATGTGTCGCTTTCCCGTATTCTATGTTCCTAAGGGTATGGTGCTATGTTGCATATGAGTGTGTGAGGAGGTGGGTCATTACCTCGTGATCTACTTAAAGGTATAACAAGTTTTTGTGATGTTATATGTAGAATTGTAACTATGTGGTATTTAAATGAAAATACGGTAAAATGAAATAACAATTACTTTTGATTTAAAACATAATCAATATGGTTGATTAGTGTTTAATAGTCAACACGAATTGGTTTAAGCATGATTTTATTAAAGAAAAGTGAGGTTTTATAAAGAAACCGAATCGAAAATCGGATTGGTTCCTATTCCGTCGGGTATTGTAAATCCGTATTTTAGAAAAGAAAAGAGAGGTAGAATTTGGGTACTTATGGGTTTAGGACAACAAGGAGAGAGAGATAGATCGGGAGGAGTCGCCGGTGCATCGTTTCATCGCCGGGAGCTTCTAGGATGGTTGTCGGAAGTTCGCCGGAAAATTGGTCGTAGCTTCGCTTCTTGCTCGTTCTCAAAGTACACAAGGTTTCTTGAAAATTCTTGAGAGTTGGCTCAGAGTTTGAGGTGAGGGGGTAGTGTGTAGGGTTGGTATTTATAGGATTAGGCTAGGGTTAGGGTAGATGAAGGGTTTTAATTTAAAAAATGTATTAAAATATATTAAAATGTAATAAAAGTTGAGTAAATGGGGTTTTAAAAGAGCTCTGGAAATGGTCTGAGGATAAAATTTTGCAGGTATACAGGGGAGACCAAAAGACATATTTTTTGTGTTGGGGTCGTCGCCGGAATCGGCCAACTCGGCCGTGACTCGGTCGAAGGACTGAGTCGGCCGAGTCGAGGCCGATTTGGCCGATTCCCGACAGAGTCAGGCGGCCGGATTCCCCCCCCCCCCTCGATGGTTCATCTAACCTCTGAAAATGTTACATTTTTGGGTGTAGTAGGGTTTTTGTGAGATATGCACGTGTAAACCCTTGGTATTCTAAAGGATTTAAAAAAATCAATATTAAAAATAATATGGGGTATGGGATTTGAACTCTGGTGGCTTGGTTCAGCAGTGCAAGGTATTACCAATGAGCTACAAGCTCCTTCTTTTAATTATGGAGCTAATTAATTACTTAAAGTAATAACAGCAAACGTAAATACTCCAAGTATACAATAATTTTTAAGCAAATTTTGTACACTAAAAATGGAGTTATTACATTATTTTAACTTTTAATTAAAAAGCAAATTAATTACTTATATCTTGTGCTCACGCTAAAATACCCCTTTTTAAATTTTTGAAAAAAGTGTACAGAAAATTGTACAGGAAATTTAGGGTTGTTACAGCTTGCTTTGCACCTCTCTAAATTTTAAAGTGGCATGAGTGATGCTACCAAACCGTACACTAGGTGCAAGGGAAGACCAACAATATAGTATAGTTTCCATCATGAAAACAAAATGCTCATGAGCAAAAATCAGGCTCAAAAATGCGTATCTAACAATCACCGTGCGTCTGGTGCGCACGGAAACAAATCCAATACAAGTGCTACGAATGCGCACAAAAGCAAAACTAAGTGCAACGGGTGTGCACGAAAGTATCCGTCCAGTGCAACGGGCGTGCACGACAGCAACATGTAGTGCATCTATAGTGCATGAAAATCTCAATCCAGTGCAACTAATGTGCACGAACAAAAATCCCAATCGAGTGCATCCGGTGTTCACAAAATCACATCTCATATCTTGCGCCCAACATGCGCGAAATCTAAATCAAGTGCATCCGTCATACACAAATGAAATCTAAATCAAGTGCATCTGACATACACGAATAAAATCTAAGTCAAAGGCATTCGACATGCACGAATAAGATCACACTCAAGTGAATTCGATACGCACAAAATCCAATACTAAGCGCCTAATATGCGCAAAAATCCAACCCAAACGCATCAGGTCCGTAAAAAGCATCTAGTGCAGTAGCACGCATGAAAACGAACATCAAGTACAAATGCGCACGAAAACACAAATCTGGTAAAATGAATGCTCAAGGACATAAATTGAGTGCAACCAATATACGGAGTATAAATCTAGTGCAACCAATGCACGGAATACCCACATGGTGCAACAAACAAATGAAATGCAAGTCTAGTGCAACAATGCACAAAAATACTAATCTGGTGCATCAAGTGTACAAAAATACAAATCTGGTGCATCAAGTGCACAAAAATACAAATCTGGTGTATCAAATGCACAAAATACAAATACGGTGCAACCAATGCACGAAATACCGATCTAGTGCAACCAATGCACAAAAATATAAATCCAGTGCAACAAATGCACGAAATATAAATCTGGTGCGACAAATGCACGAAATGAAAATCTTGTGCAACAAACGCACGAAATGAAAATCTAGTGCAACAAATACACGAAATGAAAATCTAGTGCAACAAATACATGAAACACAAATCTGGTGCATCCAATGCACGGAATATAAATCCGGTGCATCCAGTGCACGAAATACAAATACAGTGCAACAAATGCACGAAATACCGATCTGGTGCAACCAATGCACAAAATACAAATACAGTGCAACAAATGCACGGAAATTATATTAATCACTCAAATGCATATAAAAACAACACCGAATGTACCAAGGTATATAAATCAAAAAAGTGTGCAAATACGTGCACAAAACACGCATAAATGCACTGCAAGCATATGTGAGCTATACCAAGTGCATAATTCAAATCGAATGCGTACCATATGCACAAATCAAATCAACCATTTGAAATCCACGATATCATAAATACGTGCAGCCAAGGCACAAAATGAATATCAAGTGCAACAGATATGCATAAATCGTAAACCAACACAACAGTGTGTAAAACGTATATCAAGTGCGATAACTATGCACAAAAAGTAAATACCCAATCGGTGCAGCTAAGGTGCACGAAAACCATATCATGAAACTCAATCATCAAAACTCAAATCCAAGTGATATAAGCTTGATACTCGGATCACAAACGCAAATCGCAACAAATGACATTGAGGTACACCTCCTACAGTGTCGAAAAAAAATATCGGTGCGCCCAAAACTGGCAGAGTAAGAACATCCGCTTGCCTCCTGCTCACTATCTGGATTCCTCTGTCTCTTGGTCTTCATTACTGTAACACCCTAGTTCATTTATACCAATTCCAGTTCTCGTATTTCCTTAATTAAGATATTTTCCTGATTTATCGTGTTTTGGGTGCGAATAGTATTTTACATTTTATATTGCATTCGACCCGACCCGCTTGCTTGAACCTGTTTGATTCATATTTATAGATTACCCTGACTTGTTACATAAACACGTGCATCTCATGTATACTGCATACTGGAATTTTACCATATAACATTTTAGGTCATGTAAAATAATTTAAAATTGCATTTAGCCTGCATGATACCCCTAACTCCGTGGTAGCATCCGCGCATCTTGTTCTCGTCTCGTTCAGTGAAACGGACGTGTTTGGATGGCTACGCGCATATACGTGCATCTGTTCTTAGGGGCATACATTTTCGTTACCTGAGCATTCATTTTGAATTTTGAAAGTCGCACATATTTTTCGTATTTTAAATCTGAAGTTTTAGACCCGACCCGGGCGCATTTTGAAATATTTTGGTATCCCGCCAAAATTCAATTTATTTAATTTTAAAATTTAGTTTAAATATTTTCATACGATTTCTTTAACAAACTGAAACCTCTTATCTAAAATTTTAAATCTAAAAATCTTTTAAAATTTTAAATCTAATTTCCTAACAAAGTAACAACTCCTTTCTCTCTCTCTCTCCTATGCATATATATATTTATATATATTTTATTTATTTAATTTTTCTTTCCTTATTTAATGCATAGCCTCTTCTTCATCTTCTTTCTTCTTTCTTTTTCTTGATCTTGTTTCTTGATTCCGGTGATCACCGCCGGAGCCGTGCTCGTCGCTGATGATTCGAGTGATCCACTGAATGTACCTAACTTGCGTGATCACCCTCGTGCGTTGTTTGGAACTGTTCCGTGTACCGTGCACGCGTCGCGACATTTAGCCGACGAAGGACGTTCCGTACACATCCGTTCTTGTTCCGTCTAGGCAAGTTAATCTTGCTACATGCTATATAATTCATTTTATACCTATTTAAATAAATACCATACCTATAGTTAAAATCTAGTACCCCATGTTTAATTTTATAACGTTTTAATATTCCGTTTGCATCCGTTTATATCATTTTAAATCTAGATCATGAAAACTTATCTTGTGACATACTAGTTTACATTATACTGCATCCATATCATTAAAAGTATATATCGTCATAAGATTTCTTATTATTATCTTTAATTAGTTTATAATCTGCATTTTTTAATATTATACACTTGAAAATATTATAGTTTACACATGAAACGTCGTTGAAAAGCGGATATGACAAATCTGAAATTTACTGTACACCTTACCTTATAAAATTTATTATAAATCATAGAAAAATCATTAGTATACGTTCTTTAGTTCGTTGCGAATCTAACTCAGAATACTATAAATCTATGAAATATTTACTTACAAAATAAATTATTTAAATAACGTAAAATGCAAATGAATATGTCTCTAAACTGCTGTCCGGGAAAATTCCAGCAGCAAACTTTCAATTTCGAATATTCATAACTTTTTGTAGGGACAACCTGAGATACTTATACTTATAAAAATGAAAACCTTATTGAATTATTTTTGTTTTGGTATAAGACAAGTCCCTTTTGGAGAACGTTTGTTATTTTTAAGCTATTTTACAAATCAGGGTGACGCTGAATTTCTGAACGGAACTTTCTTGTGCATGGTTAATCAATACCACTTTTATAGTTATTAATCGCTTTGAATATGGAATCCATATTAATATTATTATATCAATATTTATATCACATATTGCTTAGTTGTGCATCCCACATTACCATTTTATAGTTTTATAACTTTTCGGATACCCGTTTTCATCCATCGCATTTAAGATACATATAATTGCATCCATAGATCACATTACTACATAATACTGTGATATCAACACTCCATGTTTAATAAATTGCATCCTAATTAATATTGAAACTATAAATGTAACCCTAATCGATAACTGTGCATCTGTATGCCTTAATCTGTACCTGATTGCATATCACATTACAATGTTCCATTTTATTGTGCTATTAGTACCCATGCTTGTTTTGTATACCCATGCTTATGCTAGTTGATTATGAGCACCCACATAACAGTTTGTGCTTCCTGACATGAGCCTGTTGCACTTCCTACCTGATAGAACATGGTACCGTACACTCTTGACATGACCTGACACCTAAATACACTAATTGACTTGACCTGATGTACCATGGCTTGACCTGTTACCTGATCTTGTGTCTAATGCCAACAAACCTAACATGTAGTCCTTACGGACCATTCCTGTTGTCTATCCAGACAAACCTGCTCTTACCTGATCCTATGTTGGCATTAGTTCTTGATTACTGAATACCTGACTAGACACTTATAACTTGGGTGTATGGGGAATTCAATGATGAAATCCTGACTTGTAACTCGACAGTTGCTCGCTTATACTGATCAGTTTTAGAGGCTAGGCCCGCCTCGTGACGATGCTGCTGACATCATTGGTCTGTACTCCTTTCCTGTTAGTGCCTAGCGGCACGTCTCGGTTTCAGCCCGAGAGTCTGTAGACCGTGGTCCCGGGCATGCAAGGGATACTATTGAGTTACATCGATGATTCATCAAATTGATTTCAAAGACTTGAGAGTAGATAACCAACTGACCAGTTTAGTTTACTCACTGCAAGCTACCTTTCACTTCCCTGATTTAGATTGCTTTACACCTGCTTTATTATTTATGATTATACTTGCATGTCTTGCTACCCTGTTTACATATTGTTGCTTGATGTTATGACGCCCTGACGTCTGGGTTTTGCATGGCCCAGATCCTTCTACCTATGTTGCAGACTGATCAGGAGTATTGCCGCTGTTAGACCGAGCGGTGAAGTTCCTGTCAGTATGTAGTTTTACTTTCCAGGTGTTTCATTATTGTATCTTTTGCTTCCGCATATCATTATTTCTTGACTCATTCATTCTGGCTCATGGACATGTACTAGATAGTTTAGTTTACTTTCCTGTTCTTGATATCTCTACAGCCGTAATGTGACTGTGGAGGGATTTTTCCTATCCACAGGTAGCATGGTTGGCTATGTCACGTGCCCATCTTTGCGTACTCTAGGAAGCGGGGCGTGACACAGTTCTTTTGGTATCAGAGACATGGGATATAGGTTAATCGGGTTTGATTCTTTTGTAATTGGGTATTGGACCCAATACACGAATCAGAATACTCCTGATTAGGAACATGTCTTGCCATCTTGATTATTGTGATTCTTGAATCAAATCCTTCTTTTATCCTTCACCTTGACGATATGCAAACCACTTTGTATCTCGACTTGAAACCCTTTTAGTTTTCTATTGTCTCTCCCTATTCTTGATTCTGATACTAAGATTTGGGTGACTTGAGTGGAGTTATGTAATTGTACCCATGAACTGCAGCATGGTTACAATGCGATACTCTATTTAAGTAACTTGGAGTCCTGGTCTTGATTCACTTCCTTATTCCATGATCGTTATACTACCTTGCTTCTCTCGGTTTCATTGCTTACCAGTTATTGTTTTATTACCAGCTTGAACCCTATTTACCATGCTTAATCCTCTTCAATATCTTGATTTCGGATGAAGTCATCTGGGTATCCTACTTGTTCTTATCTTTCCGCATTGGAATTATTCAATTCTGTTGCACTCCTTGTTTGTTGTGGTCTTGGGAATGGATTTTTCTTGGCACCTTCCACGCTCACAGTGATTGTAGAGCAAGGAAAGCGAACTTCCAGATTCCCAGACATCCGGAGTTTGTTTTGATGGAGGAAGTAGTTCGGTCGGGCCAGTCGAATTTAAGGCTAGGCCGACAAACAGTGTTCTTTCGTCGATGGAAGTTATTAAGGAAGAAGCGCCGGCTATATTACGAGAGTTCGTGGACGTGTACGAGGACATCTCGGGTTACCGCAAACGAGATGTGGAGTTTGCGATTGATCTTGTTCCTGGTGCAGCGCCAATCTCAAAGGCGTATTATCCAATGGTATCAGTGGAGTTGGAAGAAGTAAAGAAGCAGATTACCGAATTGCTAGAGAAAGGTTGAATTCACGCAATTCACCTTGGGGAGCTCCAGTTCTTCTAGTCAAGAAGAAAGATGGCACAAGGAGGATGTGCATCGATTATTGACAATTAAACCGGGTGACTATTAAGAACAAGTACCCGATCCCTCGCATTGGCGAATTGTTCGAGCAGCTTAGTGGCGCGAGGGTATTCTCGAAGCTGGATTTGCGGTCCGGATATCATCAGGTCCGAGTTAAATTAGAAGATATTTGTAAGACTGCGTTCCAAACTTGGTATGGACATTACAAGTATTTAGTGATGCCATTCGGAGTCACGAATGCACCGGCGATATTTATGGACTTAATGAACCGAATCCTTCACCGTTCTTGGACCAGTTTATAGTGGTGTTCGCTGAGGATATTCTGGTCTACTCGAGGAGCATTGAAGAGCATGCAGAACACTTGAAGATTGTACTGCAGACACTGAGGCAAGAAAGATTATATGCTAATATGAGCAAGTGCAAGTTTTAGCTTGAAGAAGTAAAGTTTTGGGACATGTCGTAGCTAGAGATGGAATCGCCGTTTACCCAGAGAAGATTGCAGCAGTTCAAGACTGGCCGATTCCGAAGAACGTTGTAAAGATCAGAAGTTTCTTGGACTTGCAGGATACTACAGAAGGTTCGTGAGGAATGTTGCTCGTTTGGCTGAGCCTTGACCAAGCTTACGCGCAAGGAGGTACCGTTTGTACGGACGGATAAGTGTGCGTCATCTTTTGAGGTGTTGAAGCAAAGGTTGATAACCGCACTTGTTTAACCGTGTCAGACAGTTCCGGAGGATTGGTGATTCACAGAAACGCATCTGGGAAAGGTTTGGGATGTGTTTTGATGCAGTATAGGAAGATTATAGCTTGCGCATCGAGACAGTTGAAGGCCCATGAGAAGGGCTACCTAACTCCTAACTTGGAGCTAGCAGCTGTGATGCTCGTTTTGAAGATTTGGAGACACTACTTACTGGGCGAAAGGGTCGAAGTATTCACCGATCATAAAATCCTGGAGTATGTGTTCACACAGAAGGAGCTTAATAAGAGGCAGCGTAGGTGGTTGGAGCTGATGGCTGACGACGACCTTAATCTTGAATACCATCCGGGGAAAGTTAATGTTGTGCCGGATGCACTTAGTCGGTGGCCAGCAATTCAGATGTTGACTGCACAGAAGAAACCTATTGAAGACTTTCGGAGATTCGATTTGGAAGTTGTGCTACCGCATTCTTCGGGACAGTTGTTGCAGCTGCAAGTACAGTCGTCGTTGATCGAGAATATTAAAGCAGCGCAATTGAAGACCCTAGATTGCAAAAGTTTCAAGAACAGGTTGAAGCTGGACTTCAAACAGACTTATTGATCCATGAAGATGGCTCGTTGCGATATGGTAGCCGCTTGTGTGTGCCAAAGGGAGATATTCGTG
Organism: Agapanthus africanus; assembly: GCA_030015575.1. Taxonomy (NCBI): domain Eukaryota; kingdom Viridiplantae; phylum Streptophyta; class Magnoliopsida; order Asparagales; family Amaryllidaceae; genus Agapanthus; species Agapanthus africanus. Next base: position 563,800,086 of record JASDDO010000014.1, on the reverse strand, counting down.
AAAAACTTTTGAAGGAGGCGCACAGTTCAGCATAATCCGTACATCCAGGAGGCACGAAGATGTACCGAGATATATGACAGCATTTCTGGTGGGAAGGCGTGAAACGGGAGATTGCCCGCTTTGTGGCAAAGTGCTTGGTGTGTCATCAAGTTAAAGCTAAACATCAAGGGTTGCCGGTTTATTGCAACCACTTCCGATTCCTCAGTGGAAGTGGGAACATATGACCATGGATTTCGTGACAGCTCTACCGCGGAGTCCAAAAGGAAACAATGCAGTTTGGGTGATTGTTGATCGATTGACCAGGGCAGCTCACTTCATACCGTTTCGAGTTGGTCAGTCAACGGAAGCGTTAGCAGAATGGTACATGCAGGAGATTGTGAGATTGCATGGAGTACCTGTGAGCATCGTGTCAGACCATGACACCCGATTCTTATCACACTTCTGGAGGAGCTTACAGGAAAGTTTGGGGACTCGATGGAAGTTTAGCACAGCTTATCATCCTCAAACAGATGGCCAATCGGAGAGAACGATCCAAACTCTTGAAGACATGTTGAGAGCTTGCATGTTAGACTTCAAGGGTTTATGGGAGGATCATCTACACTTGGTGGAGTTTCGTACAACAACAGCTTCCAGGCGACTATTCAGATGGCTCCATTCGAAGCATTATATGGTCGTAAGTGTCGTTCACCTATTTGTTGGGACGATGTTGGAGAACGAAGATTGTTGGGACCGGATTTGGTCGTGCAAACAGTTGAGAAGGTTAACACTATCCGGAATCATGTGAAGGCAGCACAAGACCGACGGAAGAGTTGGGCTAATACGTTGAGAGAACCGCTAGAGTTCGCTGTGGGTGATTTAGTATTCTTGAAGATGTCACCGACTAGAAGGGGATCCGTTACGGAAGTCGAGAAAAGTTTAGTCCTCGATTCGTTGGACCTTTTAAGATTTTGGAGCGTATTGGAGAAGTGGCGTATCGTTTGGTGTTACCGCAATCTTTGGAGAATGTTCACGACGTGTTTCTTGTATCTCAACTCCGTAGGTATGCTCGAGATGAAATACATGTATTGGATCTTTCGGAGCAGACTGTACGAGAAGATTTAACCTTTGAGGAGCGACCGATGTAAATTGTGGATCGAAGAGAAAAGGTTCTTATGAACAAAGTTATCCCTCTCGTGCTTGTTTCTTGGAGTAATTGCTTGCATGGAGAACCCACTTGGGAACGAGAAGATGAAATCCGACAGAAATTTCCACATCTATTCTTGTAGTTTGTTGATTGTTTATCATTTCTTATTTTTGAAATTTCGAGGACTAAATTCTTTTGTAGTTGGGTATAATGTAACTCCCTAATTCATTTATACCAATTCCAGTTCTCGTATTTCCTTAATTAAGGTATTTTCCTGATTTATCGTGTTTTGGGTGCGAATAGTATTTTATATTTTACATTGCATTCGGCCCGACCCGCTTGCTTGAACCTGTTTGATTCATATTTATAGATTACCCTGACTTGTTACATAAACACGTGCATCTCATGTATACTGCATACTGGCATTTTACCATATAAAATTTTAGGTCATGTAAAATAATTTAAAATTGCATTTTATAGCCTGCATGATACCCCTAACCCCGTGGTAGCATCCGCGCATCTTGTTCTCGTCCCATTCAGTGAAACGGACGTGTTTGGATGGCTACGCGCATGTACGTGCATCTGTTCTTAGGGGTATGCATTTTCGTTACTTGAGCATTCATTTTGAATTTTGAAAGTCGCACATATTTTTCGTATTTTAAATCTGAAGTTTTAGACCCGACCCGGGCGCGTTTTGAAATATTTTGGTATCCCGCCAAAATTCAATTTTTTTAATTTTAAAATTTAGTTTAAATATTTTCATACGATTTCTTTAACAAACTGAAACCTCTTATCTAAAATTTTAAATCTAAAAATCTTTTAAAATTTTAAATCTAATTTCCTAACAAACTAACAACTCCTTTCTCTCTCTCTCTCCCCTCTGCATACATATATATATATATATATATATATATATATATATATATATATTATTTAATTTTTCTTTCCTTATTTAATGTATAGCCTCTTCTTCTTCTTCTTTCTTCTTTCTTTTTCTTGATCTTGTTTCTTGATTCCGGTGATCACCGCCGGAGCCGTGCTCGTCGCTGACGATTCGAGTGATCCACTGAATGTACCTAACTTGCGTGATCACCCTCGTGCGTTGTTTGGAACTGTTCCGTGTACCGTGCGCGCGTCGCGACATTTAGCCGACGAAGAACGTTCCGTACACATCCGTTCTTGTTTCGTCTAGGCAAGTTAATCTTGCTACATGCTATATAATTCATTTTATACCTATTTAAATAAATACCATACCTATAGTTTAAATCTAGTACCCCATGTTTAATTTTATAACGTTTCGATATTCCGTTTGCATCCGTTTATATAATTTTAAATCTAGATCATGAAAACTTATCTTGTGACATACTAGTTTACATTATACTGCATCCATATCATTTAAAGTATATATCGTCGTAATATTTCTTATTATTATCTTTAATTAGTTTATAATCTACATTTTTTAATATTATACACATGAAAATATTATAGTTTACACATGAAACGTCGTTGAAAAGCGGATACGACAAATCTGAAATTTACTGTACACCTTACCTTATAAAATTCATTATAAATCATAGAAAAATCATTAGTATACGTCCTTTAGTTCGTTGCGAATCTAACTCAGAATACTATAAATCTATGAAATATTTACTTACAAAATAAATTGTTTAAATAACGTAAAATGCAAATGAATATGTCTTTAAACTGCTGTCCAAGGAAATTCCAGCAGTAAACTTTCAATTTCGAATGTTCATAGCTTTTTGTAGGGACAACCTGAGATACTTATACTTATAAAAATGAAAATCTTATTGAATTATCTTTGTTTTGGTATAATACACGTCCCTTTTGGAGAACGTTTGTTATTTTTAAGCTATTTTACAAATCAGGGTGACGCTGAATTTCTGAACGGAACTTTCTTGTGCATGGTTAATCAATACCACTTTTATAGTTATTAATCGCTTTGAATATGCTATCCATATTAATACTATTATATCAATAGTTATATAACATATTGCTTAGTTGTACATCCCACATTACCATTTTATAGTTTTATAACTTTTCGGATACCCGTTTCCATCCATCGCATTTAAAGTACATATAATTGCATCCATAGATCACATTACTACATAATACTGTGATATCAACACTCCATGTTTAATAAATTGCATCCTAATTAATATGAAAACTATAAATGTAACCATAATCGATAACTGTGCATCTGTATGCCTTAATCTGTACCTGATTGCATATCACATTACAATGTTCCATTTTATTGTGCTATTAGTACCCATGCTTGTTTTGTATACCCATGCTTATGCTAGTTGATTATGAGCACCCACATAACATTTTGTGCTTCTTGACATGAGCCTGTTGCACTTCCTACCAGATAGGACATGGTACCGTACACTCTTGACATGACCTGACACCTAAATACACTACTTGACTTGACCTGATGTACCATGGCTTGACCTGTTACCTGATCTTGTGTCTAATGCCAACAAACCTAACTTGTAGTCCTTACGGACCATTCCTGTTGTCTATCCAGACAAACCTACTCTTACCTGATTCTGTGTTGGCATTAGTTCTTGATTACTGAATACCTGACTAGACACTTATAACTTGGGTGTATGGGGAAATCAATGATGAAATCCTGACTTGTAACTCGACAGCTGCTCGCTTATACTGATCAGTTTTAAAGGCTAGGCCCGCCTCGTGACGATGCTGCTGACATCGTTGGTCTGTACTCCTTTCCTGTTAGTGCCTAGCGGCACGTCTCGGTTTCAGCCCGAGAGTCTGTAGACCGTAGTCCCGGGCATGCACGGGATACTATTGAGTTACATCGATGATTCATCAAATTGATTTCAAAGACTTAAGAGTAGATAACCAACTGACCAGTTTAGTTTACTCACTGCACGCTACCTTTCACTACCCTGATTTAGATTGCTTTACACCTGCTTTACTTTTTATGATTATACTTGCATGTCTTGCTACCCTGTTTACATATTGTTGCTTGATGTTATGACGCCCTGACGTCTGGGTTTTGCATGGCCCAGATCCTTCTACCTTTGTTGCAGACTGATCAGGAGTATTGCCGCTGTTAGACCGAGCGGTGAAGTTCCTGTCGGTATGTAGTTTTACTTTCCAGGTGTTTCATTATTGTATCTTTTGCTTCCGCATATCATTATTTCTTGACTCATTCATTCTGGCTCATGGACATGTACTAGATAGTTTAGTTTACTTTCCTGTTCTTGATATCTCTACAGCCGTAATGTGACTGTGGAGGGATTTTTCCTATCCACAGGTAGCATGGTTAGCTATGTCACGTGCCCATCTTAGCGTACTCTGGGAAGCGGGGCGTGACAATTACTCTATGGATTACCAATCTTGCAATCCATCGGCTCGTCGGCCCGGTCAGGTGTGCTAACTGGAACGATTCCGCTTTGGCACTCCTCTGGTCCTTTCTCTGCCAATTAGCATGACCACTCGTAAAGCAGCACGTCACTGGCGTCGGCCTCTGGCCTTCTGAATACACACGACACAACTGATCCTGGATGCAAATCTCATCGCAGTAGTGTCCTGAAAGGAACCTGCTCAAGGTCTCTTCTGATCTCGCCTATGCCGGACTATACGGAGGATGGTACTATTACATAATCTTTTCTCGCTTTCTGGACATCTACATTCTCAGCACAGCATTTCCTCGGGAACTGGTCACATCTCACGCCTATGTATACATATCAGATCCTCTGGCATCACTGGGGAGTAACAACAGCTCGTTAACATCTCGCACGAACCTCTTGTTCCACTCGTCTTTATTACCGTCCGCTTTGATGTCACGTCATGCTGTCTGCATACTGCAATTGTTCTCGGCTACAGTCAATCCGGAATCTCTCACGCGGACTTGAAATCGCGAACTCGGTATATTCATCGCTCTGTAGAAGATATCTGGCCGAACACGTTCTCGGGAACTCGTCCCAACCATCGGACGAATACTCAATACTCGTCCGTTCTCGATCAACTCACAACACATCTGGGTGAAGTCCTCTATCCGAAGCTGGTCCACTTACTGATCTCCTATCGGATCTGTCACGCCCCACTTCCAAGTGTACGAGCAGAGGATGCGACGAGGCCGCTACGTATTTACTCTGAAGTAAATACGCTAAGCGTATCTAAGCAATATAAAAGAAAATGCACAAGAGACAAAAGATATAATTGAACAGCAACTTTATTTATTCACATTCTTTTTACAATACATAGAAAAGTAAATACATGGAATAAAACGATGCCTAAACGGTGGCATAATAGAAAATGAAAAGTACTGAAATGAAATGTGTACAAGTGAAACTACATCTCGGGATCTTCAATATACTGGTCCAAGTCTTCAGTGCTAGGCTCGATCTCTTGAAGGTCCAAATCACCTGACGACATTCAAAGAAGAAAGAAAGAGAATGTTGTCAGTGAAAAAATCGCTCGGTAAGTCCCAAAGATAAGGGAGAAGTAGAATAGACAGAGAATAAGAGAAAGAGTGTAGCTTTTAAAATTGTATTAAATGGTTAACGCTGTTGTTTGTAGCTTGGTACAGAAGGATGCCAGTGTATACGAGAGGAGTCTCTATATGCCAGAGCCTAGAGGCAAAGTACAAGGCTCCGTTAGAAATCCCGGAACAACGGCATGGTATTTAGGTTAGGTGTCTTAATCTTGCAGTCTCGTGCCACATCTAACACCTTCCATACCAATCTACCCCTTAAACACCACGAAGTATTGTTTGTATTGTTTGTATTGTATTGCAACTTATATTGTCTTGTAATATAAATTGTATAATGTATGACTTGCCGAAACCATGATATCAGTAAATGGATATAACTGGAGAATCATGGATGTAACTGGAGAATCATATAAATGGATGTATATTCATGGTTCGGTTCGGTCAATATAGATTGAATAGATTGAATATATGGATTTATGGATTCATATTGAATTGTTATATTGTAGATTATACTTGAATCATATTCAAGTCAGATTATTTAATGAGACTCAGTCTGAGTCAGAACAATTAGAAAAGAAATTGAAGTCTTGATTGCTTTGATGTTATCGGTAACCGCTGCACATGGGCGGCAGGATTTGTGTCTTTTTCAAAGACGATTACCGTGTTAATAACATCGTTTGTTAAGTTGTCTACCTTAGATAGGCAAGCACCTACATCTCCGGCTCCCTGAGGCTCAAGAGACCGGTACCGCTTAAACCTATGTTTACTAGGGTCCTTATTGTAATTTGTAAAACTTGAGGGGGTTTTATGTAAAAAAAACTTTTTGTATAATTTTCAAAATACATCCCAAGTATTTAATTATCGTCTTTAGAGTTATCATAGATATAGATTTTATATTTATGATATTTCTAGTGATTAAAGCCTAATTTCATAATATAGGGTATTTAATTGTAATATTGAACTTGTATGGAATTTCATGGTATTTTCATGTAAAGTGGTTCTTTTGTTTTAGAAAAAAGTTAGAATATTTATTTTTATATCAAAAATAGATATTTTAATGATATATATATATATATATATTTATATATTTATATAAAAATAATTTTAATATATTATATTTCTAGAAATCTCATTTTTTAAAGATATTTGTATTTTAAATCTCTCGAGACCGAATGCTCCTTGCGGAGGTCTGCATCTCGCACTACTAAGCCCCGAGATGTGCGATAATCCGCACCATCCCAGTCGGGTTCCCCAAAATGGATTGTAGCGGCGCTTTGCAAAGATTTATAAAAGTACGTAATCTTATAGAAAACGGTTTTAATAGTTAGTGGTATTTATATATAAAGTTTCATTTTCCCGTATTCTATGTTCTCAAAAGGTATTGTGCTATGTTTCATATGAGTGTTGTGAGGAGGTAGATCATTATCTCGTGATCTACTTAAAGGCATAGCAAGATTTAAGGTATTTTAAAGTTGAAACTAAACTAAACTACATGGTATTTTACTGAAAAAGTACAATAAAAATTTAAATAGAAATCCTTTTTGATATGGAACTTGTCCAATATGACTTGTTAATATATAATAGTCAACATGTAACGGTTTAGTATGATTGTATTTAAAAAATAGTGAGATTTTTAGGAAGAACCGAATCGGAAATCGGATTAACTCCGATTCCGTCGGGTTTTAGTAATATGAGTTTTTAGAAAATAATAGAGCAGAGGGAGGTGGTACTTACTGTATTAGAGGTTAGAGAAGAGAGATAGGAAGACGTAGGATTTGCCGGTGCGTCGTTTCGTCGCCGGGAGCTCCTAGAGTCATCGTCGGAAGATCGCCGAAGTTTTGCCCTTCGCTACTCCACTTGTACACAAAATTTTTATAGAGTTTTCTTGAGAGTTTTGGACAGAATTTGTGAGTGAGGGGGGTGTGTTTAGGGGTGATATTTATAGGGTAAAACTAGGATTAGGGTAGGTGAAAGGTTGTATTGAAAATGTAATAAAAATTGTATTAAAAATAGGTTAATGGGGGTTTTAAAGAGGCTCTGTTACTGTGCATGTACTTTAAACTATACAGGGGAGTTAAGAAGCCAAAACGACACAAGTTTCATGTTGAGCAAACTCGGATCCGACTCAACTCGGCCGGCGGCGGCGGGCCGAGTCGGCCGAGTCGCCGGCCGAGTCACGGCGAGTCAAGCCAGGGTCGGTGGTCGTGGGTCCGTCGTCATTTGGTCTACACCCTGGGACAGTTTGTTTTACATGTGTAGTGGGGTTTTTATGAGTTATGCACGTGTAGACCCTTGAACTTCTAAAACTTTAAAATAAAACAATATTAAAAATAATGTGGGGGATGGGATTTGAACTCTGGTGTTTTAGTTCAGCAGTGCAAGCTCCTACCAATGAGCTACAAGCTCCTTCTTGCTATTAAAAAGCAAAACAAACTTATAACATGTGCTCAGGCAAAAATATTTCTTTCTATAATTTTGAAAAAAATTGTACAGAAAGTTGTACAGAAAGTTTGGGGTTGTTACAGGATCATCCAACGAACAACGTCATCTCTGGATCGATCTACTCTAGATTTGAGTAAGACTCTCCACACTGGAAATCTTCAACTTAACTGGGCCTACGTCGGCACATTAAATCTGATGAATTACCTTCATCTCTCAACTCAAGATAGACTAGCCATCCCTTGTCGCATCTCTACCTGAAAGCTCCAGCGATCTCAGCTCATAAGCTCTGGAAGCGACATCATATCAATCTCAGCAACAGATAGGTCATCTGTCTGCAAGGTAGATGACATCACAAACTCTGAAGTAGGCTGTACACCAACAGTACTATCACAACAGGCAGCCTCTAGTAATGGCCCGATCATCCGGTACAAAACCAAACACTCACCTCAAATAAGAAGTCACAACACAAATACAAAATCGAGACAACCTCGTGTCACCAGAAAACACGATGGTCAGTCCTCGTCCACGACGAGCTCGCCCTGACCGCATCACTAACAACAGCTCAATCTGTGCTCAAACATGGTGACAGGAACCTCAATCGAGTATCGACAAAAACATATTAACGGAATGAAAGGAATCAACAGATCCAGAATGGATACATGATCATAAGGAGCAACAGAATCAGTGAGAGTATGATCATGGAGACAAATAGAATCAAGGATCTCAAATGGAGGTATGATCAAGAGAACGAAGAGAATCACATATCTCAAAATATGTACATCCTAAGATTTCTTAAGTGGAGTATTGTATTGTAAATATGCCACGGAACATACGTACGGTACGTCACTCTACTCAAGCTACCTACTCCGTCAATCAGGGTCAACCTATGAAACAAAAGTTCAGGTCGAATACCCCCATGTTCAAGACTAAGTTCCGTAAGGTCAGGCCTAGCTTCCACAATAAATTACGCCCCAGACTCCACATAGTCAAACCTAAACTCGAACCAAGATTAAACCTAGCGCTCTGATAACAACTTTGTCACGACCCGAAATTTAGCTCATGACTGGCACTTAAATCACACAACGTCTGAAAGCGTAATGTAATTCAAGTAAGCCGAAACCCAGAAATCTAAACCTTTTAAAGAAAATAAAAGAGGTGAAGTTTTGAAATAAAGGTATGATGAAATCAAATATTTTCTTAAATGCATAGGAAAAGGAACATGAAAAATGCAAGTTTATTTTACTGGTTGAAAAACATGTTTCGTCTTTTTAAAAATTTGGGTGGCACCTCCTTTGTATATTTTGATCCAGAACCACAAATACATAATGATAATAAAGGCATCCCCAAGTGGGAGCTAGCTCTTCGCCAAACGGCGGATTCATAACCACGCAAGTCATAAAATAAGTATACGACGCTCAATGGCGAAGATCACCACAAAAGATAAAGTAAAGCAAGACATCAAACCCACCAAGAGAACATGTAACCCATCGCTCAAGTCTTACAACTACAAGTCTTGCTAAGTCTTACTACTTATACAAATACTAGTTTCTGATTTGATGGAGTTAACTAGATACAATAGGAATAATAAATACAAAAGGGGTATGATCCAACATGTACCACCTACCAAAGCAAAACACCCGAATGCAGCTATGTTCCAGCTATGCCGCTACTGATCCATGCGGTCAACCTGCAAGAACTGTGGCACAACGGGGGTGAGTTGCCAACTCGTGAGTAGAAAACATCATCAGGTAGAAATCGAATAAACAACGATTTCCTAGGTCAACTATATCATAAAGGTAATACTATGATATCTAGGGTGACCGTATTTGCATATATGCTAACAACATAAATAAATGCCAAGCAGCAGGTGGATATCATCCAACAATGAAAACAATGCCTGTATGCATGTGGATCTCATCCACATGTCAATCGGTGACACAACAACGTCATGTATGTAAATATCATAAAAGCATATGCATGAAAGTATAAGGATATAAATCAACGTGTGTCCCTTACGACACATCAAAAATCATGGAACCTGAGTGTCCAGCATCGACACTCGAAACATCATGAAATCCGTGTCCAACATCGACACATAAATCCTCATATATCTCGGGTTCCGTCATTCCGGATCGGCCCATGGGCTCCATCTGCGGGATCGGCCCTCGGGCTCCGGCAGAACGGGTCAGCCCAATATCCCTCTCTCGACTCCGGTCGGTATCCTCCGGATAACCGCCGAGCCCAAATACTATCACCGGTAGGTAGTGCTCCCCCGCCAGGCTCACCGTCTAACAATACGATTCTTCTTACCCCGGGGTACCTCACCGGGCCCACCATGTACCCGCAGACGATGCCTACCGCTCCTCCAATCGGGTTTCACATACCAATCTCAGAACCGAGAAAACACATAGTGGAGCACTGAAATATCATATCAAGAGAAACCGTGTTTTTAAAACAATACATACTTTCCTTTGAAATAACCACGGTTCTCAAATCCAGAAATCTCATAAAAACAGCATATCTCAATGCATATAATCGTAAAGCATGATGTATGCGACATATAACAGAATGTAAGCATATCTGTATATCATGCAACATGGAACAGTGATGTGACAATATCAGTATATCATGTGACATATCGTAATGATGTGAACATAGCAAGTAAATCATGCAGGGAGTCATATCATGATGCAGCAATTCTACTGTATAGTGGCATAGCAATTATCGATGATGAAAGTGTGTGAGCCGGACAATCTGTGTAAGTGTAACATACGCATCATCGATAATGGTGTATGTGTACTAGCAAAATCATAAGTAATGAAATAATAATATCATTGACATAGCATAAGGTGTATCGTAAGCGTAATACTATCAGGTATACATATCTAATCTATCATCTGCATAAAAGCTTAGCTAAGCAGTGTAGTCAATGTTTATCAAAATCTATAACATATCCGAGTCGGAGAATCTATCAATCGGCATCCAGCCTCACAACATCACGTACGGTATAAGAAATCGTACGGCATCCTCTAGTCAAGAGTATGAATCAATCATCATAAAACTCATCACGTACGGTAAATCATCGTATGACAGTATTAAACCATTAGGGATCCTATCAACCTATATGACACTGAGGGTACGGACCTAATGTCCCGTACGGCATAACACTCATGATTCACAACATTATATATATCTATATACCTATATCCCAGATCGCATCCATAACAATCTCATATCAGGGACCAACAAAGGTATCAATCCCCTCATATCGACTCGCATCCGTATACCGACGTATCAATCAAGTCATCATATCACATCGTACATTCTTTTCATCATATTAAGTCAGCTTACATCAAGTCATATTATATATATTTATCTTATTTGACCGATCTCATAACACATCTATCTCAATCTCGTCATATTCATCGATCTCATGTCACATCCTTATACATCTCGTTTCATATCCTATATCAATCATATCCGCTCGTATTATCTTATCTCATTACATGCCACTAAAATCTTATGCTTAATCTAGTGCAACTACACATCTATATATATCGTGATTTACATTCATTTTTCATATCCTTATATATCAATTCGAGACATTATTTCTATCATATCATGTCAAAGAGTGATATCCCTATAGCTTTCATCTCATATCTCGATATATATTTTCAATCATTCCTATCATCTCTAATTATCTTATTAACCATATCCATAGTTTCCTAACCTAGGTTTCCTTAACTATATTCTATATATCGGTTTCCATCAAAAACTTGCGAGGGTGCTATACGCCATCCACCCGACTTCCCCTATAGATATAGATCTACTCACCTGCGGAACTCCTTTTTCAGTCGTAGTCGATGTGCTTCGTCGTCTCGGAAACCACACGAAAGTACCTACAATAAATACACAGTCGCAATGCTATTAAAATCAAGTCCTGAAAACCAATACGGCATACGGTGCGCTCATAGGTTAGAACCTATAGGCTACGCATGCAAAAACCACCAAACAACCCTCGTCGTTGACGTACAAACATCCAACGACCAAATACAATATCAATATCAAAACCCAAGTTCATAAATCGCAAATACTAAATGCAACAACGAAGGTAATCACTCCCAGATTTCACCCTAGGCCAAACTAGGGAATTTTGCATACTGCGTTGGTCTAGACATCACCTAATGACTCACCAACCAAAAATCATCGAATTCCACCAAAATGTAGCCGTAATTTGCGGCCACAATGAATAAATCTGCGGCTGAATTAATGCATTAAGGACTAGGGTTTCAGTTGTGGCTTCTAGGTTGCCTGCTCGTATTACTGTCAAGGGAATTTTATTTATAATGGTCTCGGGTCATCCCAGATCTCTAAATACCATCACTAAATCCATAAAAACCCGATATCGGCAAATCTAAAGTTCGTATCTTGCTGTCTAGTCTCTCGTTTTGTCCAAAATTCTAACACTAAGGTCTTATAACAACCACTACACATCACCACAACACAACTCAAACCCTAATCCTTCTCTTGGAATTTCCAAACATCACAATCTAAATCGATTTAACTCTAAACTACTATAGGATGCTAAGAAACTAAAAACTAAACTAAATGAAAGGAATTATACCTCATTTGGGCAACTCAAGAAAAAACCCTAGCTTGTCCAAAGTCTCCAAAATCCAACTTTGATGGGTCCATTGTGTTGAGGGTGAGGAGGGGATCAACTTTAATGAAGAGGTGATAAGGTTTTGATGAAGTTTTGGAGATGAATCTTGGGAGTGAAGTTGGAGGGAGATGAGGAGGAAGATGATGAGAAAACAAATGGGAGGAAATGAATGGTGGCTGCCCCTTCTCTCTCTCTCTCTCTCTCTCTCTCTCTCTCTCTCTTATTCTCACCCTCTCAATAATACCCTTTCCTCATTTTCTTTTCTTTTTAAAACCCAAACCACATAACACCCCAAAACCAACACAAGAACATAACATGTAACCAAAATGCAACATGACGTAGTGCACTAGCCATGGAAAACTGTAGAAACACGGATTTGGCCTAATCGCGATTAGCAGTGCACTGATCGGGTTTTTATTTAAACTGCATATAATTAATTATGAAAATGCCAAATCCAACAAATATATTTTTAAATGAATAAATCATTTTAAATCTCCAATTATTTCATAAATATTGGTATATATTTATACCATTTTACAAGAACCCCAATTTTGCAAATCGGGAAATTTTCGTAAAATATATTATTGTAATATTAAATTCCAAAAATAATATTTTATATTTACTGAAATATTACACTCACGGCTCATAAAGTTGAAAAGTCTTAGGCAGCAGACCCGAACCTGTTTCCTAAACCATCGCTACCCTACGAAGAGTTCAAGATGAGTTGTTATCTACAGGCTATACTTACTAGAGTAACATGACAACAACAAAGCAAAGAAAAGAAGGTGATAGTACAAGATAAAAAAAAATGTGTCCTTTATTCATGAATTCAATTAAATACAAGATACATCCTATAAAAATTTAAAAAAATGAAAAATGAAATGAAATAAATACATGTTATTCATAAGTTACAAAGACGACTATTGGGAAGGAGGCGTTTTCAACAAGTCGGCAAGCCGCTCATGCACTCCTCTCAACTCCTTTTCATGGTCGGCCGCTGCGGCCAGCTCTGCTTCGACTCGAGCCCGTTGCTGCAAACAGGATGAAACCTTCTCATCAATTTCCCGCTGGGCAGCTTCGCGACTCTGCGTAACCCGCTCAATGAAGTCGAGCTTCTTCCTTAATGCCAGCCCGTCCGAAATACATCGCTGCAGATTGACGAAGAAAGCTTTCAACTGCGCAGCATTCGCTTCGACCTCGGCGTGCACCCGAGCAGATTCACTTGAAGCTACTTCGTGTTCCTTTCGCCGCAAGGTCATCTCTTGTTTAAAATGGCGAAGAAAAGGAACACTCTACTCGACCCATACCGCCCGCTGAGAGTTCAACGCTAATATTTCAGGAGCAAGACGCTTGAGCTCAACTTCGAGCAAGAAAGCCTCGATCTGTCTGTAATAATTAACCCAAGATTCGACGACGCCCTCGCTATGGAAGTGCACAAGCGTCGCCAACATCGGATTAACCTCAGCAGCAAAATCTGCAGCGAATGCAAGGTTTGCGTAAAGCCCCTCGATGGATTCGCTCAACATACGTAGGCTGGTCACAACGCCCTTTGAAGATGGGCGTCTAGAAAAGGGCCCTGCCGGCATTAGGATATGAGACTCAAATGGAGCTGGAGCCGGTGGGATTGCTGCAAAAGGAATTACGGTTAAAAGCTGACTCGCGAAATAAAGAAATCACACGAGTGATGGAGTCTACTATACCGGCTGCGACAGATGGCAAAGTTGGGAGTACCGATGGCGCGACTATTCTCTCGTCCCCTCCTTCAATCTGTAATACTGCAATCAATGCAAAGAAGAATTAGCAACGACTTGGCTGCCCATAAAAGAAAGGAAAAGATGTTGGTTAAAAACTATACTCACTGACGCCTGCAGGCAGAATGATTTCTGACTGGAAGGAGAAATGTAGGTTTAACACCTGATACAGATGGTCAAAAAGGACTCCTGCAAAGTTATGCCAATATACTGTTAGTACAAGGAGGATGATACCCACGATGAAACCAATAAGTTGCAAATCCTTACCTTCCAGCATTCCAGAGGATATAGGAGAAGGCGAAGGGACAACAACCGTCATGGCGGCGACCGGAGGTGTGTCAGATGACACAATCTCAGCGTTCGCTACACCTACAAACAAAATACCGTCAGAAAGAACTGAAAGAGATTGCGAAATAAAAAGGAAGCAGCGACCCAACACTTACCTGATGGGTCATCAGCCAAAACCGTGACGAAAGCATCACCAGGCGCAGTGCTTTCTTCGCTTTCCTTCAATGGAATAATTTCGGCACCCGTGGCTTCGTCCCAGATTCTACAAGAACCATTGTGATGCTTGTGATGCCCACCGATCTCGGGGAGCCGCAAAGGGAAAGGGCGGCGGTTTGGGCAGTCCCGGACTCCCGAGAGAGTAGCCGCTTCAGTCTAGGTGGTCCCCTGCCACCTCATCACCAGAACTTGGCCCTGCAGAATATGGTATATAAGAATTTGAAGACCAAGTTCTGATAAAAGACTCAGCGTTACATTACCTTCGGGAAACTTTTCGGTCTCTTCCCGAGCCACGCGCCCAATCTGTCTATGGGCGGTAGGCAAGGCAGCTGGAGCATCCTCTGGAGGAACAACGACAGATGGGGTAGTGCTTGAACCTGCACCCACGGTCAAAGCATCATCACATTCCCTAGACGCACGCTTCCTACGCTTCTTTTCGGTCGGAGCGGTGGGAAGCGATCTCCTCAAGACCTCCGTCAAAAGGACGTCATCGTCCGAACCAAGCTCTGCCTCTGGAGCCGCTACGGCGTTCGTCATCGGCTGTTTAAAAGAAGCCTCTTGCAGTACTGGCAGGGGAGCTGGGGCCACAATAGTCGGCTCTAGAAGCGTCGCCGCATCGCCACTCGGGATCGGCACCACACTCGGGATAACTGGGGTCAAGGTAGTCCCTGCAATAAGACAAAAGAGAGGGGTCAAGCCTCGAATGAAGAAAAAGGGAATGAAGGCACGATGAGCCGAAGTATACCAAGGCCCAAAGAAGCACGGAGCCTCTCTTCCTCTTCAAATATTTTGAGGGAAGCCGCAAGAGCCTCTTCGGTGGAGATACCTGTGGAAGAAGAAAACGTCAGTCAAATCATAATAAAAATAATAATAACCGCGGAAAATTATGACTGAAGTCTACCTGACTGTGCGATAGTGATTATTGCTGCTTCATCATGAGCCAGTCGCTCGGAAGCCACAAGGGCAGCTTGAAGATCGGTATCATCTGCAGGCGCTATAAATAGACACTCATTAGTCCCGTACTCACTTAAGCCTTCCCTGTAAGGAGCAAGAGGCTCCTAGCCGAATACTACATCCGTAGAAAATAGCAACTTCTTCTTCTGTGAGCGGACGCCTGCAGCCAGCAACAGGAGCTTGCGCTTGGCGGGCAACTTTGGGCGACGATTCCCGATCTCCGTACCCACGCCAGACTCGGGAGACGCTGCAACTACCGCTTCTACAGTGTCACGACCTGAAAGTACGGAACGTGACCGGCACTTAGATTACGAAGCGTCTAGAGGCGCCACGTAACCTAAGTAAGCCGAAGCCCAGAAATCTAAACCAAAAAAAAAAGAAGAAGAAAAAAAAGAAACAAGTTTAAAAGCATCAGTAAATTTTCTCAAAAATTTCGGCAGAGTCTCCTCTGTAAAAACTGGTCCCCAAACGGGTACAACAAGTATAATATACATAAACAATAAAAAAGCATCCCCAAACGGGAGCTAGCATCAACGCCAACAGGCGGAAACAAGCACAATAATATACAACGCCAATGGGCGAGGCTCAAAACTCAAAAGAAAACAAAACCACCAGATCAGAATAATACATGCGCGACTCTAAGGTAGAAATAAAAGACTGGTCCAATAAACTTATCAAATAATACAAATATGGTTGATGGAGCTTACTAGGTACAAATGAAAGAATAAAAGTACAATGGTGGTTCGGATACAAGTGAACCAACCTACCGTGCAAATCATCCTGAAAGAATAGATGTGCCAGCAAGCTGCCAGGGAAACCTGTACATCGAACCTGTAATAAAATTTGGCACAACGGGGGTGAGTTGCCAACTCGTGAGTAGAAGACATCTACGAAAAGAAATCGAATGCACGACCCTATCCTAGGTCATAATAATACACTACCATATCTCAATCATCTAGTAATAGCAGGGTAATACTACGTGTAAGTGCAAATACTCCGTGTCGTGTCAGTGCTTCATATAGTACTATGTCATATGAATGGATATGCATGCACCATGAATGTAAAATGAACAAATCCTGAAATCCAGGTATATCTGTATAAGAAATCTTTAACTGTTATCATAGTAAAACGGGTATAGAAACTGGAAATATCAACAATGAAATCCATGGAAATCCGTATCAAGCATCGACACAAACATGTAAATCTCAAGTCTCATAGTCTCAATATCTCGGGCTCCGTCAGTCCGGATCGGCCCATATCATCAAATCTCACGACAACGGTCGGTATCCTCCGGATATCCGCCGCGCCAGACATCACCGGTAGGTAGCCTTCCCCTGCCAGGCTCATCGTCTACAACTCGATCTTCTTGCCCCGGGGTACCATACCGGGCCCACCATGTACCCGAGACGGTTCATCCACTCCTCGAATCGGGTCTCGAAATCCAACAGAAAACATGAAATCTCATAGTGAACGACACATACGTCACGAGAAAACCGCAACTTATATTTTAAAAAGAGAGGAGGAGAGAAAGAAGTTTATATATATTCTTGCGGTTTTCCCCAAAATCCAGAAATCTCATAAAAATCCAAAATCCTAAAATCATGAGTAAGCAAATGATAAATATCGGCATAAGCCCCACAATACTGCATGATAACATGTAAATGTGCATGCATGAAATGTCTAAATAATAAATGCCATGTCTAGACTAACACCTGAGAGAAATCACAATATTATATCGATCTAGCTGTTAGCTGATTTTATCCATAAAAGGTAATATGTTCTAAAGTGTACGTGACATAGCAATTACTGATGATGATGTGTGTGAGCCGGCAAATAAGTGTGCGTGAGATATGCGCATCATCGGTAATGGTGCTGGTGTCCTAACAGGCAGAGTTTCATACTGATTATAGAAATATATGTATGAATGTGCAACATGATGATTACGGTCCGAAAGTAAAGACGGATGTGTATTAACCATTCATTTGCAATATACAAGTCTAACTACAACTATATGACTCGAGCCTAAACTAGTGTCCATCTAAGGTCTGAGTCCATATCTCTAATAGTCGGCGATCCAGCCTCAATAGCGTCACGTACGTAGTACGGCTTCCTCGAATCAAGAGTGCGGATCAATCATCACATCTATGCCTCGTACGGCAAAATCCATCGTACGGCATCCTAATATCGGAGTACGGGTCAAGTATCACCTACGTGTCTCATCATTCGTATAATATCATCGTCAATAATGTCATGATCTAGGTATTGTACTGTAATCCCATACATCAATCATATATCATTGCCAGCATAAATATACATCGTCAATTTATCCTCAGAAATATCATGTCACATATATCATATCGTGATTAAGTCACACTTATATCATATCGTATCAAGTCACACCTATATGACATCGTAACCAAGTCACGCATACATCATCTCGTGATTCAGTCACAGGTTACAGTCCGGGTTCCATTTAGAGTCTCAGGTATCTCAAAATCATCGTCACCTATTATTGTCTATGTATACATATCCATTATCTCATTTTCTAATGATCCGCTAACATCATAACACGACAGTATAGCCAAGAAACCATGGCATCAAGCCCAGTTACATTGTTCCATCCCCATGTATCATATCACATATACATGCTGTGTGTGTGTATATGTGTGTGTGTGTGTGTGTGTGTGTGTGTATACCTACACATAACCCTATACACACACACACACACACACACATACACATATATAGCAAGTTAAGTTTCTGTGTGTGCGTGTGTGTATCTACCTGAAACCTACGAACCTCCTCCAAGCTATTCATCCTCTCGTAAGGTCTTTCTAAATCAGTCTAGTCCTATCTAAGGTCATTACTAGGGTCCTACTCACCAAGAATTTAAGGTAACGTATGGATTCTTAATGACAATAAGTAATATTCCTATTCTACGTTTGCGGGGGTGCTAAACGCCATCCACCCGACTTCCCCCGTAGATATACATCTACTCACCTGGTCTTTGTCTGCAGAAAACGATGTCGCCCTCCACTTCTTCCTCGTCCGAAGTCCACGTGAGGGGTACCTATACGCAAATATATATAATATCGTAAAATGAATCACGGACAAAATCAAAACAACGCACGGAACGTGCATAGGTTAAAACATATGTCCCGTTCATACAAAAGAACCAAATATCGCTCGGTATCGGCGTACAAACGCCGATTGATCGAGATAAAAACCCAATAAACAACTCGTAGTTTCAAAACCCATTATTTAATATAAAACCTGGTTTAAATCATCGAAACCCTAAAATCGATCAAATCATCCAATTCCGCAAAACCTTGAAAATGTCAATTTACCGCTTTACTTCAAGACTTGATAATTAAATGAAACCAATGGCCTTAATACTTATTAAATAGCATAACTAGACTATATAAACCATTCCTATAATTTATCACACCAATATATATTAAATACACAATTCTAGTTTGCAAATTAGCCAAATTTAACCCTTTTCGAGCCAAAAATTTACAATTCCACAATTATGCTTGATTTTTCACATTTTAAATTGTTAAACCAATCCTTGAAACCTTAAGGACGTGCTAAATCCCTAACTTTATTTTTAATTCCGCATTTTAAATAAATTTTCAAGACCTAGTTTAATAAAAATAGCAATATTGTGACAATTTTTAAGCGAAGGCTAGAAATTTGTAATTAGATTATGTTTCCCACTCAATTTACATATTAATCTAGACACTAATACGACAATCTAATAATAAAAACCCTAATTATAATTTTATCTAACCTATTTATGTGTTTTGAAAAAATTAAGTTTGCAAAAGAACCTAATTAAAACAATTCAAATGCAACAACTAGGAAATTGGCTACTAGATTAGGTTTAACATTTTCTAATGTGTTAAACTACAATTTTAGATCAATACCCAAGAATGAAAACCCTAATTATATCATAATCCAATTTCTAGAATTTCATAAACTAGCGGTTACAACCGAATTAACACATCAAAAAAAATTAGATTAGCATAACTAAACAACAAATTAGCCATTAGGTTAAAAATTTTACCTCAAAATTATCTTGAGATCTAACTTGAAACATGCCTCCAAAATGGTTTTAAACACCAAGATCCATTCATGAATAGGCTAAGGAAAAATTGGAGAAGAATTGGCTTTGAAATTGTGAGTTTTTAATTGGATTTGAAATGAATATGTGATGAATTGAGATGAAGAATGAGTGGGGATTTTTGGGGGCTTCTCACAGCAGTGAGCTCGGCTAGAGAATGAGGGAATTGAGTGGGTGTGAGAGTGTGTGGAGTTTTCTAGAGCAAGCAACTCATTAAGTCTAATTAATGCCTTCACACCAATTTTCATTGACCCCTTTTAAAGTTTCTTTTTTTTTTCTAAACAAGTGAGGAAATTTGGATATGGTGGCTCATGGTTCGGCCAGGGAAAGAATGGATTGATGTGTGTGTGTGGAATGCTCTAGGTTAATAAAAACATACATGTGTCTTTTGCAATTAAACCCCTTTCTATTCCCATTTTACTTTATTTTTAAATTTCCATAGTTGCAACCCTAGAACCTTACTAGAATTTGGAGTTATCTTGCTAAAAAATTTATGTTACAATTAAATTTTAGTGGTCATGGCTCATATGTGTGTAATTGACCCATTCAAATTTGTATTTACACTAATTTCATCAAATAAGCATCTTTTCTTCGATATTTTCTAAAACCGGTTAACAATTCCATTTCAATTCAAAAACCACATGTTAAAATTTTGTTTAATGTGTTATGATACACAAAATTTGTTTCAACTCATTCCAGTTTGTAATTTTCCCTAATTAAATGTATTAGTGACAGCTTAAAATAATATTAAAATAATTAATTTCGGAATTTTTTTTCCAGAAATTTTGAAATTTCACCAGTGGCTCAATAAACACCAAATAGTAGCAATTATATAGCTAGAATATGTATATTTAATTTTAAAATAAAAATATTTGTATTTTGACTTTTTACAGAAAACCTCCTTATTTTACCGATTTTTCGAAATTTCGCCAAAACGATTTTCAAAACGTTACAATCTTTCCCCCCTTAGAGAAATTCGGTCCTCGAATTTAAATTAAAACTCCCCCCAATTACTAAAACATTCAGCAAAACACTCAAATCGTCGGGGCTCCGAAATCATCAACAAAAAACTAAAATCAACTCCGTCAAGCATATCGCAATCATCGGAGTTATGGCGAGAATAAAATATCAAAACTCAATATGAAAACCATCATAATATACATCAATCTATAACTTATATATAGTTCGCATCCAAGTAAAATCGCCGAATCATCATAATAAAGAAGCATACAAAAACCCCTCTTGAAAATCGCCGTGCAATGCACGTATCACGGCATAAGTAACGGACGTTTAATTTAAAAAAATAACTATATATATATATATATATATCGTTTATTTAACATACACATCCCGCCTGGTTACTAAATCAATAATAATAATTAGGAAAACATACTGCTCAAACTAAAATCAATCCCAATCACATCAATAAAATGTCATGTGCGTCCGGTGCGCACTGAAATCGAAACCAATTACAGATACCATGAATACCCACAAAACAAAACTAAATGCAACAGGTGTGCACCAAAAACATCTGTCAAGTGCAACGGGCGTGCACGACACAATATCAGGTGCATCTAATCTGCACAAAACCCCGATTTAGTGCATCTGGTGTGCACAAAATCGCATCAAGTGCGCCAAGTATGCGCAAGAATCCTAATCAGGTGCACATGGTGCACGAAAACATACCTCGAATATCAAAATCAAAATCACAGTACAAAAATGCATGAAAACTAAGTCAAAACATATGTCAAAATCATGTGTAACCCCTATGCACGAAATCAAATCAAAAATCTCAAAATATATAAAACCAAATCAAGTGTACTGGGTGCGTACTAAACCACATCAATACAACTGATATATGAAACACAGATAGAATGAAGGTACACACAGGAAATACCAATCGTAGAACAAAGTCCTCAAAATACAAAAATCCAATCAACGAAAATAGGAAATTCAAATCACTAAATCACAATCGTAAACACTATCGTCAATGTATGCCTCTTTCCTCTGATGTCGACTGCTTCGAACTCGTTCTTTCATAGGTGTGCTGACTGCGCTACCAACGGCAATACTCATGTCTAGAGTCTCCCACATAGTCGATCCCTTCACTTGATATCCGGACTACATTAAACTTTTCGATCGATCCATCAAAATCCCATAATTCCCCGAGAGCTCAACACTCAAGTACAGTTTAAAAATATCCGGTACATACCCCAGCATCGATGATCCAGCCGTAGAAGGGCAAACCCAAGCCTCACTAATGGCACCGCGGAACTGCCGTAAACCCTAAGGTTCAAGGGCGTTCTCGTGGTCATTATGTCGAGTTAGGGTTTCATTCTTCTAGAGGGTCCATCGAAATACCTGCATGTTCTTCCGAATACTTTAAACTTGGGAAAATGGTTTTCTGATAATCGTTCGAACCCTTTAACTTCATCCGGACGGCATGTGAATACTCTTCGTCCGCACGCTAAGCAATGCTTCAATCCTCAAGAATAACCAATACTCTAATGGTTATCGCATTCGAGCCGCAGCTCCCTCTGCCCGTGCGCCCGTGGTAACAGAACCACCCTCCGACATCGACGAAGATAGATCAAAGGAACGAATGAAATACGGTGCAAACAAATGTACATCCTAAGGCTCCTTAAGCAGAGTAGCGTATCGTAAGTATGCCGCGGACCATACCCACGGTACGTTACTCTACCTAAATCGCCTACTCCATCAACCAATGGTCACCTAGACTTATGCAGGGTTAAACCTAGCGCTCTGATACCAACTTTGTCACGACCCGAAAGTACGGAACGTGACCGGCACTTAGATTACGAAGCGTCTAGAGGCGCCACGTAACCTAAGTAAGCCGAAGCCCAGAAATCTAAACCAAAAAAAAAGAAGAAGAAGAAAAAAAAGAAACAAGTTTAAAAGCATCAGCAAATTTTCTCAAAAATTTCGGCAGAGTCTCCTCTGTAAAAACTGGCCCCCAAACGGGTACAACAAGTATAATATACATAAACAATAAAAAAGCATCCCCAAACGGGATCTAGCATCAACGCCAACAGGCGGAAACAACCACAACAAGCACAATAATATACAACGCCAATGGGCGAGGCTCAAAACTCAAAAGAAAACAAAACCACTAGATCAGAATAATACATGCGCGACTCTAAGGTCGAAATAAAAGACTGATCCAATAAACTTATCAAGTAATACAAATATGGTTGATGGAGCTTACTAGGTACAAATGAAAGAATAAAAGTACAATGGTGGTTCGGATACAAGTGAACCAACCTACCGTGCAAATCACCCTGAAAGAATAGATGTGCCAGCAAGCTGCCAGGGAAACCTGTACATCGAACCTGTAATAAAATTTGGCACAACGGGGGTGAGTTGCCAACTCATGAGTAGAAGACATCTACGAAAAGAAATCGAATGCACGACGCTATCCTAGGTCATAATAATATACTACCATATCACAATCATCTAGTAATAGCAGGGTAATACAACGTGTAAGTGCAAATACTCCGTGTCGTGTCAGTGCCTCATATAGTACTATGTCATATGAATGGATATGCATGCACCATGAATGTAAAATAAACAAATCCTGAAATCCATGTATATCTGTATAAGAAATCTTTAGCTGTTATCATACTAAAACGGGTATAGAAACCGGAAATATCAACAATGAAATCCATGGAAATCCGTGTCAAGCATCGACACAAACATGTAAATCTCAAGTCTCATAGTCCCAATATCTCGGGCTCCGTCAGTCCGGATCGGCCCATATCATCAAATCTCACGACAACGGTTGGTATCCTCCGGATATCCACCGCGCCAGACATCACCGGTAGGTAGCCTTCTCCTGCCAGGCTCATCATCTACAACTCGATCTTCTTGCCCCAGGGTACCATACCGGGCCCACCATGTACTCGAGACGGTTCATCCACTCCTCGAATCGGGTCTCGAAATCCAACAGAAAACATGAAATCTCATGGTGAACGACACATACGTCACGAGAAAACCGCAACTTATATTTTAAAAAGAGAGGAGGAGAGAAAGAAGTTTATATATATTCTTGCGGTTTTCCCCAAAATCCAGAAATCTCATAAATATCCAAAATCCTAAAATCATGAGTAAGCAAATGATAAATATCGGCATAAGCCCCACAATACTGCATGATAACATGTAAATGTGCATGCATGAAATGTCTAAATAATAAATGCCATGTCTAGACTAACACCTGAGAGAAATCACAATATTATATCGATCTAGCTGTTAGCTGATTTTATCCATAAAAGGTAATATGTTCTAAAGTGTACGTGACATAGCAATTACTGATGATGATGTGTGTGAGCCGGCAAATAAGTGTGCGTGGAATATGTGAATCATCGGTAATGGTGCTGGTGTCCTAACAGGCAGAGTTTCATACTGATTATAGAAATATATGTATGAATGTGCAACATGATGATTACGGTCCGAAAGTAAAGACGGATGTGTATTAACCATTCATTTGCAATATACAAGTCTAACTACAACTATATGACTCGAGCCTAAGCTAGTGTCCATCTAAGGTCTGAGTCCATATCTCTAATAGTCGGCGATCCAGCCTCAATAGCGTCACGTACGTAGTACGGTTTCCTCGAATCAAGACTGCGGATCAATCATCACATCTATGCCTCGTACGGTAAAATCCATCGTACGGCATCCTAATATCGGAGTACGGGTTAAGTATCACCTACGTGTCTCATCATTCGTATAATATCATCGTCAATAATGTTATGATCTAGGTACTGTACTGTAATCGCATACATCAATCATATATCATTGCCCGCATAAATATACATCGTCAATTTATCCTCAGAAATATCATGTCACATATATCATATCATGATTAAGTCACACTTATATCATATCGTATCAAGTCACACCTATATGACATCATAACCAAGTCACACATACATCATCTCGTGATTCAGTCACAGGTTACAGTCCGGGTTCCATTTAGAGTCTCAGGTATCTCAAAATCATCGTCACCTATTATTGTCTATGTATACATATCCATTATCTCATTTTCTAATGATCCGCTAACATCATAACACGACAGTATAGCCAAGAAACCATGGCATCAAGCCCAGTTACATTGTTCCATCCCCATGTATCATATCACATATACATGCTGTGTGTGTGTATATGTGTGTGTGTGTGTGTGTGTGTGTGTGTATATACCTACACATAACCCTACACACACACACACACACACACACACACACACACACACATATATAGCAAGTCAAGTTTCTGTGTGTGCGTATGTGTATCTACCTGAAACCTACGAACCTCCTCCAAGCTATTCATCCTCTCGTAAGGTCTTTCTAAATCAGTCTAGTCCAACCTAAGGTCATTACTAGGGTCCTACTTACCAAGAATCTAAGGTAACGTATGGATTCTTAATGACAATAAGTAATATTCCTATTCTACGTTTGCGGGGGTGCTAAACGCCATCCACACGACTTCCCCCGTAGATATACATCTACTCACCTGGTCCTTGTCTGCAGAAAACGATGTCGCCCTCCACTTCTTCCTCGTCCGAAGTCCACGTGAGGGGTACCTATACGCAAATATATATAATATCGTAAAATAAATCACGGACAAAAATCAAAACAACGCACGGAACGTGCATAGGTTAAAACCTATGTCCCGTTCATACAAAAGAACCAAATATCGCTCGGTATCGGCATACAAACGCCGATTGATCGAGATAAAAACCCAATAAACAACTCGTAGTTTCAAAACCCATTATTTAATATAAAACCTGGTTTAAATCATCGAAACCCTAAAATCAATCAAATCGTCCAATTCCGCAAAACCTTGAAAATGTCAATTTACCGCTTTACTTCAAGACTTGATAATTAAATGAAACCAATGGCCTTAATAATTATTAAATAGCATAACTAGACTATATAAACCATTCCTATAATTTATCACACTAATATATATTAAATACAAAATTCTAGTTTGCAAATTAGCCAAATTTAACCCTTTTCGAGCCAAAAATTTACAATTCCACAATTATGCTTGATTTTTCACATTTTAAATTGTTAAACCATTCCTTGAAACCTTAAGGACGTGCTAAATCCCTAACTTTATTTTTAATTCCGCATTTTAAATAAATTTTCAAGACCTAGTTTAATAAAAATAGCAATATTGTGACAATTTTTAAGCGAAGGCTAGCAATTTGTAATTAGATTATGTTTCCCACTCAATTTACATATTAATCTACACACTAATACGACAATCTAATAATAAAAACCTTAATTATAATTTTATCTAACCTATTTATGTGTTTTGTAAAAATTAAGTTTGCAAAAGAACCTAATTAAAACAATTCAAATGCAACAACTAGGAAATTGGCTACTAGATTAGGTTTAACATTTTCTAATGTGTTAAACTACAATTTTAGATCAATACCCAAGAATGAAAACCCTAATTATATCATAATCCAATTTCTAGAATTTCATAAACTAGCGGTTACAACCGAATTAACACATCAAAAAAAATTAGATTAGCATAACTAAACAACAAATTAGCCATTAGGTTAAAAATTTTACCTCAAAATTATCTTGAGATCTAACTTGAAACATGCCTCCAAAATGGTTTTAAACACCAAGATCCATTCATGAATAGGCTAAGGAAAAATTGGAGAAGAATTGGCTTTGAAATTGTGAGTTTTTAATTAGATTTGAAATGAATATGTGATGAATTGAGATGAAGAATGAGTGGGGATTTTTGGGGGCTTCTCACAGCAGTGAACTCGGCTAGAGAATGAGGGAATTGAGTGGGTGTGAGAGTGTGTGGAGTTTTCTAGAGCAAGCAACTCATTAAGTCTAATTAATGCCTTCACACCCATTTTCATTGACCCCTTTTAAAGTTTCTTTTTTTTTTCTAAACAAGTGAGGAAATTTGGATATGGTGGCTCATGGTTCGGCCAGGGAAAGAATGGATTGATGTGTGTGTGTGGAATGCTCCAGATTAATAAAAACATACATGTGTCTTTTGCAATTAAACCCCTTTCTATTCCCATTTTACTTTATTTTTAAATTTCCATAGTTGCAACCCTAGAACCTTACTAGAATTTGGAGTTAGCTTGCTAAAAAATTTATGTTACAATTAAATTTTAGTGGTCATGGCTCATATGTGTGTAATTGACCCATTCAAATTTGTATTTACACTAATTTCATCAAATAAGCATCTTTTCTTCGATATTTTCTAACACCGGTTAACAACTCAATTTCAATTCAAAAACCACATGTTAAAATTTTGTTTAATGTGTTATGATATACAAAATTTGTTTCAACTCATTCCAGTTTATAATTTTCCCTAATTAAATGTATTAGTGACAGCTTAAAATAATATTAAAATAATTAATTTTGGAATTTTTTTTCCAGAAATTTTGAAATTTCACCAGTGGCTCAATAAACACCAAATAGCAGCAATTACATAGCTAGAATATGTATATTTAATTTTAAAATAAAGATATTTGTATTTTGACTTTTTACAGAAAACCTCCTTATTTTACCGATTTTTCGAAATTTCGCCAAAACGATTTTCAAAACGTTACATACGGGCACACAAGGTAGAGGCTTATCAGGAAAGGCGCACGAGACCACGACCGCAGAAGCTTCTCTCAAGGGAGGACGAACGATGGTCCGTCGCTTTAGGGGAACGGCTGTATTACCAACAGGGGCTACACCCTTGCGATCAAACAATAATCGCTTTTCTTCCGTGATAACGGCACCCATCGCGTGCTGGTACCACGCCGCGTATACGTTCAAGACCTTCGGGACACAGCTCGGCTCACTAATAAAGAAGTTGGACCCAGTGTTAAGCCGCATGAAATGGTGTAGCGCATTACGGATACCCTCTCCCTGGCAACCGGCTCAGCCAGGAAAGCCTCAAGCGGGACACCCTGATTGTAGCTTGATTGTTGAGCAAACAGTGCGGGTTGTATCTTATGAACAATGCCGAATCGTTCTGCCTAAACACTAGAAAGCTCGGCCTGATTGAATATAACTGAGAATCTCCCGAGCTTTCAAAGTAGAAGCCCCGTCTTTGAAGGTGTCCCGCAGCGGTTGCACCATTTTTGTGGATTCTTTGCCGATGGTTAAGACCTTATCGACGAAGGTCATGCTATCCCCAACCGTGCGTGGGCGAAGAACCAAGCCCCGAGCCTCTCGCTGAGTCGGTTCCAAAGTGGAAGCGTCAACTAGCCGCATAACCCGAGGAAAGTTATAACTTTCATAGAAACGGGGTCGCTTATGGACTCCAAAAACGCCGAGCACATGCAGCTCGAGCCACGGAGTGAAATAATGCATCGGGAAGTTTACAGGATGCACTCCCGGTTGAGTGGTTTCTGCCGCCAAGCTAAGGCCATGATATAGGTAAGCCAGCCCGGCGGCCCCGACGGCCACTTGCATCCCAATAACCATTCGGTAAGCTTGGTAGAAGACGGATGGCCTCATATGGCGAGGGTGCATTGGGAGCACAAACCAGCTTATCCATAGCCCGAGGAACCTAAAAAAGAACGCCTCTTCATTGACGTCAGAAGCTGCGATCCCTGCGAAAGAGACGACCAGGGTATCAGGGAGAAAGAAATTCCTCTGATCCGCTTCCGTTGCCGGCTGGTTGTCCAAACCAAAGCCAAAAGGATCGTCGAGTTTGGCGAATTTCGCGACTTCCTTAGACAGGACTTCTGGGTGGAGAAAACGGGTGATGAAATCTGTGAAGTTAACCCCGTGGCTTCCGGATTCGAGAAATAGACTCTCATAAATATTCAACACCATAATCAGACTTGGAGATTAATATTGAATGGCATTCTCCGGGGTAAGTCCGATCGCCACTGACTTGGCGGAAAAGACGTACTCGTCAGGAGGAAGTAGCTCCTCGTAATGTTCTCCCCTGACAAGCAAGCCGGAGATCTCTGCGAATTCCTCCAAAAAGATTGAGACTTCCCGATCCGATAAAAGAAAGGTATGAGTTAGAACGTTCCATTGTTCCAAGAAAGCTTTGACCCACCATACAGGGGGCGTAGAATACTGGAATAGAGATGTATAAATCGCGGGGTACAACCCGAGCTTCCGCAGCTATGATTTCTTGGCCGACAAAATGTACCGGGCCCACTGTAAATATCCGGCTGGGTGGCGAGGAGTCAAGCCTATCATGTACAGCTGTCCCTAAGGGCGCGACTCGCCTTGACATATATGCCGCCCTAGAGTATCCAAATCCATCGGTGGTTGTACGGGTATCGCGGCCATAGAGGGCTGAAGGAAACCCTCCGAAGTCCAGTTGACCTCCTCTACGGCATAGTTCACTGGGGGTGAGTCGGCATAATGGATCGCCGAAATGGGCTCCGAAAGCGCTGCACAAAAGAAGCTGCGTCGACCCCGGATAATTTGATTATACCACGACCTCCATAGATGAAGAGATTTCTGCTCCGGGTCGTGATCTTTGATGAGAGCGAATACTTCCCTATCCATGGGCGCATCAGCAAATGCGCTCTCCGGACGAACGAATGGGAAGGAAGTGTCAAAAGACATAGTGCCTGCGCGAAAAGGAACAAGGATTAGCTATCAATGCTACAATCAAAATTCTGACACTTGGTACTTTAAATTCGTACCACACTGCAATGCAGTGGAAAGGGTCCAATGGGGACCCACAAAATCGAGGCGATGGCTCATCATTGATGAGACAATCACTCATTAAAGAGAAAATCCTAAAAGAATTCTCATTTAATGAGAGGCTCCTCGGGCCAAGGAGTTAAACTCCATTGAGAGCAGGGCTCTGCAACAGAAATGACATCTGTCAAAATTAATAATGAAGGGAATAAAAATTCCCCAAAAAAATTCTGAAAAGCTATGCTCTGTGAGAACGATGGAATCATCCATCGAAACCCTAAAAAAACAAAGCTTTTACTGAGTTAAAAACTCCGAGATCTTTAAAATGAACTCTAAGAGTTCTTCATTAATGGGTTGAGAAACCCTAAGAAAGGTCTCTTTAGATCTATGATCTAAGAAGAGTAAAGCCCTGTTGAGAAACCCTAAAAATCTCTTTAGATCTATGATTTGAGAAGAGCAAGGCTCTGTTAATGTGTGAAACCCTAGATTATGAAAGAATTCCTTCAAAGATTTGGTCTTTACCTCAAATGTTTGATAGGGTTCTGACTCTAAGAGAATTCTTAAGACAGAGAGCTTAGCTCTGAAGAGAGAATAAGATTCTCAGAAAACAGGAAAGAAAAAAAATGAACAGTGGTCATCTCAAAGGGCCAAAGGCCCTATTTATAGGCAGGGGAAGTCGATCCAACTTCCAAATTGATCTAACGGTGGAAAGGCTGCCACCGCTGCACTCATGTGTAAACCACGTGAGCGCAACGGTAGGGGCATTTGTTTCCCCAATCAAAGCAAAGCTCTGTTCAAAATTTGAATCTTGAACTGAGGCAGCGCCTCACGTGCAAAGCATGAGAGCGCTGGCGCCAAGAGCGCCTGCGCTAAGAGTCAAAGACTCTGAGGCAGCGTCTCAGGTGCAAAGCACGAGAGCGCTGGCAACAAGTGCGCCAACGCTAAGAGTCAAAGATTCTGAGGCAGCGCCTCACGTGCAAAGCACGAGAGCGCCAAGCGCTAGAACTAAATGTTCTCCATCATTGGATCAAAGATCCAACTGAGATGAATGAATTATCAAGTTACAGAATCAAATTCTGTTAAGGAAATACTCCCCAAATCTTTCCAAACAAGAAAGATTGTGCTCCATAAATCAGAGCACCGTTAGATCAAAGATCCAATAGTGATTAAAAATCGCCAAGATACAGAACAATCTCTATATGGGAAAATATTTTCCCAATCTTGTTAATAACAAGAAAGATGTCTTCTGTATAACAGAAGCCCTTGGATCAAAGATCCAATGGTGGGAAACACCCCCAAATCAATTAGAAATCTCTCAATGAGAGATTTCCTTAACTGATTCAACAAATCAGCCTCCCCTATATAAAGGACCCAAGACTTCAAGTCTTATATAGAGAAACCCCCCTATAAACTTTAGAAAAACAGAGAGAAACCTCTATATAAGTTTCAAGCTTTCAGAAAAGAAAAGGAGAAGAGCAAGCTTTAAGAAGAAGAACCTTCTTCAAGGTAAATAAAAAGAAAGAGATCATAGCATCTCTTGATAAAAATAAGAACTTAGTTCTTAGATCTAGGAGACAAAGTCTCCCTCCATAAAAAGAAGAACTTAGTTCTTAAATCCATGAGACAAATTCTCTCATAAAGAAAAACAAAAGAGATCATAGTATCTCCTCATAAAGAAGAACTTAAATCTGTGAGACGAAGTCTCTTATAAACGAGAATTAAATTCTCAGAACACAAAACTGACCAGAACAGCCAAAGAAGCACTTCAGCGCTCCAAGTCTGGCGCTCAGCGCCAAGCGCATCACGTGTGCGCTATT
Source organism: Agapanthus africanus (assembly GCA_030015575.1). Classification (NCBI taxonomy): domain Eukaryota; kingdom Viridiplantae; phylum Streptophyta; class Magnoliopsida; order Asparagales; family Amaryllidaceae; genus Agapanthus; species Agapanthus africanus. The sequence continues at coordinate 563,768,561 of JASDDO010000014.1, read as the reverse complement.
TCATAAGAAGTGCTTCAGCGCTCCAAGTCTGGCGCTCAGCGCCAAGCATGCCACGTGCTCCTCACGTGTGCGCTATTTCATAAGAAGCGCTTCAGCACTCCAAGTCTGGCGCTCAGCGCCAAGCGGATCACGTGCTCCTAACGTGTGCGCTATTTCATAAGAAGCGCTTCTGCGCTCCAAGTCTAGCGCTCAGCGACAAGCACGCCGCGTTCTCCTCACGTGTGCGCTATTTCATAAGAAGCGCTTCAGTGCTCCAAGTCTGGCGCTTAGCGTCAAGCGCGCCACGTACTCCTCACATGTGCGCTATTTCATAAGAAGCGCCTTAGCGCTCTAAGTCTGGCGCCAAGCGCATCACGTGCTCCTCACGTGTGCGCTATTTCATAAGAAGCGCTTCAGCGCTCTAGGTCCAATGCTCAGCACCAAGAGCTCCACGTGCTCCTCACGTGGGCGCTGAGGGAATACAAAGTGTTCTTTATATAAAGCCTCAGTGCCATAAAAGTGTTCAGCACTCAATAAAAGACAAAAAGAAAAAGGGTGTCAAAACCCAAATCAATGCTCAGCATTGTTAAATAAAAAGGGACTGAGCCCAAATAAATGTTCAACATTTTATTCAAACCTAAGTGGGCTGAGCCCAAGTTGGCCACATTTCCCTAATTCAGATTAATTGAGCCCATGTGCTCATAATCCTTTGGTCTTAGTCCCAATCCTGACTATAGATCTCCCAACCAACATTGGTTCAAGGGTACATCTCTTCATACCTCTGATATATGTCATTGTAATTCTTCAATATCTTCAGAGAGATAGAGGGTCCCAATAACCAATAACTTTTGGCGCATCCCCAAATGGTTAAACCAAAATCTCATAGGCTATGATGTCTTTAAACCTTATGGACTATGAGGTCTTTAAACTCATGGAATATGATGTCCTTAAACTTTGCAGACTATGAGGTCTATAAACTAGACTATGATGTCTTTAAACTGGACTATGAGGTCCTTAAACTCATGGACTATGATGTCCTTAAACCCAATGGACCTCAATGTCCCTAAACTAAAGCAATAGAGCCCACATGCTCTTTTATTGGATCTAAATGATCCCAAAACCCTGTTAAGTAGATCTTATTCTAAAATTAGACTAACGTATCCTTAACAAACATTTAAGTTGATCTTAATCTCAAATGAGACTAACGATCCTTAAGCCAACTCAAACCCAAATCTAAGAAAATACGGATTTGGACTAATCCACGCCTACGGGAGACAACATAAATTAGTCTCCATATACAATCCACGGGCAACCTAAAAAAACAAACATACACGACACGAAGTGACCATCTGGAGAAGTAGAAAGTGGTTACTGCGATGCGGTAGCGTAATTAACTGCAGGGGCTTACACCTGCAGGGAAGAGCGTCACCACAATAAAAAAACCATCACAATGAGTGGGAATCTGACAAAATCTGCTACATCGGCCGCATCTGTCTAAACCTTCGATACACGGTGCCATAAATCAACTTGGTATCTTTGGAGAGGTGAACGAATAAAACCAAATAGCATCTGGCCCCAAATTTAGGCAAGATGTTTGTCTTCCCGGTTTTCAGCGGTAAACAGCTTTCTTTTGGGTGATTGCTTTGGTACGTGGGGTACACTTACATCGTGACCACCAGTTGTATTTGTTTATTTATTCAGTTGTATCTAGTTAAAAACTCCATCAACCAGACTATGTATATTTAGTAGACGTAGAAACCATAGTTGTATATTCTTTCGTACCTAGAGCCGCGGTTATGTATTTATTCTTTATTTCTGGTTTTCTTGATGATGTTTTAGTTTCTTTATTTTCTTTCTGTGTTTGATCTTCGCCTTTGGCGTCGTATATCCTTATTGCATGGTTGTGTTTCCTCCTAATGGCGAAGAGCTAGCTCTCGTTTGGGGATTCCTTTTATTATTGCTTGTATTGCTTTTGGGTTAAAATTTACAAAGGAGGTGCTGCCCAAATTTCAAATGACGAAAATATTTTAACTACGATATATAATCCACTTGTGTTTTATATAATATTACTTATTATTTTAAAGAAAGAACCAGATTTCATTAAACCGTTATTTCAAAACTTTACCTCCACTATTTTCCCTAAAAGGTTTAGATTTCTAGGCTTTTGGCTTACTTGGATTAAGTGGGGTCCTATAGACTTCACGTGATCCAAATGCCAGTCATGTGCCAATTCTGGGTCATGACAATAGCCATCACAGTGGACATAAACTAATAAGTGTTATCGGTTGTATCTCCGGTTGGTTATGATTTCTCTGTCGCACGACTTATCGAGTTATTGGGGTCTGACAGATTCCAAACTCTAAACCCAAGAGACTGGACTGTACGGTAATATCACTGATAGACTTTGCATGGTTCTGATGAGCTTGCTCATTAACCTTCTTTCGATCAATACTGGGTAGCTGTTACATGCAGCTAGTACCGCTAACGTACTTGTGGGCTATAAATATGATCATAACCTATTGCCAGCGTATTGTCGAGTCTTTAGAGTCCTACACAGAGGTTTCCCAGCACATATGAAACGATGTAGGGCACGTATAGGGATACGTGCAGGAATTCGATTAAACACGTATATTTGATACACGTATTTTAATCAAGTGTTTATTGATATTAGCCGGTATATATATGATATAGCTGGATTATTAAATCGAGTGTTGATTTAATAATTAAATGTATATTTATATATTTATATAATTATATATTAACTAATATGATGCTCATTTAATTATTTTCTTCTCTTTAATTATATTTATATTTGATATAAATATTGTGTCATGTATGATAATACATTGGAGATTGGTGTATAAGAATTGTATGGTAGAGATGAGAACACTTTTATTCTTTAATTTGTTTAAAATGAGAATGAGTCATGGTTTTTAGATGGTGGTAGAAGTGATGACTCATTTTTTTGGATATTTTAATTCATTCTCATCTTTAGCCATTCTTATATTCTTCTTCATCTCATCTCCTCCATGCATACTTCTCTTGATTTTCTTCAAGTGAGAAATGAAAAAAGAAAAGAGAAAAATTAAGTGGATCATCTTCGGTGAAGAGATCATCGAGAAAGTTTGTTCCGGGTTTTGTGAAGACTAATCGGAGTCTAAGGTGAGGTGGCTAACACACTACAAAAGTTGTAGTTGTTAGTGTTTATGCCCTAGAAGGCCATTACTGTATCATACTAGTTTGTATATTACTTAATGGAAGCTTGGGATATTCACATGTATATAACAGTCTTGCTAAACATGGTAGTATGCTACTTGGTTTTTCTATCTTAATATGTGAGTGTACGTATTGATAGAGCTCTTAGGATCTTGCTTGTCTACCAGCGTTGTGATGGCAGTCACAATAGTGGGGGCTGGGTAGTCTACAAGCACATCCTTATTCAGGTTCCTGGTCGTTGGATTATCGAGACAGAGCATCGATACTCCGGAGTAGACTAGTGTGTACGCTTCTCATCCCAGTTGGGGAGATGGTCTGTCCCACTGCCGTCAGTACGTCGTACTGGAGATAGTATGCAGGTGCTCGTTAGGTTACGGGTACACCGGACAGGACTCACAGGGAACTGTTGGTTGGTTTGATACCAGTCGTCAGTGAACAGTTCCCAGGTGACATGAGTACAGCGTAGTCCGCAGACTTGACACTGCTACTTCACCTCGAGTGTGTCCCACTGTTCTTAGATTGCTACCCTACCACGGCTCAAAGGAGTCGTGCAAACAGGTAGCAGTTGGGTGCAGTCCCGAGCACTTGGAGGCAGTGGCGGTTAGACAGGATTCGTCCCTCCCGGTATTGGGAGTAGATATCGTGCTGTGTCAGAGAGCCATTACGCAAAGTCCCTGGCCAGGGCAAGCGAGATTTACTGGTAGGTTCCAGTAGTTTCTCAGGGTGTAATGGGCTTCGCTCCGATACGACTTATACCGCTATTAGGGGACTGACGCTTGCCGCCCCCCTAGGCCCGATATGCGATAGTCTTGGACGAACGGACCGGACTGTATGGAGATTGTCACATCAGACTCGGTAGGAGTTCGGATGGGTTTCCTCATCGGCCTTCTTATCGACAACTACCTGGGGACCGTTACGTACAGCTAGTGCCGCTTGCGGTCTGTGGTTAAACCCACTGCCAGCGTAGTAGTCGAGTCTCTAGAGTCCCACACAGAGAGTTTCCTACTCCAGGTGAAACGATATAGAGGTCGCATGGTTTTGCGACAAAGGGTTCGGACGCATACGTGCGTTTACGCGCGTACGACTTTCAGACAGTTTTTACCAGTCGGCTTTGGTTTAAGCCAGTTACTGGTATCCGGTTATTGGATTTTTACAGTCTAAAGTTTTTCCGTATTTTTGCGGATTGGAGGGGCGTTCTCGTAATTGTACGAGAAGCTTCTAGAAGATGTGACTAAGGAGGTTACTTTGGATAAGATTGTGAGTCATGAGAGTGATTCATCATTATCATTATTGCACCATAAATGATAATGACACATGCTTAATGAATCACCTCTTTTCATTTATGAAGCATGCTTATTCATTTCTATTATTCATTATTCTAAAATAAGAATGCTTCATAATATATTATGATACACTCACTATCTCATCTCATTATCATTATCATATTCTCTCTCCTCAAGCTCTCATCTTCAAGAGACTAATCCTTAATCCTCATGTATTGAGATCAAAGGATTAGTTAGACTTAAACATCCATTACCTTCACTCTATATCATCCTTTCTTCTTTGATTGGCAATCAAAGTAGATTAGTTACCTCAAGTTTAGAGGTTTAGCTTGGAGTTTTGCTCTCGGGTGGATCGTCTACTACCTAGAGAAGGCCGAGGAGAACAAGGAGATCGTAAAGACGAAGGACTAGTTTCGATAGGTATAATCCCTAAGCATAGTAGTTTAGAACAACTATATGTTTGGTTAGTTATCGTTTAGCTTCGATTTAAGCGGTTAGTCGATGTTCGTTCTTTAAACATGATCGTTTTTGAAAATTCCGCCTCCCCACAAGTACTGGGGTGAAGTACATCGACTTACAGTGGTATCAGAGCCTCGCTAAACAATAAATAACTTAATTGCAAATTTGTACGAATTTCGAACGGAAAAACGAAGCCGGAAAACCCTAAATCTGTTCAGTTTCTGTCGAACTTAAAATGAAGTCCAAAAATTTTTCAGGTGTGTTCAGAGAGCTTGAAAAGACACCAGTAGAACACCCAAGAAAAATAGGCCCCTGAATCGTCTAACTCGCCGCGGAACCGCGGCCTCAGCCTACTGAGTCGCCGCGCTTCCGCCGCCGAGTTGGCGAGTCAGGGACCCAATTTTCTTCTGTTGCTTCTCTGTGTAATTAGGGGTTTTCTGGAATATTTTAAATTTGCTCAGGTTTCCAGTATACAGAGCAGATTTTGGAGCAATATTAAAGATGTTTAATCGATCGAAATTGTATAGTATTTGCATATTGGATTATATCTGTGATTGTTTAATGTGTTCGTAAACCTCCCCTAACTGCTAGTATGTCGGTTGGCAGGGGGTTGCACATTTCTGAAATGGTTATATCTGTTTGTGCATATAAACTTTATTGGACTGTTGTGGTGTATAGCCGGGGTTTAGAAATGGGTTATTGTTTAATTCATTTGTTGTAAATGTAATTTGTTGTAATATTATTTTGCGGGGCACATCCAGGTTGCGGTTGTAGCCACCGTTGTATTATTTCATTTTACTGTTTTTGCTCCTAGGACTGACCCAAGGTGGGGTACACAAACTGCCGGGTGGGTAGTTTGCCGTACCCGTAGGGGTCGAGGGTGGGGTAACGGCTATTCATCACAACTGTGTAATCTGTCTTTTCTTGCAGGCTCAAAAGAAATACAGATTGCTTGCAAATCCAATATTGTTTATCTGTGTTCTGGAATGAATATCATTGCGTCAGACGAATGTAAAATATCTATATATATGATATCTATTTAGACGTCACTTATGTTTTACACCCGCGCTAGCCCAGCCCCCGCTCTGTCTTTAGTTAAGTAACCTAACGGGTGATGACGGGACCCCGTGGCGAATGCGGATGGCATAAGAGGACGTTGTATTTTCGTTGTTTTCTGCAATGATAGGTTAATGATGGGACGCATTATCTATAATGCAAAGAAAATAAACCAAGTTTAAATCGTTGGAACAATTTAAAAGAAACCACTCGGTTATTTTTAAAAAACAGATATTTTTAAATGCGGAGATTTAACCACTCCTTTTAAAAGTTATCAGGTTCCTTCGGTTATATCAAGTTCACTACGTTCACGGTTTCGCCAAAACCAGTCGTAGCCCTCCGTCATTTCTTATGGATGGTCAGTAGTATTCAAGCTATGCTTGTTGGCTTTCGTCAAGGCATAGTGTTTGGTAGCTGCTGGGGTATTCATTTGTTGCATAGATAGATAAGTTGGTTTGGGACAGTCGTATAACCTTGTTGGCTTTCGTCAAGGGTATATACGGGTGGGTTCAAATTAACAAGATAATGATGGGCAGAACTTGACATGTGTTTTATGATTTGTTGGCTTTCGTCAAGGTCATAAGAACATGGGGCAAAAATGTATATCGGGAATTTCTAAAGAAACTGAAATTTGCAAAGAGATGCATACCATTTTGAGTTTGATGAATGTTGGTAGCATTCCTACAACATTATCAGACGATGATATTTGGATCCCGATCCTACTGTGAGTATATGCTACTTATCAGGATATTCGTCACTTAACGATCAATGCTATAAACCTAGTAGGTGTCCAGAAAAGTGTCAGCGGGGTTACGCCCCCAGAGAAAAGAGGTTATTTAATTAAGGAACTTCGCGAAAGCGTTGGAAAACCTCCCTCGAAGTATCGACACTGGCCTGGCTGAACGGTTAAGCAAGTATTGTACGGTGAGAATAGTCCTGGCTAATTCTTCTTTTATGGTTTGAGGAAGGATTCGAGAAACAGTGGGAGCCATCCAGTTTAGATAAATTAAAAACCACTCTAAACTTGCAAGAGCATCATGCTAAAGTGTTTTCTTCTCTCTCTCTCATTGCAGCGACCTTGTGACCATGACTAGGTTACATCTAGATAACAAGATGACTGAATCTAACTTATTTGACTGGCAAAGGTCTGTCCAGATGACCATTGCCTATGACAAGCTGGACCACCCTATTACTACTCAAGATCACACCGTCCCAGGTCCAGTTTCCACCATCGCGGATATGGATATCCGTCAGACAAAGGAAAAGAATAAAGCGAAAGCCAAGTGCCTCGTGTTGGCTTCAGTTGATGGTAGATACCAGAAGCAGCATGAGAAGATGGACTATGGTTTCATCTTTCTCCATAACAAAGATTTATATAGAGAGCAATCTCATATCGCAAGATATGAGGCCTCGAACGAATTGATTCAAGCGAGTTCGGCTGACGGGTCATCTGTAAGGGACGACGTCCTTACGATGACTAGCTATATTGATGAGCTCAAGGACCTGGAGACCACGTTGGGAAACAGGTCATACACTGACTTATTTCCACAGTCCCTACCCTCTACTTACACCCTGAAAGAAACCAGGGAGACACAAGCTCTGCTTAATAGGGGACCTTCTTCCTTTTCATCCAAGGCGAAAGCAAAGGGTGAAAAGAAGAAGACCTCTACAAAGCCGATATACGGTGTCAGCAAAGTAGGAGGAAAGGGAAGAGAAACAGTTTCGGGACTTGGTATAGGTAAGGAGGGATATTCCTATTGTTATGGGAATGGACATTGGCAGAAGGATTGCAGGGCTTTGGAAGCCAGCAGCCAGGATTCGAAGCATGTTGTGGCTTCAGCCTCAAGTGTGTTTGTAATTGAGAACTGTTTGTCAATTAACTCTACTTCCTGGGTACTAGATACCGGAGCAGGATCTCATATCTGTAATTCGTTACATGCTTTGAGAAACCGTAAAGTTATAAGGATAGGTGATTTGTCTCTCAGAGTTGCAAACGGAATGAGCGTGAATGCTGAATCCGTGGGAGAATATCGCCTAGGTTTGACAAGTGGGCAGATATTGATTCTACGTAACTGTCTGTATGTACCTAGTTTGACTTGTAATATCATATCAGAGTCCTCACTTCCAAGAGAGGGATATGACTTTACATTCGTAAGCGATGTAGTTCACATCCACCTAAATCAAGTTCTGATTGGGTCCGGTACATTAGATGACGGTATATACGTATTGAATCAAGCTCAGGTTTTCAATGTCCAGAACACACTTAAAAGAAAGTCTCCTGAAGTGAATCAGGCTTTTCTATGGCATTGTAGACTAGGTCACATCAATGAAACACGGTTAACAAAGTTACATAGAGAAGGATATTTGAATCCGTTCGAATATCAATCTTATGCCACTTGTGAATCTTGTCTCATGGGAAAGATGACAAAGACTCCGTTTTCTGGACACGTAGTAAGAGCGAGCGAGCTCTTAGGACTCGTACACAGTGACGTGTACGGTCCAATGTATACACATGCGCGAGGTGGTTATTCCTACTTCATTACTTTTACGGATGATTTCTCTAGGTATGGACATATCTTCTTGATGAAGCATAAATCCGAGGCCTTTGAGAAATTCCAAGAATACAAGAATGAAGTGGAAAACCAAACAGGCAAAAGTATTAAGACACTGAGATCTGATCGAGGTGGTGAATACTTAAGTGCCGAGTTCCTGGGTTACTTAAAAGAGAAAGGGATTCTCTCTCAGCTTACTCCTCCATACACACCACAACACAACGGTGTATCGGAAAGGAGGAATCGAACCCTATTAGATATGGTTCGTTCCATGATGAGTAAGGCTGAGTTACCGCGATCATTCTGGGGTTATGCGCTAGAATCAGCGGCATATCTTTTGAACAAGGTTCCAACCAAGACTGTGCCTACCACGCCATATCAGATGTGGAGTGGGAAGAAACCCCATCTTCAGTACCTGAAGACATGGGGATGTCCAGCTTTTGTAAAAAAGCAGCATCCGGACAAGCTCGAGGCACGCTCAGTAGAGTGTAAGTTTGTAGGATATCCAAAGAATTCCATGGGATATTGCTTCTACTATGCAGAGGAACAAAAGGTTTTTGTCTCTCGTCATGCCCGCTTCTTAGAAACTGAATTTTTAGAAAATCAGAAGAGTGGGAGCGCAGTAGAACTGGAAGAAATTCCAGAACCACAAGCTGTTACTGAAAGTTTGGTAGAACAAGATGTTTCAGAAGAAAGGGACATACCAGCGCCTATCCGCAGAAGTAGTAGGCAATCTCATCCGCCCGAGAGATACTACGGTTTTCTCATAGACGGGGATAGAGAAGATTGCGTCATTGATAATGACGACCCTACTAGCTTCCAGCAAGCCATTCAGAGCGGTGACTCGGTAAAATGGCTGGATGCAATGCGGACCGAAATGGAGTCCATGTACACTAACAAAGTATGGACTTTGGACACTGCTCCAGATGGGGTGAAACCCGTAGGATGCAAGTGGATCTTCAGAAAGAAGATTGGTGTAGATGGACAGGTTGAAACCTATAAGGCTAGACTTGTTGCAAAGGGTTTCCGTCAAAGACCTGGTTTGGACTATGACGAAATTTTTTCTCCTGTGACTATGCTGAAATCCATTCGGGTCCTTCTTGCTATTGCTGCCTTCCACGATTATGAAATCTGGCAGATGGACGTAAAGACGGCCTTTCTAAATGGAAATTTAGAAGAGAGCGTCTATATGGATCAGCCAGAGGGATTCATTCAGAGTGGGAGCAGCGGTAAAGTATGCAAGCTGCTTAAATCCATTTATGGACTAAAGCAGGCATCGCGGAGTTGGAACATCTGTTTTGATGATACTGTCAAAGAATTCGACTTTATCAAAAATCCAGATGAACCATGCATATACAGTAAGATTGTAGGGAGAGTTGTTGTATTCCTCGTCTTGTACGTGGATGACATTCTCCTAATAGGAAATGATATTCCTATGCTACAGTCAGTCAAAAGATTCTTGTCACAGAAATTCTCCATGAAGGACCTGGGTGATGCCACCTACATTCTGGGGATCCAGATCTAACGTGATAGATCAAAGAGGATGTTGGGACTTTCACAGTCCAGGTACATAGACACCATATTGAAAAGATTCAGTATGGAAGATTCTAAGCGCGGTAACCTACCGGCTTGTCACGGAATCACCCTCTCCAAAGAGATGTCTCCCAAGACTGATTTGGAAAGGGAACGCATGTCGATTATACCCTACGCTTCTGCGGTAGGCTCTATAATGTATGCGATGTTATGTACCAGACCAGATGTAGCATACGCATTGAGCGTTGTAAGCCGGTATCAGGCAAACCCAGGGGAGAATCACTGGATAGCAGTAAAGAACATTCTCAAGTACCTGAGGAGGACTAAGGAGGTGTTCTTGGTTTACGGCGGAAAGGACCTCAAGATGGAGGCCTATGCTGATTCCGGCTTCCAGAGTGACAAGGATGACTCCAAGTCCATGTCGGGTTATGTCTTTACCCTCAATGGAGGGGCGGTCTGTTGGAAGAGTTCCAAGCAGGACACCGTTGCTGACTCAACGATGGAAGCGGAGTACATAGCTGCTTGCGATGCCGCAAAAGAAGCTGTCTGGATGAAAAAGTTTCTCACAGAACTTCAGGTGGTTCCTACCAGTGTTGGTCCAATACCACTGTATTGCGACAACAACGGAGCTATAGCTTTAGCGAAGGAACCAAGGTCCCATCAGAAGTCCAGACACATCTTGAGGCGGTATCACCTGATCAGAGAGATCATTGATCGTCAGGAGATCGAGGTTCGGAGTGTTGCTTCAGAAGAGAACATTGCTGATCCATTCACTAAGGCCCTTCCTCAGATTCAGTTCGAGAGGCTACTCGAGATCATTGGTCTACGATATGCCAGTACATGGCCCTAGTGCAAGTGGGAGATTGTTAGTGTTTATGCCCTAGAAGGCCATTACTGTATCATACTAGTTTGTATATTACTTAATGGAAGCTTGGGATATTCACATGTATATAACAGTCTTGCTAAACATGGTAGTATGCTACTTGGTTTTTCTATCTTAATATGTGAGTGTACGTATTGATAGAGCTCTTAGGATCTTGCTTGTCTACCAGCGTTGTGATGGCAGTCACACTAGTGGGGGCTGGGTAGTCTACAAGCACATCCTTATTCAGGTCCCTGGTCGTTGGATTATCGAGACAGAGCATCGATACTCCGGAGTAGACTAGTGTGTACGCTTCTCATCCCAGTTGGGGAGATGGTCTGTCCCACAGCCGTCAGTACGTCGTACTGGAGATAGTATGCAGGTGCTCGTTAGGTTACGGGTACACCGGACAGGACTCACAGGGAACTGTTGGTTGGTTTGATACCAGTCGTCAGTGAACAGTTCCCAGGTGACATGAGTACAGCGTAGTCCGCAGACTTGACACTGCTACTTCGCCTCGAGTGTGTCCCACTGTTCTTAGATTGCTACCCTACCACAGCTCAAAGGAGTCGTGCAAACAGGTAGCAGTTGGGTGCAGTCCCGAGCACTTGGAGGCAGTGGCGGTTAGACAGGATTCGTCCCTCCCGGTATTGGGAGTAGATATCGTGCTGTGTCAGAGAGCCATTACGCAAAGTCCCTGGCCAGGGCAAGCGAGATTTACTGGTAGGTTCCAGTAGTTTCTCAGGGTGTAATGGGCTTCGCTCCGACACGACTTATACCGCTATTAGGGGACTGACGCTTGCCGCCCCCTAGGCCCGATATGCGATAGTCTTGGACGAACGGACCGGACTGTATGGAGATTGTCACATCAGACTCAGTAGGAGTTCGGATGGGTTTCCTCATCGGCCTTCTTATCGACAACTACCTGGGGACCGTTACGTACAGCTAGTGCCGCTTGCGGTCTGTGGTTAAACCCACTGCCAGCGTAGTAGTCGAGTCTCTAGAGTCCCACACAGAGAGTTTCCTACTCCAGGTGAAACGATATAGAGGTCGCATGGTTTTGCGACAAAGGGTTCGGACGCATACGTGCGTTTACGCGCGTACGACTTTCGGACAGTTTTTACCAGTCGGCTTTGGTTTAAGCCAGTTACTGGTATCCGGTTATTGGATTTTTACAGTCTAAAGTTTTTCCGTATTTTTGCGGATTGGAGGGGCGTTCTCGTAATTGTACGAGAAGCTTCTAGAAGATGTGACTAAGGAGGTTACTTTGGATAAGATTGTGAGTCATGAGAGTGATTCATCATTATCATTATTGCACCATAAATGATAATGACACATGCTTAATGAATCACCTCTTTTCATTTATGAAGCATGCTTATTCAGTTCTATTATTCATTATTCTAAAATAAGAATGCTTCATAATATATTATGATACACTCACTATCTCATCTCATTATCATTATTATATTCTCTCTCCTCAAGCTCTCATCTTCAAGAGACTAATCCTTAATCCTCATGTGTTGAGATCAAAGGATTAGTTAGACTTAAACATCCATTACCTTCACTCTATATCATCCTTTCTTCTTTGATTGGCAATCAAAGTAGATTAGTTACCTCAAGTTTAGAGGTTTAGCTTGGAGTTTTGCTCTCGGGTGGATCGTCTACTACCTAGAGAAGGCCGAGGAGAACAAGGATATCGTAAAGACGAAGGACTAGTTTCGATAGGTATAATCCCTAAGCATAGTAGTTTAGAACAACTATATGTTTGGTTAGTTATCGTTTAGCTTCGATTTAAGCGGTTAGTCGATGTTCGTTCTTTAAACATGATCGTTTTTGAAAATTCCGCCTCCCCACAAGTACTGGGGTGAAGTACATCGACTTACAGTAGTCTGCCAACTATAGTTTTTCAGTTTACTAGTTTAGTTGCAAGTTTAGTAATTTGGTTTGATTCTTGGGTTTAGTTTGCTAATACTCTCTAGATTTTTAAATTTACCGCTTCCGCCACGCTTTAAATCCTAATAGAGGTGCTTAGCAACCCAATAAAAATCTCACAACTAAATCTTCAAACAAATATTTTCAAATCTTTCCAAACAATTTAGAGTCGTGCAGAGTCAGACGTCTGACCCACATAAGGGCAGTCATCTGGATGCACTCTGTTTGCGCACTAGCCAATTCCAGACATCTGACCTGAAAGGGACAGACATCTGTCGTCATGGTCAGACGTCTGACCTGAAGGGTCAGACGTTTGTCGGCATGATGGATTTGATTCGTTATTAGAGTCGGCCATCCATTCCGGAAGGAAGTAGATGGAGAATTTCTTCGATCACCGTGTGTAGGTGAAAGACGTACTGTCAGAGTAAGATGGATATAAGGGTTGTGAATACGAAGAGGAAAAAGCTATGAGGAAATATATGAAGCACAGAAAATGGTTATGCAGCATATTACAACAACCTGTGAAAGGAGAAATGAGGGGTTAACTTTCTCCAATGAAAAAGAAAAAAGCTACCAATTTTCTTTCGATAGCTATCAAGAAAAATAATTAGAAAGCATAGAGCTTGTGAGAGAGTGATGCTATAAATATACTTAACTTTATGTAAATTTTATAACAATTCAAAAGTTTGGTGCCGTAACAAGCCTTAATTATTGTTAGAATTTTTCGGTCCCAAACAATTCCGAAAGGTCTTTGAGAAGAAAAGAAAATATAAAACACAATCAAACACTAAGAAATAATTATTTTCCAGCTTCTCTTCTTTATTCAATTTCAATACGAATTATAAAATCTCACCTTTCAAAACTTCTATTCAACTCTTCTTCTTCTTCTCTACATAAAATATCCTAATCAATCTATATTTATAGGCCTAGACAGTGATGCTTAAAGATAACATTGATTTAATTAGGATTTATCTCTAAATAAATATCTAAATCTTATCTCTAAACAAATCTTCAAATATCTTCATAATTAATCTCATTCAACTAACAATTTAAATTTAGATCTAATCTAAATCTAAATCGGTAATTTCCTCTCCCAAAAGATTTGAAAGTATAACAAATCTTAACAATCTCCACCTTGGCATGCATTCAACAAGTCGTTCTATTTTCTCTTCACAACATCCGCCCTTGACATCTTTTGAGTTTTGTTCAAATCTTCATCTTACTCTAAGGTTGTTCTTTCATACACATACTTCTCTACAGCTTGATATATGTCGCTATAGGTTCTGACTCCTTTTATCACGATATAGTTCTTCTGGAACACCTTCATTACTCTATCTTGAGCAATAATTGTATAACCTTTCGTATCTAATCTCCAAAGAGAAGTTGGATTCCTCTTTAGTTTTAGGACATACCTCACATTTCCAAGAACTCTCTGCTTCCCATCGAACATCTTCATCTTCATGGTGCCTACGCCTTCTGCTTCTACTTCAGAATTATCCGCTAACGTCACTGTCTCTTTTTTCTCATTGATTTCATTGAATCTCTCCTTATTTGAACATACGAGAAAGGTTGCTCCCGAATTCATGTACCACATATCTTCTTTCTTGACTTTATCATCACTAGTCATAAGCAAATCATGCTCTATCTCGACACCGTGAGCCACGTTCGCTTGCTCTTCCTATGTACGTCTCTTCAGTCCATCTAAGTCCTCCTTCATCTTGAGACAATCAGACTTATAGTGATCCATTTTATTGAAATAAAGACACGTTATGTTTGAAACATGTTTTGCAGACTATGATCTCTGATTTCTTCTATAATTTCTGTGTTCCTTCCTCCACTTTGGACCCTTTCTTATAATAAGTGCAGATGAATCAGATGATCTACTTAGTAGTTTCCTTCTTAATTCTTCATTTAGGAGACAGTTTGTTACTGTGTTTATAGAAATAACTCCGCCAGAAGACAAATTGTTCAAAAAATTACCAGAATTTTCCTACTGCTCGGAAGAGAACTCAATAAAATAAATGCTTACATCTCGTTTTCAATCGGCATCTTCATAACTGCAAATTGATTCGTAATGTTCCGAATTTCATTCAGGTGCTCCGCTGTTGAGGAATCTTCCTGGAAATGCAAATTCATTAATTCTCTCATTAGAAAATCCTTGTTCATAGCCGTCTTTCTCTCGTAGAGATCTGTCAATTTCTTCCATAAAATTTCTGTAGTACTTTCTGATGATATATGTTGGAATATTGAATTTTCTATCCATTCACGAATAAGACTCCTCACCTTTGATCCATCCTCGCTCAATCTCCATCAGATATCTTCTCTGGCTTGACGCTAATCTCATAAAGAGGCGCATCTAAATGTTTGAGGCACAATATATCTTCCATCCTCGACTTCCATATCAACCAATTTGTGCCATTCAAACACACCATCTTTGTTGCGATTTGAGCTGTCTTTATCTTCGTTGTTTTTCTCTTAACCAAGCTTTGACATCAATTTGTTATGATTTTTAGGTCCCAAACAATTCCGAAAGATTTTTTAGAAGAAAAGAAAATATAAAACATAATCAAACACTACGATATAATTATCTTCCAACTTCTCTTCTTTCTTCAACTTCAATACGAATTACAAAATCTTCACCTAAATCTAAATCCGTATCTTTCTCTTCTAAAATATTTGAATGTATGGCAAATCTTAACAATCATATGTATCGGACCATGAGAAACAGAAAATATAGCACCATCGAACTCCTGATTTTACTATCCATATCTCTTTCTATTACAGTAATAACTCGTCATATATCAATAACAACTATTAGTAACAATCATTTCAGAGCATCTGAAAGGCATAAGAAACGCCAGAGACAAAACATATGTTCCTTTTTTTATTCTAAATATAGATAACGAAAATCAAACATGATGTTAGGGGCGAATAAATATTGCAGTTCAGCTCAAGAAAATAGTACCCTCAGGAATAAAAGAGAAAGGTTGCGTATGATATTTTGGGGCATCCTGGGCATTGTAATGGCCTCACTATTTGAAGTATCTCTCTTCCATTAGTAGCATCAACAACATCAGCTAGCTATCTGCAAGGCATCCAGATAATTTCTACATTAATTTCTTCAACCAATCTAGGATTAGGATTTATTTTGGCAAGAAGCTGTCAGAAACTACAGCAAGTTAGAGAGTTTCAGTACTTGCAAAACACAAATATATACTTGACCAAGATGTTCTCCCCCAAAATTTGGGTTTTTTTCCCTCTCCTGATAATAGGTAATAATATACAGGTAAATAGCCATTTGAGAAGTCAGTCATCCCTCTTCAGTTTTCCAAGTCAATTTCTGCTACTCTTCGCGTTCGACCTTTTCTTGACTACAATTTCGTTGAAAACAACAGGTTGTATGACTCTGAAATGAGAAAAGAAGAAACTAAAAACACAAAATGCACACCCATATTAATTTGAAATGTGCACCAGCTAGATGGATGTGGACAGCACGTACGACTCGATCATGCATGGCTGAAAAGGAAACCTGTAGAATTTTGTGGCTTATTCAATATTTTCCATAATTTCCAAGTTAAACCCCCCTCATTTGGCCTCTTAATTTGATGAAACTCAATTGACTTTGTTTTCATATTGCTATATTCCCAAGGTTGTTTTAGATTTTGATTTTGTTGGAATTGTAACACAATTTACCGAGTGAAAAAAAAATCTCATAGTTCTTTTAAGGAAAGAATAAAATT
Organism: Agapanthus africanus; assembly: GCA_030015575.1. Taxonomy (NCBI): domain Eukaryota; kingdom Viridiplantae; phylum Streptophyta; class Magnoliopsida; order Asparagales; family Amaryllidaceae; genus Agapanthus; species Agapanthus africanus. The sequence continues at coordinate 563,751,949 of JASDDO010000014.1, read as the reverse complement.
AGTTAGTATATAGATTTCTATTATCTTTTTTTATATTTTCCAAATCAATATAGATTTTTATAGAAAAATATAATAGATTTCTGTGTACTAATTAAATTTATTCTATCCTCAACAAACTATGAGATTTTTCAGCTATTCTCTGTCACTTTTATTACAATTTCAACAAAACCAAAACCAAAATCTAAAACAACCTTATCAAAATCAAAATTTATGTGGGAATATAGCAATATGAAAACGCTATTGTCAATACCGTTTTCTACTTCCCCGCAACTATCCGCTCCAAGCCTAATCCTACGTGGCGTACGGAGGTCTATTCTCGGAATTATTTTCGAGACAATATTATTTTGAGAATTATTTATTCAAATAGTATTATTTCTGAGGAAAAATCTAAACATTCAATCATGGCCATTAGTTTTCTAAGTTTTTGCATAATGATAATACCAAGTTTCAATCTTCACACAAGAGCATCTTCAAATTGCATTTGCTTATACGCAGGGTAAACCATCCTACTACATACATAGTGCGTGTGAAATTTAGAAAATCAGACTAAATTTCACTAAATATCGATCTTGGTATTTTTTAGATAAATATCATAGAAACTAAATACCATTAATGTTTTTGGCACGTGCGTTGCACGTGATTATTAAAATTTTATGAAAAATATCTTTGTTGATTTAACTATGTGCATCGCACTTGTAAAAAAATAATGACGTGTCACTTTAGTTATGTGCATTACACGTGAAAGAACGATGTTTTTTTGTTTGATTTCTTTGAAAAAATAGGAAGCCACGTTATCAATCAACTTCAAAATCAAATGGCCCCTGTCGTTTTTGAAAGTTCCTGGTGCCTTCGTCACTAACCCACGGTCAATACGGAATCCAAAATAAAAATTTTTATGGCACTAGAAACTAACACCCAAGAATTTAACCAAACACCTAAATAAGCAAGCACACAAATATAGAAATCACAACCTTTTTAGCGTCTTTATTTGCACCAATTAAGTTGGACTCTAGCATGCGCTCAAGAGCTCCGGATCGCGTTGGTAAGCCGGTCCTCCTTCGCCGAAGATGATCCATCCGAAAGAACCGATCCAAGCTCCGGTTTCACCTAGTGAAACAACCGACGCTCCAAACTCTCTCGGATTGGAGAGTGGGGATGTAGGAACTTTCCACTATCTTCTTCTCTAAAATCTAACCTCAAGAGAGCAAGTGTAGAAGAAGGAGGTGAGGAAAAATAATCGTGAGCGAGTGTTGAAAATAAATGAGAGCATGAATGAATGAAGAATGAAAAAAGAATGGCTTCATAATTTTAGCAACCACACAAAAATAAAAATCTTATAAAAATTTGTAATAAAATAATTAAGCCCACTTTTCTCTACATGTCTTCAACCATGTCCAATGCCACCTCACCCTCCACCCCATTTCATAAATATTCATAAATGAATTTTCACAAATGAAGTGTCCATCTTCTAGAACAAATTCAGTATAAATACAAAATATAACCCGGTATACGTATCGAAATATATATACGCGTATCCTTATAAAAATACGAATAGTCAAGAGAGAAATGAATAGTGAACAATAATACTAGAATACATATATTAAAAAATATATATATAAATTATTAAATCAAAACTTGATTTAATAATCCGGCTTAATCTTAAGCCACTAGTATTATCAATCGTCCAATTAAAATCCATGTAGGTTGTACACATATTTATTCGGACACCTGTATGTACCATCATACATCATCTATATCATATCGCCTGAACTGGGAAAACTCTCTGTGTGAGACTCTAAAGACTCGCTAATACGATGGTAGTGGGTTTAACTGCAAGTACGTCAGCGGCACTAGCTGTATGTAACGACTATCCAGGTATTGAGTGAAAGGAAGGCCGACGAACAAACTCATCTGTACCCCTACTGAGTCTGTCTGTGACAATCTCCATACAGTCCAGTATGTTCGTCTAAGAGTATCGCATATCGGGTTTAGGGGTGGATAAAGTCAGACCCCTAGTAACGCGAAATTTCGTATCGGTGTGAAGCTCATCACCTATTGAGAAACTACTGATCTAAATTAGTAATTCTCGTCCATCTTGGCCAAGAATTTCTGATGATGGTCACCCGTGCACAGCGCGACATCTACCCATAATACCGGGAGAGACGAATCCCCGACGATCCCCTCACCGCCTCCAAGTGGCTCGGAACTGTACCCAACTAAAATCTGTTTGCACGACTCATTTGAGCCGTGGTAGGATAGTAATCAAAGTACAGTAGGAACTCACATGAGACAAATGACGATCTTATGTCAGCAGACTAACCTGTACTTATGTCATTTGAGAACTGCAATCTGACAATAGCTATAATACCATCAACCATATTGTCCGTCCAGTGTAACTAATAACCCAATGAGCACCTGTATACTATCTTAGGTGACCAACTGACACCAATGGCTTGTGAGACCGACCACTACCTCTCGTTGGGATCCCGATGTTAGTGTTTATGCCCTAGGGGCCATTATTGTATCATACTAGATTGTATATTACTTAATGGAAGCTTGGGATATTCATAGTTGTATATATACAGTCTTGCTAAAAATGGTAGTATGCTACTTGGTTTGAGTCTACTTTAATATGTGCATATGTTTCTTGTAACGTATCACTTATACATATTAGTAGAGCCCATAGGATCTTTGCTTGATTACCAGCGTCGTGATGGCAGTCACACTAGTATGGGCTGGATAGTCTGTAAGCAACATCCTATACAGGTCCCTGGTCGTTGGATTGTCGAGATAGGGCATCGATATTCCGGAGTAGACTAAGTGTATACGCTTCTCATCCCAGTTGGGGAAATGGTCTGTCCCACAGCCATCAGTACGCCGTACTGGAGATAGTATACAGGTGCTCGTTAGGTTACGAGTACACCGGACAGGACTCGCCGAGGAACTGATTGGTTGGTATTATACCCATCGTCAGTTATCAGTTCCCAAGTGACATGAGTACAGCATAGTCCGCAGACTTGACACTGCTACTTAGCCTCGAGTGTGTCCCACTGTTCTTAGATTGCTACCCTACCACGGCTCAAAGGAGTCGTGCAAACAGGTAGCAGTTGGGTGCAGTCCCGAGCACTTGGAGGCAGTAGCGGTTAGATAGGATTCGTCTCTCCCGGTATTGGGAGTTGATATCGCACTGTGTCAGAGAGCCATTACGCAAAGTCCCTGGCCAGAGCAAGCGAGATATACTGGTAGGTTCCAGTAGCTTCTCAGGGCGTAATGGGCTTCGCTCCGACATGACTTATACAGCTATTAGGGGACTGACGCTTGCCGCCCCCTAGGCTTGATATGCGATAGTCTTAGACAAACAGACCGGACTGTACGAAGATTGTCACATCAGGCTCAGTGGGAGTTCGGATGATTTTCCTCATCGGCCTTCTTATCGACATCTACCTAGGGACCGTTACGTAAAGCTAGTGCCGCTTGCGGTCTGTGGTTAAACCCACTGCCAGCGCAGTGTCGAGTCTTTAGAGTCCCACACAGAGAGTTTCCTTGCTCCAGGCGAAACGATATAGAGGTCGTATGGTTTTACGACAAGCGTTCGGATGCGTACGTGTGTTTTCGCACGTACGACTTTTCGGACAGTTTATACTAGCCAGCTTTGGTTTAAGCCAGATTCTAGTATCAGGTTATTGGATTTATACAGTCTAAAGTTTTTCCGTGTTTTCACGGATTGTAGGGGCGTTCTCGTAATTTGTCGAGAAGGTTCTAGAAGAGTGGTGACATGAGGGGTTGAGGTGGCTTTTTCATGATTACTTTGTGTGACTCATTTATATGATTCATCATATCATTAATGCTTCATTAATGATCTAATGACTCACATGATGAATCACTCTCCTTGATTAAATGAAAAATGGTGAATAATCAATTAATTGATATTATTTGATAAATCATTATGTATCATATATTCAAGTGAGAAGGATTTTGGTTATGATAATCATTCTCACCTTCTCTCTCCTCAAGCTCACTCTCTCTTGAAACCCTAACCCTAACCTCTCATGTGTTGAGATCAAGGGTTAGATAGACTAAAACATCCATAACCTCACTCTATATCCTCTAGGTAGCTTAGATTAGCACTTTAAGCAACCTAGTTATCTCAAGTTTGAGATTAAGCTTGGCGTAGAAGCTTTCGGGTGGATCGTCTTTGATTCGAGGAGGCCGTGAAGTTGCCGATGTTCCAAGGAGCCTACGAGGAGTGGAGGACAGCGATGAAGACCCGAAGGACATGTAACGTGAGGTATAACTCCGGTACCGAGTAGTTAAACCTATAGTATAACGTTAGCAATGGTTTAGATTACGATTCATGCGCTCAAGTCCGTGTTACGAAGCTTTGATAATCGTTTTTCATATATTCCGCCTCCCCACAAGTTAGTGGGGTGCGTGACATGGACTTACACCCGAAAAGTATACACTAGTCTACTCCGGAGTATCGATACCCGGTCTCGATACTCCCTCGACTATGGACATTTAAGGATGTGCTTATGGACCACCCAGCTTCCACATATATGATCGCCATCATAATGGTGGTAGTCAAGCAAGAATCATATGGGCTCTATCAATATATAATAGTGATATGCAATCCACATAATGCATATACATGATGATAAAGTCAAACCAGATAGCATACTATCATCTCGAGCAAGACTGTTCTACCCGTATAGATCGTCCCTCAATCATCATAATCGCCTACTTGCGATTACAATAATTGCCTTGAGGGCACTATATCCAACAATCTCCCACTTGCACTTAAGGCTAATTATTGCGGTGTCGCATACTCACAGCCCGTATGCTATCGAACACCCATGTTCTCCACTAATCAGTTTAGCAAATCATGTTTGCGAGACATTCGTGTTCAAGAAATAGCCTCAGTGAGTGGATCTGCTCCAATATTTTGTAAGTCTACGCTAGCGCCCCGGCAGTCTACAGACGCCAAATACGGAACAAAAACTTTTAAACTTGGCGCTATCGTATACTTTAACCCGGATCTGCCATTATTGCTAAACTAACAAACTGTAAAGAGTGTAGGAATGTTATACCGAACGATCCGAGTCCTTCGTTCTTCAACCATCATCCCACGCTCCGTTGCGGCTGCTCCGATCTCGTCGATCTCCGATCTCCTCGTCGAGGTGGCACCACATGATCGGTTCTTTAAACGGGCTCCCACCTCTGACTCGAGGCAACTCGATCGTCAAGTTTGCCAAAAGAGACGACCAAGATTGATGTAGAGAATGAGTAGATAACTTTGTCTCACTTCGTCCAAATCCGTGGACGATCGGTTAATGAAGTTGCCGAAGGAATCGGGTGATGGAATGAAATGGACTGTGAAATTCCATACACCGATAAAACCTATCATAATCTTTTCTCTCTAAAATGAAACATCAAGTGAGAGTGAATAAGAGAGAGAGGAGGCTTATCATATATATAGAATGAGGAGGGTGAGTGTAGGAGCAAAGGTGGTGACTATAAGAGAAAAGCTTCTCACAAAAGATCTTAACCAAAACAAGAATCATTAAAGAAAACAATGACTCACTAATAACACCTCATCAAGTAATAAATGCAACCAATAAGAACACAACACCAATTAGCCTTATCATCACTTCTAGAAGCTTGTAGAATGATGACTCACTCATATCAGAAGAAAAGATAAATCCGTCTTTAACCGAATGTTAAAAGACGGCTGATAGAAAACTGGAAACTGGCAACTTCCAAAAGTGATCCTGAAACAACTTTCAGGTTAACCCCGAAACTGTATAAATATACCCGCATTTGTATTACGACCGAATACAAATGCAACTGAGACAAAGATATTATACCTACTCAATATAATACTCGGATCCGGCTTAAGCCAAAGCCGACCAGTATCAACTGTCCGAAAATCGACACGTGCGTAAACGCACGTGCATTTTCCGAACCCTGCCATAAAACGATACGGCCTCTACAACGTTTCGCCCGAACTTGGGAAACTGTCTGTGGGGGACTCTAATGACTCGTCAGCACCCTGGCAGTGGGTTTAACCACAAACCGTCAGCGGCACTAGCAATGCGTAACGGCTGCCCATGGACTGACCTCAAGGGATGCCGATGAGCACACTCATCCGGAAAACCCTACTGAGCCTAACAGTGACAATGTATATACAGTCCGGTCCGTTCGTCAATGAGTATCGCATATCCGCCTAGGGGGCTAGTAACGTCAGATCCCCAATAGCAGTATAAGTCATGTCGGAGTGAAGCCCAAATACACCCTGAGATACTACTGGAGTACCTACCAGTAAATCTCTTACCATGGCCATGGATTTGTGTAATGGCTCTCCTAGACACAGCACGATCTCGCTCCCAATACCGGGAGAGACGAATCCCCTGCCGATCCGCTCACGTGCCTCCATATGGCTCGGGACTGTACCCAAAAACTACCTGTTTGCACGACTCCTTTGAGCCGTGGTAGGGTAGAAATCAAAGCACAGTGGGAACTCACACGAGACAAATGATGACCTCAGGTCGATGAACTAACCTGTACACATGTCACCAGGGAACTGCTATCTGACGATAGGTATAGTACTAACTAGCAGATTCCCGGCGAGTCCTGTCCGGTGTACTCATAACCCAATGAGCACCTGTATACATCTTAGGTGATCCAACTGACACCAGTGGCTTGTGAGACCGGCCACCGCCCCTCGTCGGGGTCTCGACTGTACACACTAGTCTACTCCGGAGTATCGATGCCCTGTCTCGAAACTCCCACGACTAGGGATCACAATTAAGGATATGCATATAAACTACCCAACTCTCACGTATATGATCTCCATCATACAGTTGGTAGTAAAGCAAGATCCTAAGGGCTCTATCAAAGTGTAACATGCAATCAGTCACCTGAACATGTACACGACCGATAAAGGCAAACCAGATAGCATACTATCATCTCGAGTAAGACTGTCCTACCGGGATAGGTCCTCTGCAATCATTGCAATCACGTACCTGCGATCCAATAATTGACTATGAGGGCACTATCTCCAACAATCTCCCACTTGCACTCAAGGCTAATATTGCGATGTCGACTACTCACAGCCCGTGTGAAACCGAACATCCAACTCCTCTACTAATCAGTTTCACAAAGCCCGTTTGTAAAACTATTGTGTTCGAGAAATAGCCTCGGTGAGTGGATCCGCCTAGAAGTTTCTTTCTATATCTCTCTTAATCTCAAGTTCGCGGAGAAAGCCATCTCCCGAATTGAGTAGTACCTGTCTTAGAATATGTCTGGATATCTGATGGGACCTTAGTTCATAAATGAACTCCATATCCAAACTTCTTAGACTGTATGGATCACTGAACCTAATCAGTATCCGGCACCATGCCACCCACAGTATCCTCTGGAACCACCTGTCCATAATACTGTCCCTCGTCAGAGGGAAAACTAAAAACTCTGACAATCACTCTGTCATCCATGTCACCTTTGAAGCCTGGAATGATAACCGTCTCCCGAAAGAGGCTGCCGTTATCAAATCCGTAGAACATGTACCAATGTTCTAAAACTGCTTCCTTATGTTTCTCCAGGATTGGATTAATACAAACTTATTGCATCTAGTGCAAAACCAATATTTGGTGTGGTACTTGACATCTCATGATTGACTCAATTGCCTAAGCAAGTGATCTGCCAATCATGCACATCCCTCTCCCCTTTAGTCTATACGACACCTTTAGAGAGGGTGACTCCATCACCTGCAGGTACACCACCATGCTAGGAGTCAACTATTCCAAAAACCATTAGAATATCTGTCAAAGTACCCACATTGGGAAACTACCCAAATCCAGATCTAAAACCATAGATCTAGAAACCATAATGTCAAATATTATATCCATATCCTGTCTGGAGAAACAACTGTGTGACGATCACAGTACAACCGATCGTAGTATAGGAATTTTACTTCCTACTCTGTGTATGTCATCCTGATACCATGACATCACACCCTACTACCTTCTTAACTGATCCATCCCCTATTCTGATTGAAGTCAAACCCATGACTGTCACATCAAAATTAGATGATCTATCTCCGCTATAACTGCTCAAGTCTATAAATAGATATAAGCATCTTGCCCACTATGCTTCCGTTGCTCCCACTGACTACGACAACCCTCCTACCGGGTCTCATATCCTGGAACAACAGTAGTGTCAAGTCTTGGTAGATAAGAACCTCCCTATCACCGTCCTTGAGCCTACCGAAGTACCTCTCGGGTGTCTGAGGTTACCTACCATACCTGCGGAGTGGCTATTGGAATGTCAAACCTGATTGAATATATAGGTCCTATTAAATTTTCCCGTAATCGTTCACGGTTCTGGAATCACTTCCAGTTCTACCATACTCCCACTACTGTTTTCTGAAAAAGATCCATTTTTACTAAAAACTGTGGCGAGTCAAGAACAATATCACTATTGATCTTCCAAATGGTAGAATATCAACCCTCGTCATAGCCAGGGTCAACCCACAAACAGCCATTACAGAAACGTGCCCTGAGTTATCCAGTGTCTGGTTTTAATCATAAGCTGGACAACTCCCCGTACCTTAGCTTCTTTTAAGGTACGATCCATTCTATATCCAATATAGAAACTTTGGCACTTATTTAATTGGAACCATATTCAATCCATGCATCTGTCTCCAGTGCATATCAACTTAATGGAAAGAGACTAATCAGCATTACTCAACTTAGGAATCCATCCAATTATGAGCAACCTGAAAGAGAAAACTCGTTTCTCAAAACCATCACTATCATCTGAATACCAATCACAAGAATCTACATCTTCGATCTCTTCGAAGAATCCCGATACTTGTGACACCTGGTTCTCTACTTTATTCTTATACCCACAACTTCTCAAAACTTAGACTATGTATTTCTACAAAACACTCGTCTAAATACTAGAGAAGTTATAAGTAAACAGAACATAGTACGAGGACCTACCCCTTTGTCCTGATGGACACTTGGACAACATACAATACTCTGTATAAGTCCTCTGAGTTAAACAACTCATAACCTGTGCGTCGTAGGTTGAAAACTGTACCCTGGCGATTTCCTCAAATATCACCAATTACAACGAATTCCGATATAATGAGGATGATCACCTTATTCCCAATATCTTACTCCCACTCATCATCTGTAAAACCATACAGATATGAGAATGAAACCTGGTAAATACATACCCTTGGAGTAAGTGTTTAATCGGGAAAACAGTTTTTCCTTTAACAATGCACTGAAACATGAAAATGTTTCGTAGGGGTATCTTGGTATTCATAGCAATGCCTCTTCCATAATCCAATTCATGACTTCAACCGTATATCTCTTTGCCATCTCTCCAAATCCCCTTTATTTGTCTTTAGTCGTTACCTTCTGTACACCATCGTTAGGCTAAATGATTTTCTTCCTTCCCTACCGTTCGGCACCAGCCTATGGTTTGGAAGAAGACTATCCAGTAAGCATAATAGGTGTACCCTCCTAAACTAAGGAGTACTCGCATCTCGAGAGAAGGTGACGATAAAAGACAACTGAATAATACCTTATTCTTTTAAAGGTGAAATAGGAGTGGCGATGAAGTACGCGGTTTTGGTCGTGAATGATATCAGTCGCAATTTACTTTGCCCTCTTTCTAATCCCTTTATTTTGTCTTTACATATTACCATCTGCACACCCTACTTAGGCTAATTGGTTTTCTTCATTCCCTACCTTTCGGCACCAGCCTATGGTTTGGAATAAGACTATCCAATAGGCGTAATAGGTGTACTCTCCTAAACCAAGGAGCTCTCGCAACCTGAGAGAAGGTGATAATAAAAGACAACTGAATAAACCAATTCTATTTCTCCTGAACCTGGATCCATCCTCGAAGAAGTCCCTTCGAGTTCGTATATAACCATACGATGGCTCTATCCAATAGAAGTGGATATCCGTAGTAATACGGGTGTTCTGAGAAATTCAAAGGGTAAAAGAAGGAGTGGCAATGACTTATGCAACTGAGACAATCCAAAAGCCAGTATTTTAAGAAGGTTCGGTCAACCTGGTCACTGAGTCATAGTCTAGGGTCGGTCAAAGGTCGCTGCCAAAGAGAGAGAGAGAAAAGAAACACTCTGCGTGCACTCTAACCTAGATCAGAATGGTCATCACTTTATCTAATCCGGAAACCTCCCACTGTCCTGTCAAACTCTCCTCCAAACCTAAAGAAGAATCAATCGGGATCACCCGAAGAGTAAACCAACTCATCAGTGGGAATCAGGATCCAACTCTCATCGCATGATAACGTGATGGAATGCATCCACGTTACTCATACTCCAGAAGGTATGCGCATACTCGGCAAGTTTCAGTTTCTTTAGAAACTCCTGATATAGATTTTTGCCCCATGCTCTTATGATCGTGACTAAGGGCCACCCCACCATAAGTCACATGTCAAGTTCTTCCCATCATTATCTTGTTAATTTGAACCCACCCATACTCGCCCTTGACTAAGGGCCAACAAGGCTGTACGACTGTCCCAAACCAACTCATCTATCTATGCAACATGTGAACACCCCAGCAGTTACCAATCACTATGTCCTAGCTAAGGGCTAGACCAACATAGCTTGAATACTACTGACCATCCATATGAAATGACGGAGGGCTACGGCTGGTTTTTGGCGAAAAACCTTTAGCGTAGTGAACTTGATATCGCTGAAGGAACCTGATAGCTTTTTAAAATATAGTGGCGAAAACCTTTTGCTAAAGAGGTCACTCCCGGTAAAGGGATCTCGGCTCTTTCCTCATGGAATGAGGTGCAGGATATTCCACTGAATACCGCTATGCATAGCAACATGTAATCGACTATAGTGAAGTTATTACTCTGACGCAAACTTCTGTCCAAGGGGTCAGTCCCGGTGAAGGGATATCGGCCCTTTGCCCCGTCGAATGAGGTGCAGGATATTCCACTGAATACCGCTATGCATAACAAAAGAAAATGTCTTTGCAATAACACTTTTTAAATTGTTCCAACAACTGTATACAGGTTTGTTTTTACTTTGCATTGATCAGAATCAACGCAGTCCCATCAATCAATCACACCAGAAAAGAACGAAAATAAAATGTACGTATATGCCATCTGCATTCGTCACTAGGTCCCGTCATCACCCGTTAGGTTACTTAACTAACGACAGAGCGGGGACTGGAGTAGCGCGGGTGTAAAACATATACAACATCTAATAGTATATAAACCAATATACAATAATCGCTCCAGGCGTGATAGTATGCAACATTACAGAAAAGTAATAAGCATCACAGAACAATACAGATAATCTGGGATCCCCGAGTTTCACAGAGCCGCTGCTGAAACTCGACGTTCCCCTGTCGTGTGGATAGCCTGTGCAATGAAACCTAGACCCCTACGGGTGCGGCAAGTTACCTGCCAAAACCTGAAGCGAGGTAGTCCCCACAGCATAGTGAATGGAACACCCGGCACTTCACGGAATCCGGTAAATTGAGCACCCCTCCTTGGGTCAACCTGTACCCCCTACGAGTGCGGCGAATAGTCTGCCAATTCTGAAGTGGGGCCCCTCTGCCTCTCAAAGCCATAAGATGCGGACCCGTTGCTTTCCCGAACCCGGCTATCCGTGCACTCCGTCGCGGGGTAAAACCTAGTACAGTAATGAAAAATAGTACAATAGGTACATCGACCGCAACCTGGTCGTGCCCCAAAAGAATATTATACAACAGGCAGTGACGGCAGTCCACAAGTTGGACGCTCGCCCCGCAATATCAAATGTAAAAATAAACTCAAACTGTACTACCATTGCACACTGCTATCCACCACGACAAATCCGCAACAACACAGCACAACACAGAACATCAACGCGAATGTCACGTTCGCAAACCCGTCTAAAAGAACTATAGCAATCAAACGCGGTTTACCGATCAAATGACATTCCCGGTCGGAGATATAATGTAAGCACTGTAAACTAACGTGTTTAAATTTCGATCGACAAAATATCAAGAAGTGGGCCCCATAACTTACTGGTGAACAGTAACAAAATCTGGGCCAAAACGATATATACCAAAAACCCCAAAATCCCACAGAGAACCAACTGACAAAATTTAGGAGCACATGCTCTCCACGTGGCCGCGGTTGCGCGGCCAAACCATGGGTTTGGCCGCGCTTCCGCGGAAGCTTGGAGGGATCACGACCCCAAATTTCGTCGTAGTTCTTAGAAAACCCTGCTCTGATTTTTAAGACATCCAGAAATAATTTTTGAGACCGTTTAAAATCAACAGAAACTGTCGGGCATGGATTTTGCAATTTTCGATTTCCGGTCGGATCGATGTTTTAAACGCGTTAGCACAAGTTAGTATAGCAAAATGGTGAGGCTCTGATACCACTGTAAGTCTACGCTAGCGCCCCGGCAGTCTACAGACGCCAAATGCGGAACAAAAACTTTTAAACTTGGCGCTATCGTATACTTTAACCCGGATCTGCCATTATTGCTAAACTAACAAACTGTAAAGAGTGTAGGAATGTTATACCGAACGATCCGAGTCCTTCGTTCTTCAACCATCATCCCACGCTCCGTTGCGGCTGCTCCGATCTCGTCGATCTCCGATCTCCTCGTCGAGGTGGCACCACATGATCGGTTCTTTAAACGGGCTCCCGCCTCTGACTCGAGGCAACTCGATCGTCAAGTTTGCCAAAAGAGACGACCAAGATTGATGTAGAGAATGAGTAGATAACTTTGTCTCACTTCGTCCAAATCCGTGGACGATCGGTTAATGAAGTTGCCGAAGGAATCGGGTGATGGAATGAAATGGACTGTGAAATTCCATACACCGATAAAACCTATCATAATCTTTTCTCTCTAAAATGAAACATCAAGTGAGAGTGAATAAGAGAGAGAGGAGGCTTATCATATATATAGAATGAGGAGGGTGAGTGTAGGAGCAAAGGTGGTGACTATAAGAGAAAAGCTTCTTACAAAAGATCTTAACCAAAACAAGAATCATTAAAGAAAACAATGACTCACTAATAACACCTCATCAAGTAATAAATGCAACCAATAAGAAAACAACACCAATTAGCCTTATCATCACTTCTAGAAGCTTCTAGAATGATGACTCACTCATATCAGAAGAAAAGATAAATCCGTCTTTAACCGAATGTTAAAAGACGGCTGATAGAAAACTGGAAACTGGCAACTTCCAAAAGTGATCCTGAAACAACTTTCAGGATAACCCCGAAACTGTATAAATATACCCGCATTTGTATTACGACCGAATACAAATGCAACTGAGACAAAGATATTATACCTACTCAATATAATACTCGGATCCGGCTTAAGCCAAAGACGACCAGTATCAACTGTCCGAAAATCGACACGTGCGTAAACGCACGTGCATTTTCCGAACCCTGCCATAAAACCATACGGCCTCTACAACGTTTCGCCCGAACTTGGGAAACTGTCTGTGGGGGACTCTAATGACTCGTCAGCACCCTGGCAGTGGGTTTAACCACAAACCGTCAGCGGCACTAGCAATGCGTAATGGCTGCCCATGGACTGACCTCAAGGGATGCCGATGAGCACACTCATCCGGAAAACCCTACTGAGCCTAACAGTGACAATGTATATACAGTCCGGTCCGTTCGTCAATGAGTATCGCATATCCGCCTAGGGGGCTAGTAACGTCAGACCCCCAATAGCAGTATAAGTCATGTCGGAGTGAAGCCCAAATACACCCTGAGATACTACTGGAGTACCTACCAGTAAATCTCTTACCATGGCCATGGATTTGTGTAATGGCTCTCCTAGACACAGCACGATCTCGCTCCCAATACCGGGAGAGACGAATCCCCTGCCGATCCGCTCACGTGCCTCCATATGGCTCGGGACTGTACCCAAAAACTACCTGTTTGCACGACTCCTTTGAGCCGTGGTAGGGTAGAAATCAAAGCACAGTGGGAACTCACACGAGACAAATGACGACCTCAGGTCGATGAACTAACCTGTACACATGTCACCAGGGAACTGCTATCTGACGATAGGTATAGTACTAACTAGCAGATTCCCGGCGAGTCCTGTCCGGTGTACTCATAACCCAATGAGCACCTGTATACATCTTAGGTGATCCAACTGACACCAGTGGCTTGTGAGACCGGCCACCGCCCCTCGTCGGGGTCTCGACTGTACACACTAGTCTACTCCGGAGTATCGATGCCCTGTCTCGAAACTCCCACGACTAGGGATCACAATTAAGGATATGCATATAAACTACCCAACTCTCACATATATGATCGCCATCATACAGTTGGTAGTAAAGCAAGATCCTAAGGGCTCTATCAAAGTGTAACATGCAATCAGTCACCTGAACATGTACACGACTGATAAAGGCAAACCAGATAGCATACTATCATCTCGAGTAAGACTGTCCTACCGGGATAGGTCCTCCGCAATCATTGCAATCACGTACCTGCGATCCAATAATTGACTATGAGGGCACTATCTCCAACATATTTCTATCTTAATCTCTTTATATCTCAACTTCGCAGAGAAAGACTATCTTCCAAAATGAACGATACCTATCTTAGAATTTGTCTGGATATCTGATGGGACCAAGTTCATAAATGAACTTCAAATCCAACAAACTTCTTAAACTGTATCCTCCACTGAATTTAATTAGTATCATGTGCCATACCTTTCTCAATATATGCTTGGACCTCCAATCTAACATACTGCCCCTCAGAAGAGGGTAAACTTTAATTCTGACAGTCACGCTGTCATCCAGATCACCTTGGAACCCTGAAATAATAACCGTCTCCATGAAGGAGGTGTTAGTTATATGTATGCCCTAGAGGCCATTACTGTACATACGATGTATATTGTAGTGGATGCTAGGACATATATAGGGAGGACTTTCTTGCTCGACATGATAGTATGCTATCTGGTTGTACTTTATCTTAACATGTACTCAGATTGTCTCTATGTTACATGTTGATAAAGCCCTTAGGATATGTACTCGACTACTGGGACTATGATGAGATCATACTAGTGGGGCCACGGTAGTCGACGAGTACATCCTATAACTGTTCCTAGTCGAGGGTGTATCGAGACAGGGCATCGATGCACCAGAGTAGACTAGCGTATACGCATCTTGACCCATATGATGGGCGATGGATGATCCCATATCCATCGGTGTTTGACATCAAGGATGGTGTATGGGTGCTCAGTAGAGACTGGGTACACTGGACGGACTCGCCGAGAACTCCCAGATGGTATTATACCATACGTCAGATGGCAGTTCTCCGGTGACACTGGTACAGAGTAGTCTGTTGACCCGAGATCGTCATAGAGTCTTGTGTGGTTCCCACTGTGCTTTGATTTCCATCATACCACGTCCAAGAGGGCGTGCAAAAAGGTGGCTTTTGGGTACAGTCCCGAATCACATGGAGGCAATGAGCGATAGGAGGGGATTCGTCTCTCCCGGTATAGGGAGTTGATGTTGTGCTGTGTTCGATTGGCTATAACCGGAAATCCCTGGCCAGGGTTGCTGAGATTTACTGGTAAGTGTTATCAGTAGTTTCTCGAACTGTTATAGACCTCATATCGACACGACTTATCGAGCTATTGGGGTCTGACGTTTACCACCCCTAGGCGAGATATGCAACATATCAGACGACGAGACCGGACTGTACGGGAGTGTTACTGTTTGGATTCGCAGGAGAAGTTACAGGCTTGCTTGTCGATCTTCTGAGCGCTCAATACCTGGGTAGCTGTTACGTTTAGCTGACCGCTTGCAGCTTGTGGGTGTTTGATATGATCATCACCTACTGCCGGCGTATTGACGATTCTTTAGAGTCCTACACAGAGGTTTCTTGACTCAGGCAAAACGGAGTAGGAGCACATATGTGATATGTGCGGGACCGAGGATAATGCGATATGTGATACCGTATTATATTCTCGCGATATTTGATATCAGCCGGGTCATCGGATCAAGTGTTGATTCGATGAATCGGTACGGATAAATATTAGTCGGTTATATGCGATATAGCCGGATTGTCGGATCAAGTGTTGATTCGATAATTTAATGTATAATAATATATATGATATATTAAATTACATTAACTAATATTTGCTCACTAAAAGATTCTTTTTCTCACTCGGGTAATACATTGATATATATGCGATATATGTTAATTGTATTATTTTATTTGGTTACAATAAATATTATATATGTGATATATAATATTGTAACATGATATGATAACTAATGCAACATGTTTAGTAAAGATTAATCATGATTAGGGTTTGGATTAGGGTTAAACTTTCTAGATGTTTCTAGAAGGTTTTCTTTTTATTTTGTGAAAGATATTTGTGTGTGACTCATTCTTAACTCAACCCAAACCCTAACCCTTGGTCAATTCTCTACAATGGTTAAGTGAACCATGGTTGCATAATTCTATCATATAATTATTTTCCTATTCATCACAAAAGGATTATCATTATTCATTCATCTTCTTCCTTCATTCTTTCATGGAAAAAAAGCTTTCTTGATTTTTCCAAGTGATGAATAATAGTGAGAAAAATATAAATAAATTGAGCAAAAATCCTACTTCATCATCCTCATCTTCCCTTGCCATTTAGATGAGGGTGTTCACATCATTTCATGAGTGTTAGCTTATGTTAAAGAAACTTCAAGGTAGATCATCTTAGTATCGAAGATCGGAAGCAAAGGTTGCGTCTTTCTCTTCGTGGAACCTCTCGAGAGTCCGGATCCCGATGATCGCAGCGAAGGGACCACAACACGGAGCATATGAAGTGAAGGACCGGATCTACAAAGGTTGTAATCCCTCTCACTTAGTGTTAAAATGTTTAGCATGCTTCTTTTCGCCTAATCTCTAGTTTAAAGTTCCGTATTCGGGTTGTTCGGCACGGCTAAAATTTTAGTCGGGCATGGTTGATGCCTCATAGACCCTTGTGCGCGTGCCTAGCAACCCTACAGGAGGCTGTTGTTACCATATACCAAGAACATCCTCTTTATGTACATAACTGCTTTCCAATGTTTCTTCAGGAATGGATTAATATCTGCTTATTGCAGATAGTGCAACAGCAATATCTGGTGTGGTACTTGACAAAGCATGATTACCTCAATTGCGTAAGCAAGTGATATGACATTCATGCAAATCTCTCCCCTCATCAGTCTAAAAAATATCTCTTTAGAGAGGGTAACTCCATCACCTATGGGTACACCACCATGCCAGGAGTCGTCCATTTTAAAATACTTTAGAAAAGTATCAAAGTACCCGAATTAGGACACTTCCCAAATCTAGATCTAAAATTATAGATCTAGTCACCAGAACCTCTGATATTTTGTCCAGATCCTATATGGAGAAATACCTTGTGACAACCACAGTATAACCGCTCGAAGTATAGGAACATTACTTCCTATAAGGAGTACGCCATCCAAAAGCCAAGACATCACTCCCTACTATTTTCTTACCTGGTCCATCTGTTGTTCTGATGAAGTCAAACTCTATGTCTGTCACATCAAAATTGGATGATCTATCTCTGCTATACTTGCTTTAATCTATAAATAGACATAAGCTACTGGCCCACCACGCTTCCGCTACTCCCACTGATTACAACTACTCTCTAGTAGAGTCATATATACGTGCACTTCTAAAACTAATTCAAAACGACGTTATAGTCATCCACCTGCCAGATCTCATAGTTTAGGACAATAGTAGTGGCAAACTTAGGTCATCAAAACCTCCCTGTCACCGTCTTTGAGGAAACCAAAATACCTCCCGCGTGGCTGAGGTTACCCGCCAAATCTACGGAGTAGCTAATAGATTGTCGAATCCAATTGAATTCTTAGGTTCTACTAAATTTTCAGTAACCGTTTGTGGTTCTAGAATCACTTCCGGTTTTGCCATACACCCACTAATGTTTTCTAAAAAAATTCATCTTACTAAAACGGGTGGCGAGTCAAGAATAATATAACTATTAATTCTGCAAATGGTAGTGTAAGTCCACGTTACCTGTCCCGGTACTTACGGGCTTGCGGAAATGATGAAAAACGATTTTTCTAGAGGTGGTAACATGGACTCAAAATACAGATCTTTGTTAAGCAACTACCTAACAACCTAACTATGAGTTTTACCTACTCGGTTAGGGGGTTATACCTTTCCTGAACTCCTTCGTCTTCAACTCTTTGCGGTGTACGGATCGGCCTCACCTCGTCGTCTCCTCGCGCCGAAGATAGATCCACCCGAAAGCTTCTACCTTTTGTCTTCTACTTCGAACTTGAAGAAACTAGAACACTTGGTTTGCTAAACCTTGTGAATTAGGATGAGTAGAGAAGTGATATGGTTTTTTTTTTATCTCTAAGGCAATGTTTCTCAACTCATGAGAGGGAGTTGCCTTGAGCTAGAGAGAGCAAGAGGAAGAGGGAAAGAGCTTGAGCAAGAGAGAGAAACCAAATGAAAGAATGAGCAAGTCTTTTTTCATCCAAGCTCTCATAATCCAAAATTATGATAACAAGTTATAATAATTGAGTATAATGTGATGGTTGTTATCATGACAAATGACAATATCATTTCTTGCATTAAATGCAATTTGTGAACCATCAAGCAAGCACAAGTCAATGCAAATAAATGATAGCCATTGTCATGATGGTGGTCAACAAGTCCAACCTAGTCAACCGGTCAACAAAAGTCAACAAGTCAACAAGGTCAACCCTTCAACCCTAACCATGTCACTATAATACTTAATTAATATTATTGTTAATCATAATTCTAATTCTCATTAGGGTTAAGCAAAAGTCAACAGTCAACAACCCTAATGAGAATCTTCTGCCTTTGTCTCTGTCAACTGTACATACACACCCGTATCCGCCTTCCGGGGAACACGAATACAAACGAGATAAAACCAATCCCAAAACATATACTAGGATCTGTCTTAAATCAAAGCCCGCTAGTAATAACCGCCCGTTCACTAAACGTGCACAAGTGCGCGGATGTGACCGAACCCTGTCGCAAAACCATGCGACCTCTACTCTTTTGCCTAAAGGCGAATAGCTCTCTGTGTGGGACTCTAAAGACTCGACACTACACTAGCAGTGGGTTTAACCATAGACCGCAAGCGGCACTAGCTGTGCGTAACGGCCCCCAGGTAATGCCGATAAGAAGACGGACGAGGTGAAACCCATCTGAACTCCTACTGAGCCTGAATGTGACAGTCTCCGTACAGTCCGGTCTGTTCGTCTGAGAATATCGCGTGGCGGGCCTATGTGGCGGTAAACGTCAGTCCCCTAATATCGGTACAAGTCGTGTCGGAGTATAGCCCAGAACACCCTGAGAAAACACTGGAAACCTACCAGTATATCTCGCTTGCCCTGACCAGGGACTACTTGTGTAATGGCTCTCCTAGACACAGCGCGATATCAACCCCCAATACCGGGAGAGACGAATCCTGTCTAACCGTCACTGCCTCCAAGTTCTTCGAGACTGCACCCAACTACTACCTGTTTGCACGACTCCTTTGAGCCGTGGTAGGGTAGTAATCAAAGTACAGTGGGAACACACTCGAGGCGAAGTGACAGTTTCAAGTCAGCGGACAAAGCTGTACTCATGTCACCTTGGAACTGATAACTGACGATAGGTATAGTACTAACCAATCAGTTCCTGACGAGTCCTGTCCAGTGTACTCGTAACCTAACGGGCACCCGCATACTATCTCAAGTACGACGTACTGACGGCTGTGGGACAGACCGTCTCCCCTGCTGGGATGAGAAGCGCATACGCTAGTCTACTCTGGAGTATCGATGCCTTGTCTCGATAGTTCTACGACTAGGGACCTGTATAAGGATGTGCTTGTGGATTACCCAGCCCCCACGAGTGTGACTGTCATCACAACGCTGGTAATCAAGCAAAGATCCTAAGGGCTCTACTAATATGTATAAGCAATATTCTAAAAGAAACACATGCACATATTAAAGTAGAAACAAACCAAGTAGCAAACTACCATTTTGAGCAAGATTGTCTATACAAGGTGAATATCCCAAGCTTCCATTAAGTAATATACAAACTAGTATGAACAGTAATGGCCTCTAGGGCATATACACTAACAATCTCCCACTTGCACTAAGGCCATGTACTGGCGTATCGAAGACCTATCATCTCGATCAGCCGCTCGAACTGAGTCTGGGGTAAGGCCTTCATGAATGGATCGGCAATATTATCTTCCGTAGCAACTCTCCGAACCTCGATCTCCTAGCGACCCACGATCTCCCTGATCAGGTGATACTACCTCAAGATGTGTCTGGACTTATGATGGGACCTGGGTTCCTTCGCTAAAGCTGTAGCCCCATTGTTGTCGCAATACAGAGGTATTGGATCAACAATCGACGGAACCACCTGAAGTTCCGTTAAGAACTTCCTCATCCAGACGGCTTCTTTTGCGGCATCTGCAGCAGCGATATATTCCACTTCCATCGTCAAGTCAGCAACGGTTTCCTGTTTGGAACTCTTCCAACACACCGTCCCTCCATAGAGGGTAAAGACATAACTCGACATGGACTTAGAATCATCCTTGTCTCTATGGAAGCTGGAGTCAGCAAAGGCCTCGATCTGGAGGTCTTTTCTGCCATACACCAAGAACATCTCCTTAGTCCTTCTCAGGTACTTAAGAATGTTCTTTACCGCTATCCAGTGCTTCTCTCCAGGGTTTGACTGATACCGGCTTACCAAGCTCAGTGCATAAGCTACATTTGGTCTGGTACACAACATCGCATACATTATAGAGCCTACCGCAGAAGCACAGGGTATAATAGACATGCGATCCCTTTCCAAATCAGTCTTGGGAGACATCTCTTTGGAGAGGGTGATCCTGTGACAAGCCGGTAGATTACCGCGCTTGGAATCTTCCATACTGAATATTTTCAGTATGGTGTCGATGTACCTGGACTGTGAAAGTCCTAATATCCTCTTGGATCTATCACGATGGATCCGGATCCCCAGAATGTAATTGGCATCACCCAGGTCTTTCATGGAGAACCTGTGTGACAAGAACCCCTTGACAGATTATAGTATAGGAATGTCATTTCCTATCAAAAGAATGTCATCCACGTATAATACGAGGAACAGGACAGTTCTTGCTACAAATCTACTATAGATGAATGGTTCATCTGGATTTTTGATAAAACCAAATTCTTTGACTGTCTCATCAAAGCAGATGTTCCAACTCTGCGATGCCTGCTTTAGTCTATAGATGGACTTAAGCAACTTGCACACATTTCCGCTGCTCCCACTCTGAATGAAACCCTCTGGCTGGTCCATATAGACACACTCCTCTAAATTTCCATTTAGAAAAGCGGTCTTTACGTCCATCTGCCAAATCTCATAATCGTGGAAGGCAGCAATGGCAAGAAGGATCCGAATGGATTTCAGCATAGCCACTGGAGAAAAGGTTTCGTCATAGTGCAAACCAGGTCTTTGACGAATACCCTTTGCAACAAGTCTAGCCTTATAGGTCTCAACCTGTCCATCTACACCAATCTTCCTTTTAAAGATCCACTTGCATCCTACGGGTTTTACCCCATCTGGAGCAACGTCCAACGTCCATACTTTGTTGGTGAACATGGACTCCATTTCGGTCCGCATTGCATCCAGCCATTTTACCGAGTCAACGCTTTGAATGGCCTGCTGGAAGCTAGTAGGCTCATCACTATCAATGATGCAATCCTCTCTATCCCCGTCTATGAGAAAACCGTAGTATCTCTCGGGCGGATGAGACTGCCTACTACTCCTGCGGAGCGGTGTAGGAATGTCCTGTTCTTGTGAACCCTCTGGTTCTACTAAGCTTTCGATAATAGTCTGTGGTTCCGGAATTTCTTCCAGTTCTATTGCGCTCCTACTTATTTCCTTTTCTAAGAACTGGTGTTCCAGAAAGTGGGCATTACGAGAAACAAAGACCTTTTGTTCCTCTGCGTAATAGAAAAGATACCCTTTGGAGTTCTTTGGGTATCCCACAAACTTGCACAGTACTGAGCGTGCCTCGAGTTTGTCCGCATGCTGCTTTTTGACAAAAGCTGGACATCCCAGGATCTTCAGATATTGAAAATAGGGTTTCTTCCCACTCCATATCTCATATGGTGTGGTAGGCACAGTCTTAGTGGGAATTCGGTTCAAAAGGTATGCAGCTGATTTTAGCGCATACCCCCAGAATGATCGCGGTAACTCAGCGTTACTCATCATGGACCGTACCATATCCAATAGGGTTCGGTTCCGTCTCTCCGATACACCGTTATGTTGCGGAGTGTATGGAGGAGTAAGCTGAGAGAGAATTCCATTCTCTTTTAAGTAATCTAGGAACTCGGCACTCAAGTATTCGCCACCTCGATCAGATCTCAGTGTCTTGATACTTTTGCCGGTTTGTTTTTCTACTTCATTTTTATATTCCTTGAATTTTTCAAAGGCTTCAGATTTATGCTTCATTAAGAAGACTTGTCCGAACCTTGAAAAATCATCCGTAAAAGTAATGAAGTAAGAATAACCGCTTCGAGCATGCGTAGACATTGGACTGGACACGTCGCTGTGTACGAGTCCTAAGAGCTCGCTCGCTCTTACTCCGTGTCCAGTGAACGGAGTCTTTGTCATCTTTCCTTTGAGACGGGATTGACAAGTTGCATATCATTGATATTGGAATGGATTTAAATATCCTTCTGTATGTAACTTCGTCAACCTTCTCTTATTGATGTGACCTAGTCTACAATGCCATAAGAAAGCCTGATTTGTTTCCGGAGACTTTCTTTTATGTGTATTCTGGACATTGAAAATCTGTGGTTGGTTTAATACGTATATTCCGTTGCTTAATGTACCTGACCCAATCAAAACTTGATTAAGGTGAATGTTCACAACATTTCTTACAAATGCAAATTCATAACCTTCTTTAGATAATAAAGATACAGATATGATATTACTGGTTGCATTTGGTACAAAATAACAATCACGCAAAACCAAAACATGTCCGTCTGACATTCCCAGGCGATAGTCCCCCACAGACTCAGCATCCATGCCAGCTCCGTTTGCAACTCTGAGGGTCATATCACCTGCCTTCAAAACCCTACGCCTTCTCAGTGCCTGCAATGAATTACAGATATGAGATCCTGATCCGGTATCCAATACCCAGGAAGTAGAGTTTATTGAAAGACAGTTTTCAATAACATACGCACCTGAAGCCGAAGCCGCAACTTGCTTCGGATCCTGGTTTCTGGCCTTCCAAGCCCTGCAATCTTTCTTCCAGTGTCCCTTCTTATGACAATAGAAGCATTCTTCCTTTCCCACAAGCTGCCCCGCTATCTTTGTTGCCTTTGTCTTTCCCTTCGTATCCACTTTACTAACACCGACCCCTGGTTTGGCGGGGGCTTTCTTCTTCTTTCCCTTGGCTTTCGTCTTGGACCTAGAAGAGGAAGATCCTCCTACAAACAAAGTGGATGTTTCCCTACCTTTCTGTAGGGTTCCCTCTGCACTCCTCAGCAGGTTGAGGAGCTCCGGAAGTTCAACTTCCTTTCCTTGTAAGTTGAAGTTCAGGATAAACTGGGCGTAAGTGGAAGGAAGGGACTGGAGAATCAAGTACGTATAGAGCTCATTTTCTAACGTGGTCCCAAGGTTCACGAGCTCCTCAATAAAGCCAATCATCTTAAGCACGTGTTCCGCTACCGATGATCCGATGGCCAATCTCGCCGAAAAACAACTTTTTCGAGACTTCGTATCTGGCGATACGGGATTGCTCTCCATACAGTTCTTTTGTATGAAGAAATATGGATTCGAGGTCCATATTCTCGTGCCTCCTCTGATGTTCATTGTCCATAGAGGCAAGCACGAGGCACTTGGCCTTCACGCAATCGATCTCCCAAGTCTTACGGATTTCCTTATCCGCGACGCTGGAGGTGGGACCTGGGACAGGGGGAGCTTTGGTGGTAAGAAAATACCCCAGCTTGTCGTAAGTGATTGCCATTTTGACATTCCTGAGCCAATCTTTGTAGTTTGGCCCTGTCAGTATATTTTTATCTAGAAGTAACTTAAGTCCGGTCATGACGATTGGTCGCTGCAATTAGGAGAGAGAGATAAAACACTCAGCGTGATACTCTTGCAAGTTTAGAGTGGTTTTTAGTTTGTCTAAACAGGATGGCTCCTACTGTTTCTCGAATCCCTCCTCAAACCAAAAAAGAGGAATTAGTCGGGATCAATCTCACCGTACAATACTTGCTTAACCGTTCAGCCAGGCCAGTGTCGGTACTTCGAGGGCGGTTTTCCAACGCTTTCGCGAAGTTCCTTAATTTAAGAACCTCTTTTCCCTGGGAGCGTAGCCCCGCTAACACCTTTCTAGACACCTACTAGGTTTATAGTATTTATCGTTATGTGAGAAATTTCCCGAGGAGTAGTATGTACTCACAGTAGGATCGGGATCCAAATATCATCGCGTGACAAAAATGAAGGAATCCTACCAGAATCATCACACTCCAAATGGTATGCAGCGCTAGCAAGTTTCAGGTTCTTTTGAAACTCCCGATGTGGATTTTTGTCCCATGCTCTTATGACCTTGGCATGAGGTCAAAATGTCATAAGTCACATGTCAAGTTCTACCCATCATTATCCAGGTTGATTTGAACCCACCCGTACCTACTCTTGACGTAGGCCAAAATGGCAGTACGACTATCTCAAACCAACGCATTCTATCTATGCAACAGATAAATATCCGGCAGCTACCAATCACTATGCCTTGGCGTGAGGTCAAAATACATAGCTTGAATACTACCGAATATTTAACTGAAATGATGGAGGGCTACGAATGGTTTTGGTGAAACCATGAACGTAGTGAACTTGATATAATCGATAGAACGAGATAGCTTTTAAAAGGAATGGCTCAAACTCCGCGTTTAAAAGTTGGTTTTTGCAAAAAACCGAGTGGTTTTGAAAGTGTTCCAACGACTTTACTTTGGTTTATTTTCTTGCATTAATTTTAATATGTCCCATCATTTAATCCTACCATTGCAGAAAACAACCAAAATATGACGTACGCTTATGCCATCCGCATTCGCCATGGGGCCCCGTCATTACCCGTTAGGTTACTTAACTAACGATAGAGCGGGGGCTGGACTAGCGCGGATGCAAAACATAAGCAACGCCTAAATAGATATCATATATAGATATATTGCAATGATAGCCATTCCAGATCACAGATGAACACATTGGATATACTAGGAATCCGCAATTCGTACGAGCCTGTAACGAAAAACGGATTACATGGTCGCGGTGAATAGCCAATACCCCACCCAAGACCCCTACGGGTGCGGCAAACTACCCGCCAAATATCCGATGTGAAGCAACCTCCCTCAACACCGTGAGTAGGCCACTCGGCACTTCGAGATACCCGGTAGTTTGTGCACCCCCTCCATGGGTCTAGCATAGGAGCAAAAACAGTAAAAGAAATTATACAATGACGGCTACAACCTCACCCCGGTTGTGCGGCCAAATAAATAATATTACATCAATTACAAATTTTACATGAATTGAAAGAAAAGAAAACTCTCATCTCACAACCCCCGGCTATTCACCCGTGACAATCCAATGAATTCATATACACATACCATCAACATTACAGATCACAGATATGTATAACCCCCACTAATCGACATATAGCGATTAGCAGACGTTCAATACATATATCACATCACAGAAATAAACCCGTTAGCTTTAGTCTTTAGAAACTCGATCAAAATACGGTTTTTTTAAGCCCCAAAAACAAATTTTTCTTTCTGGAAAATCTGGGCTGAAAAAACATACTCCAAAAATCCCAAAACATCCACATAAGCACACTGCAGCAAAACCGATCCACGGCCTAGTCAACTCGGCCGCGGATCCACGGCAAGAAGCTCTTCTTGCCGCGTTTCCGCGATGAGTTGGTCGGTTCAGTGGACCGGTTTTCTGCACTGTTCACTAAAAACCCTGAGCCGATTTTTCAACAGTGTTAAATTATTTTCATAGCAGGAATAAAATCAACAGAAAATTTGGGTTTTGTGCATGTTTTGTGACTTTTTCTCCGATCGAACTTCTAGTTACTTTGCTAAAATGTTAGATAGTGTTTAACTAGGCTCTGATACCACTGTAAGTCCACGTTACCTCTCCCGGTACTTACGGACTTGCGGAAATGATGAAAAATGATTTTTCTAAAGGTGGTAACATGGACTCAAAATACGGATCTTTATTAAACAACTACCTAACAACCTAACTATGAGTTTTTCCTACTCGGTTAGGGGGTTATACCTTTCTTGAACTCCTTCGTCTTCAACTCTTTGCGGTGTATGGATCGGCCTCACCTCTTCGTCTCCTTGCGCCGAAGATGGATCCACCCGAAAGCTTCTACCTTTTGTCTTCTACCTCGAACTTGAAGAAACTAGAACACTTGGTTTGCTAAACCTTGTGAATTAGGATGAGTAGAGAAGTGATATGGGTTTTCTTTTATCTCTAAGGCAATGTTTCTCAACTCATGAGAGGGAGTTGCCTTGAGCTAGAGAGAGAGCAAGAGGAAGAGGGAGAGAGCTTGAGCAAAAGAGAGAAAGCAAATGAAAGAATGAGGAAGTCTTTTTTCATCCAAGCTGTCATAATCTAAAATTATGATAACAAGTAATAATAATTGAGTATAATGTGATGGTTGTTATCATGACAAATGACAATATCATTTCTTGCATTAAATGCAATTTGTGAACCATCAAGCAAGCACAAGTCAATTCAAACAAATGATAGCTATTGTCATGATGGTGGTCAACAAGTCCAACCTAGTTAACCGGTCAACAAAAGTCAACAAGGTCAACCCTTCAACCCTAACCATGTCACTATAATACTTAATTAATATTATTGTTAATCATAATTCTAATTCTCATTAAGGTTAAGCAAAAGTCAACAGTCAACAACCCTAATGAGAATCCTCTGCCTCTGTCTCTGTTAACTGTGCATACACACCCGTATCCGCGTTCCGGGGAACACGAATACAAACGAGATAAAACCAATCCCAAAATATATACTAGGATCTGGCTTAAACCAAAGCTTGCTAGTAATAACCGCCCGTTCACTAAATGTGCACAAGTGCGCGGATGTGACCGAACCCTGTCGCAAAACCATGCGACCTCTACTCTTTTTCCTAAAGGCGAATAGCTCTCTGTGTGGGGCTCTGAAGACTCGACACTACGCTGGCAGTGGGTTTAACCATAGACCGCAAGCGGCACAGCTGTGCGTAACGGCCCCAGGTAGATGCCGATAAGAAGACGGACGAGGTGAAACCCATCTAAACTCCTACTGAGCCTGAATGTGACAGTCTCCGTACAGTTCGGTCTGTTCATCTGAGAATATCGCATGGCGGGCCTAGGGGGCGGTAAACGTCAGTCCCCTAATAGCGGTACAAGTCGTGTCAGAGTGTAGCCCAGAACACCCTGAGATAACACTGGAAACCTACCAAGATATCTCGCTTGCCCTGGCCAGGGACTACTTGTGTAATGGCTCTCCTAGACACAGCGCGATATCAACCCCAATACCGGGAGAGACGAATCCTGTCTAACCGTCACTGCCTCCAAGTGCTTCGGGACTGCACCCAACTACTACCCGTTTGCACGACTCCTATGAGCCGTGGTAGGGTAGTAATCAAAGTACAGTGGGAACACACTCGAGGCGAAGTGACAGTGTCAAGTCAGCGGACTAAGCTGTACTCATGTCACTTGGGAACTGATAACTGACGATAGGTATAGTACTAACCAATCAGTTCCCGACGAGTCCTATCCAGTGTACTCGTAACCTAACGAGCACCCGCATACTATCTTAAGTACGACGTACTGACGGCTGTGGGACAGACCGTCTCCCCTGCTGGGATGAGAAGCGCATACGCTAGTCTACTCCGGAGTATCGATGCCTTGTCTCGATAGTCCTACGACTAGGGACCTGTATAAGGATGTGCTTGTGGATTACCCATCCCCCACGAGTGTGACTGCCATCACAACGCTGGTAATCAAGCAAAGATCCTAAGGGCTCTACTAATATGTATAAGCAATATGCTAAAAGAAATACATGCACATATTAAAGTAGAAACAAACCAAGTAGCATACTACCATTTTGAGCAAGATTGTCTATACAAGGTGAATATCCCAAGCTTCCATTAAATAATATACAAACTAGTATGATACAGTAATGGCCTCTAGGGCATATACACTAACAGGTAGAATGTTAACCATCATCAAAACCCGGGATAACCTATAAACTGCCATTACTGAAACGTGCCTTGAGTTTATCTAGATTCTGGTTTCAAGAATAAGCCGGACAACTCCATATACCTTAACATCGTTAAGATATGAATCCATTCTATATCCAATATAGAAACAAAGGTACTAATTTAATTAGAACCAGATTCAAAATACATGCAGCTGTTTCCAGTGCATTTCGAATAAATGGAAGAAGGCCATGTAGCATTACTCATCAAGGACCGCTCCTACGGATGAGTGACCTGAGAGAGAAGCAAGTTCCTAAATATATTACTTGCGATGGAATACCTAGCATAAGTATCTACACGTTCGATCACCTTGAAAAATCCTGATACTTCCAACGCATGGTACTCTACATTATTCTAATACCTATAATTTCTTAAAATTTGGACCTTGTATTCAATGAAATATGTGTCTCAAACCAGAGAAGTTATAAGTAAACAGAATATAGTACGAGTACCAATCTCTTGTCCTAATGGACAACATACAATAGTTTGTATAAGTCATCTGAGTTTAATAACTCAAACTCTGTGTATCGTGGGTTAAAAACTGTGTTATGGTTAAGAAAAATCACACCGTTATTGTATGCACCTTACCTAACCATCAACTGATATAAATAAATGTCATAAACATAATTTCAAAAATTTATATCTCACTTTATAAAATAAACATACAGATATATCAGTTTGATATTAATGTATAACAATGGATATTCAAAACCAAATATTTGCCGTTAGGCAAAACCCAGGTGACTTCCTTAAATATCACCAATTACAAAGAATTCTGATATTGAGAATCTAATCACCCGATTTCCAATATTCTACTCCCACTCAGCATCTGTAACGCTATACAGATGTGAGAATCAAGTCTGGTAAATACATATCCTGGAGTCATAATCTAATTGGGAAAGCAGTTTTTAATTAACACCGCACAGTAAAAGTAAAACATGAAAATGTTTCGAGGGGGTGGCCGGGTATTCCTAGTAATTCCTCTTCCACTATCCAGATTTATGACAGTAGTCGCAATTTTCCTTGCCCTCACTTCAATCCCTTTATATGCCTTTACTTCATACCTTCTGTACACCATACTTAGGCTAATTGGTTTTTTTCTTTCCTACCTTTCGACACCTGCCTAATGTTTGGAAGATGACTATCCAATAAACGTAACTGGTGTACTCTCCTAATATAAGGAGCTTTCGCAACCTGAAAGAAGGTAAAGAGAAAAGGCAACCGAATAATCATATTCAATTTCCCCAGAACCGGAATCCATCCTTGAACAGAAACGAGTTTCTTCGAGTTCGTATGTAACTATACTATGACATACCCAAGCAATATGGATCTTCATAGTGATACGGAGTGTTATAAAGAAATGCAAAGGGGGAAGTAGGGGTGGCAGGGATATATGCGGTTTTGTCGTGAATCATGACAATCCAAAGCCAAAATGTGTAAAAAGGTTCGGTTAATTTGGTTCATGTGTTTTATTTTAAGGTCAGGTCATGGTCACTGCTAAAGAGAGAGAGAAAAGAAACACTTAGCGTGCACTCTAATCTAGATTAGATTGGTTAATCACTTTATCTAATCAGGATGGCTCTAACTGTTTCCTCGAATTCTCTTTCAAACCCTAAAAGGAGAACTAGCCGGGATCATATAAAATCACCCACGGAGTAACACCCACTCATCAGTGGGAATCGGGATCTAACTATCATTGCATGATAACCTGACGGAAGCCACTCAAGTTACCACACTCCAGAAGGTATGCGCATGCTTGACAAGTTTCCTTTATATTTGAAACTCCCGATATGGTTTTTGCCCCTGGGACCCAAGTGACCTTGACATAGTCAACAAATCAAAATGTCCTAGTCAAGTTCAATCCGTCATTATCTTAATTGCATTAAACCCATCCGTACGAGATCTTGACATAGTCAATAAGGCCGCACAACTGTCCTAACCAATCACATCTATATACTACAAATAAGCACCACTTAGCTACCACACACTACGCCTTGACACTGTCAACAAACGCAGCACGAATACTAAGTACTACTCGTAGAAAATAATGGAAGGCTACGGCTAGTTTTTGGCGAAAAATCTTTAGCATAATGTATTTGATATCGTTGAAGGGACCGAGTAGTTTTACAAATATATAGTGGTGCAAACTTTTGCCAAAGAGGTCACTCCTTGTGAAGGGATCTAAACTCTTTCCTAATCGAATGAGATGCTGGATATTCCTAACTGAATACCGTTGTGCAAAGCAAAATAAAATCGACTATAGTGAAGTTATTACAGTGACACAAACTTTTGCTCAAGAGGTCACTCCCCGTGAAGGGATCTTGGCTCTTGCCTCGTTGAATGAGGTGTAGGATATTCATGACCGAATACCGTGGTGCAAAGCAAAAGAAAACGCCTGTAATATCATTTTAAAACAAAATCGGTTCCCGCAACATCAATTAGGTTTGTTTTCCTTACATTAATCAGAATTAATGCGGTCTCATCAATTAAACATATCATGCTAGAAAGAAACAAAAATAAGCACGCACATATATGCCATTCGCATTCGCCACAGGGTCCCGGGTCTTCACCGTAAGGTTACTTAACTTATGACAGGGCGGGAACAAGACTAGCACGGATGCAAAACATATATAGCGTCTATTAGATATATATAATATATAGCAACATTCATCTCACGCATGATATCATGTAACATCACAGAAGCATCACAGCAAAAGCACAGAAGTAAACACAGTATAGAATTGAGGATAATATAGGAAAAGTACATTTCAATGGAGCCAAATATGAAATGCAAATTTTCCGGTCATGTGGATAGCCCATAGTATCAGACCCTAGACCCCTACGAGTGTGGCAATCCACCCACCATTTCGAGAAGCGAGGCAACCCCAATCAATGAAGTGAACGGGCCACCCAGTACTTCCAAGATCCGGTGACTTGGGCGCCCCTCCACGGGTCAATCCTATACCCCGTACGAGTACGGCGGATAGCCCACTAATTCTAGAGTAAGGCACCCCAGTCTCAACGCCATGAGATAGAGGCCCATTGCCCTCTAGAACCTGACTGCTCGAGCACTCTAGGGGTAATCCTAGTCCATATAATGAAAACCTGAATATATAACGATGTCTACGTCTGCAACCAGAACGCGCCCCAAAGATAATACAAGCCGCGATGACGGCAGTCCACATGTCGGATGCTCATCATGCAATATGAATATACATTACATCACAGAGAATAACATCTAATAATACATACACTGGGCTATCCATCGTGACAAATCCAACATAACCATAATCAACAAGTAATATCCATCACAGAACATGCAAACTTGCGGGTATCAATTCCGTAACCCCGTCTAATTGATACGTATAGCAATTAGATGAAGTTTTACCAAACGTTATGATATATGCAGCCATCTTTAATCCTATGACAATCGAATACCGCACACCAACAGCCAACACTTCAATTTTCCAAAACACTGAAAATCAAGTATGCTAAAAACCGACAAAAACTCATGCTAAAACCCACTCCGGAAAGCCGAAATGAGCTCGGATTGATCCGAAACTTCGCGGAAGGCCCCGGCACAAAATTAACATCGACCCAAAGTCACCTAAGTGGGTATCCATCCCCTTAGGCCACCCAAAGGTAGCCTGAGAGATAAGCAGACCCGAAACTACCTTGTTAGGAATTTCTCGGGTCCCTACCCCCCAAGGCCGCCTTAAGTTGGTCTCGAGGTGGTGGGCCCTCCTAAAGTCCCTCCAAGACATGCCTGGGGTCCCCGTGCACCTCCCCACAGCATCACGGTCCAATCCGAGAGCCCGCGGGGAGTCAAAATATCAAAATAGCATGAAAAAGGTACTATTTTTGCGGCAGTTTTTGCGGGGTAAAAACCGGCGGGATTCGGGAGTCATATCTATCTAGTTTAGGGTGTTTAGGTGACTCTGATACCATTGAAAGTTTTTAGTGCCTTCGCCTCTAACCTACGGCCAATGCGGAATCCAAAAACAAAAATTTTATGGAACTAGAAACTAACACCCAAGAATCTAACCAAACACCTAAATAAGCAAGCACACAAAAATAGAAATAACAACCTTTTTAGCGTCTTCATTTCCTCCAATTAGGATGGACTCTAGCATGCTCTCAAGAGCTCTGGATTATGTTGGCAAGCCGGTCCTCCTTCGCCAAAGATGATCCATCCGAGAGAATCGATCCAAGCTCTGGCTTTACCTAATGAAACAACCGACGCTTGAAACTCGCTAGGATTGGAGAGTGGGGATGTAGGAATTTTCCACTATCTTTTTCTCTAAAATATAAGCTCAAGAGAGCAAGTGTAGAAGAAGGAGGAGGAGGTGAGGAAAAATAGCTATGAGCAAGTGTTGAAAAGAAATGAGAGCATGAATGAATGAAGAGTGAAAAAAGAATGTAGAATAAGAATGGCTTCATAATTTTAGCAACCATACAAAAATAAAAATCCGATAACAATTTGTAATAAAATAATGAATCCCATTCCTCTCTACATGTCTTCAACCTTACTCAATGCCACCTCACCCTCTACCTCATTTCATGAATTTTCATAAATGAATTTTCACAAATGACGTGTCCATTTTCTACAACAAATTCCCTATAAATACGAAATATAATCCGGTATATGTATTGAAATACATATACGCGTATTCATATAAAAATACGAATAGCCAAGAGAGAAAATGAATACTGAATAATAATACTAGAATACATATATTAAAAATATATATAAATTATTAAATCAAAACTCGATTTAATAATATAGCTTAATCATAAGCCGCAAGTATTATCAACCGTTCGATTAAAGTTTGTGTAACATGTACACATATTTAATCGGACACCTGTACGTACCAACATACGTCATCTAAATCATATCGCCTGAACCGGGAAAACCCTCTGTGTGGAACTCTAAAGACTCGTCAATACGCTGTCGGTGGGTTTAACCACAAGCGCGTCAGCGGCACTAGCTGTAAGTAACGGCTACCCGGGTGTTGAGAGAAAGGAAGGCCGATGAGCAAACCCATCCGTACCCCTACTGAGCCTGTCTGTGACAATCTCCATACAGTCCGGTCTGTTCGTCTAATAGTATCGTATATCGGGTCTAGATGTGGATAAAGTCAGACCTGTAATAAAGCGATATTTCATGTCGGTGTGAAGCCCATTACCCATTGAGAAACTACTGATCCAAATAGGTAATTCTCGTCAACCTTGGCTAAGGATTTCTGGTGATGGTTACTCATACACAGCGGGACATCTACCCCTAATACTGTAAGAGACGAGTCCCCAACAATCCGCTCACTGCCTCCATGTACCTCGGGACTGTACCCAACTAAAACCTGTTTGTATGACTCTTTTGAGCCGTGGTAGGGTAGTAATCAAAGCACAGTGGGAACTTACATGAGACAAATGACGATCTTATATCGGCAGACTAACCTGTACTCATGTCACCTGAGAACTGTTTCCTAGCAATATGTATAATACCATTTAGCATGTTCTCGGCGAGTCCGTCCAGTGTAACTCATAACCCAATGAGTATCTGTATACTATCTTAGGTGACCAACTGACACCAATGGCTTGTGAGACCGGCAACTGCCCCTCATCGGGGTTTCGAAAAGTATACACTAGTCTACTACGGAGTATCGTTGCCCAGTCTCGATACTCTCTCGACTGGGGACATTTAAGGATGTGATTATGGACCATCCAGCTCCCACGTATATGATCGCCATCATAATACAGGTAGTCAAGTAAGAATCCTATAGGCTCTATCAACATATAATAGTGATCTGTAATACCACATAATACATATACATGATGATACAGTCAAAACAGATATTATACTATCATCTCGAGTAAGACCGTTCTACGCATATAGATCCTCCCTCAATCGTCATAATCGTCTGGCTGCATTTACAACAATTGCCTTGATAGCACCATATATAACACTTTTGCCCTATAATAGTACAAAAAAACTTTCTATTCTTTTATTTTTATTTTACTTTTTATATTTTTTATCTTTCAATTCATATGATGATAAAAGATATGGTATTTATTTGCAAAATTTTAAAACCCAAACATTTGTGGTATTTATTAACGTTATGCTACATTTATGGTATATATTTTCTACACCATGAAGAAAAGGTAAAATTTCATGGTATTTATTTATCATAATTAAATTTCATGGTTAATAAACAATGATACATGGTATTTATTTGAAAAATCTTGAAAGTTCATGGTATTTTAGTAAAAATCGAATTGATTGTTGGGCTATGGCACAAATATTTTTATAATAGGTATTTACGTATAAAGAAACAATTCTCTTAAATATAAAAAATAAAATTCAACACATCTTCACCTTACAATGCTTTAATTGTAATTGTCATAATTGCTCTCAAGGTTTGGACACAACCACAAGTTTATCAACATAGCAAAAACCTTAACAATACTTGATGTGAAGGGTAAAAGTGGCATCCAAAAATTTTGCCTATAGCTAAATTTACATGTTTTCCCATACCATCAAAACATATTCTCCAGAATACCAGCATAGTCCAAATTTGACGTAATAGAAAATAGTCAAGTCAATGGCTAAGTTAGGAATGCACTTTAGAAAATTCACTCCCCTTTCTTAGGAAATAAAGATTGGTTTGGGTAAAGTGATAGGACTAGTATGCGTTTCGATTGTACAGTTTCGAAAATACAAAGAGGTCTCCTATCGTTCATTCTAGTGAAGAGTCTTTTCTTGTCTGTTCTATTTAGACGACTACGGCAACAAGCATTTCTCACAGATTTTTAAGATTGGTTATCAGAATCCTTTTCTTTTATTCTACATTCTTAAGAACCGTCCATCATACTTATAAATACAAGAAATTTTCGACTACCCATCTCTACTATTATAGGGCAAACGGAAGGGGTCATTTAATTTTAAAATTGATTGGTGATGTGGTTTTTTATTTATTCAGAGAAATCAAACAAAAAATACTATTGTTTTATGTGTAATTGTAACGTCTTAAAACTTGATTGGAGTAAATTATAACTTAATTAAGCGATATAACATGGGTTTTTAAATAAAATTTAGTTGATAATTATTTTCACCTTTATTTATTATTTATTTATTTAAAATATATGCACGCGCGCACATATATATATTTATATATAGCATTAGCCATATATTAGTTTAAGGTAAAACATGTATTAGTAGCCATGACACTTAAATTTTTAACTAATTAAAATGGTGATAAAAAAGAAAAGAAAAGAATGTCATGATGAGGAGACATGTAGGTATGGTGCATTAATGAGGGGGAAAAATTTGATGACATGGCTAAATTTAACCACCCTCTTCTCTATATTTTCCTCCTCCCTCTCTCTACTCTTCTCTCCTTCATCTTTCTTTCTTCTTTTATTCATCTCTCTTCATGGTTCCTCTCTATCCCCTAACATAATCACATACACACTTCAAAATCCATCACAAAATCAATTTATCTTTTCATGAGTTTCTGAAGCCAATCCTTAACCTTGAAGCGTTTCAAGTTTAGGGACTCTTTCAAATCAATTTTGTGGTAATGACCAAATTTTTAAGCATGCTTTACTAAACTCTTGCCTTAACAACTCATAATTTAGATTAAAATATATGTTTTGTGTAGTTTTAAAATTTAAAGTGAGGCTTTGAGGTGATTTTGGGGTTGTGATAATGTTTAGGATAACTATGACCTAACTAGGGTAGATAAGAGTGTTTTAGTGCTAAATATCCTTGTTTAAACCACCCTAATGTTTTAATTAGTGTCAAAACTAGTTTTTAGTTTAAAATTAGGGTTTCTAATCAAATCTGCTATTAAACCAGTAACTTCAGAGATAAGTTGCGATTACTGGGAGCTTGTTTTAGAACCCTGAGTGCACCCTCGAAACCTGAGCCCAATCTCCTAAACTTTGGCCGCTAATTTAATAAAATTGGCTGGAATTTGCGGCCCCTCGGGGGAATTAGGGTGTAGGTTTTTGTCGGGGGCTCTCTAAGACTCTCATTAGACCTCTGGTACATGCAACTTATTCTAATTTTTCATATATAAAATTCTGGGATCGTTTTACCTTATTTTTGGCGATATGTTAACGTACGATACGGACTTTCCGACTCTCGTTTTAGCGTTTTAGTTGGTTAATGGCTCTTAAGGGCAGTCTTAGGTGCTTGTTGCACACATTTAGCACACTACGTTCACACGTGTTAACTCGTGAGATTTAGTTAGTTTGTGCTTGTGTATATTTGTGTCATATCGGAATTCTAGCCTCACGTGTTAAGGTTTTTGTTCGATACTAGGATCGATTGCGGAGACTTCGGATGCGGTAAGGAAAGGGAAGGAGGTGATCGGATTCGAGTAGCTCGAGGCCGTTCCGGTGAGAAGATTTAACATTTACGGGGGAATCATCTGAATAGCATTAAGCGCCCGATATCTAGATTTTAGTTATAAAATCTTATATATATGCACATACGTTCAAATTATTGCATAAGAATTATATATACATCCTCGTTAGGACACTTACACCATTACCAATGGTTCTTACCGTACGTGCACAAACTCATATGTACATACACACCATTAGTAATTGCCATACCATGGACACTATAGAAAGTGTCACGTTATTTGCATTGTACTATATCCTCAGTGGTAGTTAGATCCTCGTCTACATACTACCATGTATCATGCCAATATCATGTACGTTTACTATTATCACCATATTCTTATATGATGTTGTTTCGTGAGATTTCTGTTTTCATGAGATTTGAGAAACCGCAAAACATATTTTCAAAATTTGGATTTATTTAAAAATTCGGTTTAATCTTGATATGATATTTGGTGTCCACCATGATTTTTCTCGTTTATGAGTTATGAGTATACCCGATTCGAGGAGTGAGGAGGCACGGGCTTCAGGTACATGGTGGACCCGATACGGTACCCTGGGGCAAGAAGATCGTGCAGGGTTCCTAGGCACCCTAGTGAGGTCTCCCATGCCATCAACCATGGCAATTTCAAAAAATATGGTGCCTACAAACCCTAGTGTACGGATCGATAACTAGATGTCTAGGCGAAAAGTAAACTAGCTAACAACTTAGCTAAAGAATACGGAAATACAACCTTTGTAGATCCGGTCCTCCACCTCCACGGCTCCGCAACGAGGTCGTCTCCGCTGTCCAAATCAAATCCGGGCTCTAGAGTCGGCTTCGTCGGAGAATGGGCAAGCTAGGTCGTCGATGTCCATGCCGAAGATGATCTACGTCGAGGCATCGATGAATCAAGCTCCACCTTCACCAAACCGTAAAAAGTTGTGAAGGAAACACACTCTACTACTTGGCAAGAGGTAGAGGATGAAGAAATAGGAAGTGGGTAGACATTAGAATTGGATTTCTCACTCTTTTTGATCACTTGCCATTGTTGAAGTGAAGGTTTCTTCACTTGAAGCAATGGAGGAAGAAGAAGAATGATATGATAAGTCTTTTTTTTAAAAATAAAACAAAAACAATACTTATCATACTTTTAACTCTAGTTAAGTGTAGAGAATTAACTTAGGTTAGTTAAATTGGTTAGGGTTAAGAATATGATAAGAATGAAGACTTAGTCAAAGTTTCAAGAAACTTCAACTAAATCCAAAATAAGCCACCATTTATCTTTCTTTTCCTTATTCCAAAAAAAGAATAAATAAGAAAGATAAATGAATAAATAAAAATCAAAACCCTAACCCATTCATAACCATGGTTCATTCTTTACACTTAACCAAGTTAGGCATGCATCATCAAACATGATACAAGCGAGTGCACAAAATCATATCGCATATGCAATGCGCACACCCGAGTGAGAAAATCCGTCTAAAGTGAACCGATACTAGTTAATGCAAAGTAATATATCAAATATATAATTATGCATTAAATCATTAAATCAACAATTGATTCAATGATCCGGTCATGCGCACATAACCGACTGGTATCTATAGTAACATCTTATCGAATCAACACTTGATCCGATAACCCGGCTATATCGCATATAACCGATCAATGTCACATCGCGAGAATCGAATACAGTATCACATACCGTATTATTCTCGGTCCCGCACATATCTCATATGCGCTCCTATTTCGTTTCGCTTGAGCCAGGAAACCTCTGTGTAGGACTCTAAAGACTCGTCAATACGCCGGCAGCAGATGATGATCATATCAAACACCCACAAGCCGCAAGCGGTCTGCTAAACGTAACGGCCACCCGGGTATTGAGCGATCTGAAGATCGACGAGCAAGCCCGCTCACACTCCAGTGAATCCGACCAGTAACACTACCGTATAGTCCGGTCTGTTCGTCTGATATGTCGCATATCTCGCCTAGGGGTGGTAAACGTCAGACCCCAATAGCTCAATAAGTCATGCCGACTTGAGGTCCATAACAATCGTGAAACTACTGATAACTCTTACCAGTATATCACTGCAACCCTGGCCAGGGATTTTCTGTTATGGCCAGTCGAGCATAGCACAACATCAACCCCCAATACCGGGAGAGACGAATCCCCTCCTATCGCTCATTGCCTCCATGTGAATCGGGACTGTACCCAAAAACCACCTGTTTGCACAACTCAGTAGAGCCGTGGTAGGGTGGAAATCAAAGCACAGTGGGAGACACACAAGACTCTATGACGATCTCGGGTCAACAGACTAAGCTGTACCAGTGTCACCAGAGAACTGCCATCTGACGTGAGGTATAATACCATCTGGGAGTTCTCGGCGAGTCCGTTCAGTGTACCCAGTCTCTACTGAGCACCCGTATATCATCTCCGATGTCAAACACCAATGGATATGGGATCATCCATCGCCCATCTGTATGGGTCGAGAAGGTATACGCTAGTCTACTCTGGTATATCGATGCCCCGTCTCGATATACCCACGACTAGGGACTTTGAAGGATGTACTTATGGACTACCATGTCCCCACTAGTATGATCCGCATCATAGTCCAGGTAGTCAAGTACACATCCTAAGGGCTTTACCAACATGTAACAGAGAGACAGTCAGTGCACACGTTAAGGTAAAGAGCAACCAGATAGCATACTATCATGTCGAGCAAGAAAGTCCTCCCTATATACGTCCCAGCATCCACTACAATATACATCCAATGTACAGTAATGGCCTCTAGGGCATACATATAACTAACAATCTCCCACTTGCACTAGGGCCATCTGTAGCAGTGGTTGTAGTATCTCATACTCAACCATCCCATAAAAGTCTCTCTCTGGGAATAGGCCTTCGTGAGTGGATCCGCTGCGTTATCCTCTAAGTCTGCTCTCCTTGCCTCGATCACCCTGGAGATCAACCATCTCCATGATCAGGTGATACTGCCTTAGATTAAGTCTGGATCACAGATGGGACCGGCGTTCCTTGGCATAAGCCACAACTCCATTGTCTCACAATGGTAGGAACATAGTTCATCTCATGAACCATTATACATCCAAACATCCTCTTTAGTAGCATCATGAGTAGCGATGTATCCAGCCTTTATCGTCTAGTATGTCACGGTATCTAGCTTGGAACTCTTCCAACATACCGTCCCTTTACTGAGGGTAAAGACAATGCCTGCGACTGACATTCAGTCGTCTTTATCACCCTGGAACACTTCCAGTGATTCTCCCCAGGATCACTTGATACTATCTCACTACAACTAGTGAGAATCCTAACATCCAATTAAATCTATCTCATAGATCCAAAACTCAGGATTAAGGAGGTATCACTTTGATCCTATATGGAGAATCATTGTGATAAACGGAGATTGATCGAGCGTAGCATAGGAAACTCCTTCCCTATCAAGAGTATGTCATCCACGTACTCTACGAGGATCACCACCATACTCCCTACTACCTTTTTGTTTATACAAGGTTCATCTACCATTTTGATGATGTCAAACTCTTTGACTAATCCATCAAAATAGACGTTCCAACTCCGCGATGCCTGCTTTATCCTATAAAACATCTTGCACACGTTTCCGCTGCTCCCACTGTTTACGAAGCCTTCTGGCTGTGTACTTACAGACGTTCTCTTCTAAAACATCATTTAGAAAAGATGTCATGGCAC
Organism: Agapanthus africanus; assembly: GCA_030015575.1. Lineage (NCBI taxonomy): Eukaryota > Viridiplantae > Streptophyta > Magnoliopsida > Asparagales > Amaryllidaceae > Agapanthus > Agapanthus africanus. Next base: position 563,711,488 of record JASDDO010000014.1, on the reverse strand, counting down.
CCAACCGCCAGATATCGTAGTCATGGTATGTAGCTGTGGCAAGTAGGATCTGGATGGACTTAAGCATAGATACTGGGAAAGGTTTCATCATTATCCACGCCTGGTCAATGATGCAAACTTTTAACAAGTCTAGCTTTGAAAGTCTCAACTTTTCCATGTACACCAAGTAATCTTCTCAAGATATACTTGCTCCTGATGGGGATTTAACCCTTCAGATATAGCAACTAAAGTCCATACTTTGTTGGTGTATAAGGATTCCATCTCAGATCACTAAGCATCCAGCCATTCTTACAGAGTCTTACTCCTGATGGCCAGCTCGAAACTAGTTGGGTCATCATCTCATGACGCAGTTCTCGCTCCCACTGTCATAGAGAAACCGAAGTTTCTCTCAGGTGGGTGAGGAACCCTACTAGATCGGCGGAGAGGCTGAGGTTCGTTGGTTTCTACTGAATCCTTTGGTTCTATCAAATCATCAGCTTCATTTTGTATGGCTGGAACATTTCCAGTTGTACATGACTGACATTGCCTCGAGCTTGTCCGGATTTTGCTTTTCAGACATAGGCCGGACAACCCCAAATCTTAACTAGCTTAAGACATGGGCTCTTCCCTTTCCATATCACATATGAAGCGGTAGGCAACTGATTTGATTGGAACCCTATTCAATAGGTATGCAACTTCTCAAGTGCATAACCCCTTTAAGGAAAAAGGTAACTCAGTAGTACTCATCATAGAGCACACCATATCAAATAGGGTGTATCTGCTCCGCCCCGATATACCATCGTGCTATGGTGTATACGGAGGAGTAATGCTGAGAGAGAATCTCATTCTCCTTTAGAATAGTTCAGGAATTCCATGCACAAGTATTCTCCTCCTTGATCTCATCAAAGGACATAATACTTATACCCGTATTTTGGTTCTCTACTTCTAACTTATATTCTATGAATATCTCAAAAGGTTCGGACTTGTGTTTTAACAGGAACATAGGTCTGAATCTAAAGAGATCATCAGAGAACGTAATGAAGTATAAAGAATCAGTCCTGGCATATGTAGACTGGGGACCTACATACATCAACATGTATTATCCCAAGAGTTCACTAACTCTATCTCTGTTTCCAATAAACAGAGCTATGGTCATCTTATCTTTGTGACATGACTGGCGAGTTACACAAGATGTAAATTCAAACTGATTTAAATATGCATCATTGTGTAACTCTAGCCAGTCGGGTCGCATTGATCTGACCTAGTCTACAATACCTCAAGAAGGATTCGTTCATTTCTGAACTATTCTTCTTGTGTGTGTTCCCTATACTTAGAACTGTAGTTTGATTTAGAACAATAATGCTTTTAGATAACGTGCCTGAACCGATCAACTTTTGATATAGGAAATGTTCAAAACATTATCCAACAATACGAAATTTTATCATTTCTTTACTAATAAAGAGACTGATATGATTTTGTATATCAGGTTCGGTATCTAATAACATTCGTTCAGAATCAATGTATTACAATACAGGGTGACAGTGACCAACAGACTTGGCTGCAACACTTGCCCCGTTTTCTGCCTCATGAAACTTATCACCCGTTCTCAGTTTTTCTACCCTTTTGTAGCCCTATGTAACAACTTACATATCTGGGATCCTGATCCGGTATCATATACCAAGGATGCGGAGGATACTGAGAAACAGTTCTGTATAATGAACACACCCGAAGATGATGCATCAGCATGCACTCTCTTCGTTTGGGCGGCACGGGAAATCTGGTATTCCCCAATTTCCTGCTCTGTCTTATAACAATTATAAGTTGGAGCGGGACCAACGTTCCCCAACTCAGTATAACAAGCTGGTTCGGTCAATATTCCGTATTATTATCTTGATTAAGGCGTGATATGGTCGCTACCAGGAGAGAGAGAGAAGAAAACACTCAGCGTGCGCTCTTTCAAGAATAGATTGGTTATTATTTTATCTAATCAGGATGGCTCCCACTGCTTTTTATCAAATCTTCCTTCAAACCCTAAAAGGAAAGACTAGCCGGGATTAATTACACACTACAAGTTCGCCAATCTTTCAGCCAGGCCAGTGTCGGTACTTTGAGGGAGGTCCCCCGTGCTTTCGCACGAACCTAATTAATGTAAACCTCGTTTTCCCAGAGGCGTAACCTCGTTAACACCTTTCTAGACACCTACTTGATCGGTTAATTGTAATGTATAAAACTCTCCCAGGAGTAACTCTTACTCGCAGCGGGTATCGGGATCCAACTATCTCATAGAAGGTATGCAATCTCATTGCAAATCTCAACACTTGAAATTCCCGATAATATTTTGCCCCTAACGTGCTATGACCTTGACGAAAGCCAACAAACCATAGCCCGCTAGTCAAGTTCAACCCGTCATTTCCTGATTGAATTAAACCCACCCGCACGACCCTTGACGAAAGCCAACAAAGCCGCACGACTACCCTAATCCAATCGCATCGTATGCAAGCAGATAAGCAGCATATAGCTACCGCACACTGTACCTTGACGAAAGCCAACAAATGCAGCACGAATACTATATACTACTTATCTGAAATGACGGAGGGCTACGACAGGTTTTTCTGAAAACCTATTGCGTAATGAACTTGATATCGTTGTAGAATCAAATGATTTTTAAATGGAGTGCTTTTGAGGCTTTTCTAGTTTTGCTAAAGGAGTCACTCCCGGTGAGGGGATCGTCGGTCCTTTCCTCGTCGAATGAGGTGCGGGATATATCACATATATCACTGTGCAAAGCAGAACTCTTAAAAGCTATCAAAAGCAAACCGAGTGTGTAGCATCTGCCAGTTATTGCTAAAGGAGTCACTCCCGGTGAAGGGATCTTGGTCCTTTCCTTATCGAATAAGGTGCAGGATATATCACATATACCGCTGTGCAAAGCAAGAACTGTAGCTACCTATTTTATTTTGAAATTCGATTCTACAACATCTTTAGGTTTCTTTTATTTCATTAATCACATTAATGAAGTCCCATCATTTAAATTACCTAAACATCACAGATAAATACGACGTACACTTATGCCATCCGCATTCGCCTCGATGTCCCCTCGTGCACCGTTAGGTTAGGTAACTAACGGCAGAGCGGGGCAGGGCTAGCGCGGGTGTAAAACATAAGCAACGTCTATATAATATATCATATATACTATATATAATACCTGTCACAGAACATCACATGATCGCATCACAGATATCGCAGCAGAAGAAACATATGAAATATTGGATATACTAGGACGTCCGTGTTTTTAATACGAGCCAGTATAAAACACGGATTCCACGGTCGTGATGAATAGCCAAACCCACACCCCTAGACCCCTACGAGAGCGGCAAGCAACCCTACCAATTCTAGAGTTAGGAGACCCGGACTCGACTCCTCGAGTTGGTCTCCCACTGGACTCCAGAACCCGGTTACTTGTGCCCTCCTCCTTGGGTCTATCCTAGTGCGGAAAAGTAAATAATATACAAACGGTGACTACTTCCGCTACCTGGAAGCGCCCCAATAAAAGAATATTACATACAAGTTTTTACATGAATGAAAATGAAAAACACTCATCTCACATAAAAACCCCCGGCTATCCAAACACGACGATCCAATATAACATATCCAGCAACACATAACATCTCATGTCATCAACGTAAGTAAATATGCCCATCCCAATTGTTGTTGACATATAGCAACGAAACCGGCGATGTCACATATTACACTTACGGTCACAGAAAAGAAAGTGTAAAACTACAACAGTTGGAATCCGCAACCACCTCAGACATCGCATGCCTGACCAAATGAATTACTTAGACATCGCATGCCTAACAATTATAAACCCCGCATTTTAGTCTCAAAATCGAAAACTCTTTTCAATATCAAGTCGGGCAATTCAACAAGATTCCCGACATCCTGATCGAATACTCGTCGCAAACTTCAGTAGACGGCCGCACCCCCGACGCCGTCGACAAAGTGCACCAAGGCGGAACACCGCTACCGCGAGCACCCGAACGGATGCTTTCGGCGACGGGGTTCTCCTACAGTCACTTGGTCGGGGCTATGGAGTGAGGCTGTCTATTAAGTTTACCCGGCGAGTATCCGCGTACGCTACGTGATTGCGACGGACTTTTGATCACATCAAAATTCCGTGGCAACCGATCAAGTGAGACTAAATTGCTACGTTTATAACATTCATTCAGTTATCTCATAACTTACTATGAATTCCAATTATTGTATCCCATTCCAGATAAACAGAAAATGTTAAACTTTTCGATCGAACAATCGAACACCCAAGTTTTCCCGATACTGATCAACACATGAAACAAGTATAACAACATTCCGTTCGTGCCTCAGTACCAACGGTCCAGCCGTAGAAGGGTCAAGCCAACGCCTCACATGTGGCACGCCGTACTGCCCCAAACCCGAAGGTTCAAAGGGCAGTTCAAGACGGTCACATAATCGAGTTAAGGTTTGTTGTCTTCTAGAGGGTCCATCGCGTTACTTGCACTACTTAGAACGTCGTTAAACTACGGAAAAATCCAACACTTGGAAATTTCCCGACAGGGGAAAAATTGGGTATTTATATCCGGTCGAACTTTTTAACATAGTCTAAAATTTATCCGGAAAGCCACACAGACAAAATTTGATAAACCCGATCGAAACATCGAAGCTCCAAAACATTCCAGATTATTCAACACTTGAATAAAATTTTAAAAATATCCAGAGAACTCAGCACAGTTAAATAGAAGTTACTGTGCAAACGCCCCCACGGAAAACGACAAAACGGCCGCGCTTGCGCCGCACGAGCCATGCTCGTGCCGCGGAAGCGCGGCGCTTTAATGGAATTAGGGCTACGAATTTCACAGTTACTCTTAGATTTTCCTGCATGTTTTTCTGGATATTTTTAATACTGGAAAATCCCTGTTTTTAAAAATTGTACAGAGAGCATGTTTTGGGTTTCGGTTTTGTGTCGTTCGGACTTCAAATTCCGTCTACGCTTCGCCTAAGGCTCTAGCTAGGCTCTGATACCACTGCAGGTCAGGCAGCCACCCCATCCAATGGGGTCGCCGTGGCACCAACGGGTCCCTCAGCCGCTACTTTTTACGCATGCCCCCTCGCGAGGACTACAACCCGCCGGAACACCTTCCGGTCTCGGGACACCCTGGGGGTAAGAGCCTATGCTTCGCCACACTGTCACACAGTGAGAACCCCCCATAGGTCGACATCTAATGCCTAGTAGCTCTGATACCACTGCAGGGTTCCTAGGCACCCTAGTGAGGTCTCCCATGCCATCAACCATGGCAATTTCAAAAAATATGGTGCCTACAAACCCTAGTGTACGGATCGATAACTAGATGTCTAGGCGAAAAGTAAACTAGCTAACAACTTAGCTAAAGAATACGGAAATACAACCTTTGTAGATCCGGTCCTCCACCTCCACGGCTCCGCAACGAGGTCGTCTCCGCTGTCCAAATCAAATCCGGGCTCTAGAGTCGGCTTCGTCGGAGAATGGGCAAGCTAGGTCGTCGATGTCCATGCCGAAGATGATCTACGTCGAGGCATCGATGAATCAAGCTCCACCTTCACCAAACCGTAAAAAGTTGTGAAGGAAACACACTCTACTACTTGGCAAGAGGTAGAGGATGAAGAAATAGGAAGTGGGTAGACTTTAGAATTGGATTTCTCACTCTTTTTGTACACTTGCCATTGTTGAAGTGAAGGTTTCTTCACTTGAAGCAATGGAGGAAGAAGAAGAATGATATGATAAGTCTTTTTTTTAAAAATAAAACAAAAACAATACTTATCATACTTTTAACTCTAGTTAAGTGTAGAGAATTAACTTAGGTTAGTTAAATTGGTTAGGGTTAAGAATATGATAAGAATGAAGACTTAGTCAAAGTTTCAAGAAACTTCAACTAAATCCAAAATAAGCCACCATTTATCTTTCTTTTCCTTATTCCAAAAAAAGAATAAATAAGAAAGATAAATGAATAAATAAAAATCAAAACCCTAACCCATTCATAACCATGGTTCATTCTTTACACTTAACCAAGTTAGGCATGCATCATCAAACATGATACAAGCGAGTGCACAAAATCATGTCGCATATGCAATGCGCACACCCGAGTGAGAAAATCCGTCTAAAGTGAACCGATACTAGTTAATGCAAAGTAATATATCAAATATATAATTATGCATTAAATCATTAAATCAACACTTGATTCAATGATCCGGTCATGCGCACATAACCGACTGGTATCTATAGTAACATCTTATCGAATCAACACTTGATCCGATAACCCGGCTATATCGCATATAACCGATCAATGTCACATCGCGAGAATCGAATACAGTATCACATACCGTATTATTCTCGGTCCCGCACATATCTCATATGCGCTCCTATTTCGTTTCGCTTGAGCCAGGAAACCTCTGTGTAGGACTCTAAAGACTCGTCAATACGCCGGCAGCAGATGATGATCATATCAAACACCCACAAGCCGCAAGCGGTCTGCTAAACGTAACGGCCACCCGGGTATTGAGCGATCTGAAGATCGACGAGCAAGCCCGCTCACACTCCAGTGAATCCGACCAGTAACACTACCGTATAGTCCGGTCTGTTCGTCTGATATGTCGCATATCTCGCCTAGGGGTGGTAAACGTCAGACCCCAATAGCTCAATAAGTCATGCCGACTTGAGGTCCATAACAATCGTGAAACTGCTGATAACTCTTACCAGTATATCACTGCAACCCTGGCCAGGGATTTCCTGTTATGGCCAGTCGAGCATAGCACAACATCAACCCCCAATACCGGGAGAGACGAATCCCCTCCTATCGCTCATTGCCTCCATGTGAATCGGGACTGTACCCAAAAACCACCTGTTTGCACAACTCAGTAGAGCCGTGGTAGGGTGGAAATCAAAGCACAGTGGGAGACACACAAGACTCTATGACGATCTCGGGTCAACAGACTAAGCTGTACCAGTGTCACCAGAGAACTGCCATCTGACGTGAGGTATAATACCATCTGGGAGTTCTCGGCGAGTCCGTTCAGTGTACCCAGTCTCTACTGAGCACCCGTATATCATCTCCGATGTCAAACACCAATGGATATGGGATCATCCATCGCCCATCTGTATGGGTCGAGAAGGTATACGCTAGTCTACTCTGGTATATCGATGCCCCGTCTCGATATACCCACGACTAGGGACTTTGAAGGATGTACTTATGGACTACCATGTCCCCACTAGTATGATCCGCATCATAGTCCAGGTAGTCAAGTACACATCCTAAGGGCTTTACCAACATGTAACAGAGAGACAGTCAGTGCACACGTTAAGGTAAAGAGCAACCAGATAGCATACTATCATGTCGAGCAAGAAAGTCCTCCCTATATACGTCCCAGCATCCACTACAATATACATCCAATGTACAGTAATGGCCTCTAGGGCATACATATAACTAACAGATCGTATAGAAAGGCATTGATCCTAGTAGGGGAACACTACCTACCGGTGATAGTATAGAAACTCGGTGGATATCCGGAGGATACCGACCGGAGTTATATGATCAGATGGATATGAGGGCCGATCAGAGTGACGGTGCCTGAGATATTGGGTTTTTCGAGTGTCGATACTTGGCACCGGTTTTATGATGATTTATTGATGGTACCTCTGTTTTTACCAGATTAAAATTGTTATGACATGATCAGTTTCATATAACTGTTACACCCCTGATATTATACTTCGCTCACTTATTTATGTTGCACCCATACTGTTATGTATTTTTATAACCTCATACTTAGTATGATCGCTGTTACGTTCATGCATACGATTGCCACTTATGATGTTATTTACTACTCACGAGCTGGCAACTCATCCCGTTGTGCCACAATATCTTGCAGGGCTAATCCTTCAGCGTTGTTGCGGCGGGGTATACCACTTTTGCTACTACTTTTGGACGTGATCTTTTGTTAAATAGGTTACGAGTATTCCTTGTACTCTATCTATTATATATGTACCTTGTATCTAGTATACTCCATCTACCACATGTATATATTAACTTAGAGACAAGACTAAGAGATTGTATTATATTTGAATCTGGGTGTCATGCTCGTATGAGCCGACTTTTACTTTGTTTCTTTTGTGTTCTGGTTATTGTTTTCTTCTCTTATTTGCTTATCTTTTAGTCGATGGCGTCATATATCTTACTATGTGATTGTGTTCCGCCAAAAGGCGTTGAGATTGCTCCCAAGTAGGGATGCTTATGTATATTCTTGCTTATGTATCAGTTTGGATTAAATTTTACAAAGGAGATGCTGCCGAATATTTTAACAACAACTCGGTTTTCAAAAAGGTTTTGATATAACCCACCACTCTTAAAATTAACATTTCTAAACAAAGATTTTACCACTCTGCCCTTATTCACGGTTTAGATTCTGGGTTTCGGCTTACTTGAATTACGTTACGCCTTTAGACGTTGCGTGATTTAAGTGTCGGTCACGTTCCTCATTTGGGTCATGACAAAGTTGGTATCAGAGTATTAGGTTTTACCTTTCAGGGTGTAGGATGACCCTTGGTATGATGGAGTAAGTAACTTGAGCAGAGTAACGTAGCGTGTGTATGTTTCGCGGCATATTCACCATACGATACTCCGCCTAACTGACCTCAGGATATATGTCTTGTGATTCCTTCCTTGATTTCACGCATCCTTTTGTTCTAGTTGCTATGATTTTACCAAATCCTGTTTTTTATTCCAGCCGCCAAAGATAATGAAGGCCCAGAGGGCTACCGCCAAAGACGAGATCAGGATGGGCTCGTCTGAGACGAGGACCGACCAGGGCGGTACGCCTACCCTTCTGGAGCAGATTGATCCTCCTTCTCCACACCGAATTGCTAGGATGGAAGCGACTATTCGCGATTTGTACTAGATGGTTGGATCTTTGGTTGAGGCCAGTCGAGCACAGAGGTCAGATGTTGTTCCACCTATTACGGGGACCGTAGGACTATCTACTGCTCAGACAGTTGTACCTGTCGCTATCGAGACTATCGAGATATCACTACCGGATCTTATGAGGCTGAAGCCTTTGGTTTTCACTGGCATAGACGCAGCAAAGGATCCATAGTCGTTCCTCGATAGGCCGTGGTGGTGGCAGAGGCTTGATACGGGGCCAATTATTTAGCTCTTATCTACAGGGTCAGCAGCTGTTCCGGGATGTTATCAGTGTAGGAGTCCACACAACCATGTCAGACATTGTACTGTGAGACGCCATGGTGAGGTAGAAGTTCCATAGGTCACCTTACCCCCTTCACCTCCTCCTTCACAAGCATGCCTCCTCCACCCGTCGCTACTCCGCACCAGACAGATGCTCAAAGGGGCCATGGTCGTGGCGGTCCTGTTCAGAGGGGATGAGGCGGCAGAGGCAGAGGACATCAGGATACCAGTAAAGGACAGGCTAGAGTTTTCGCTTTGACTCATCGGGATGCGCAGGCATCGAATATGGTTGTGACAGGTACTCTTTCCGTGTGTTCTTTCAACACGCGTATATTGTTCGACCCTGGTTCCGCGCACTCTTATGTATCCACACACTTCATACCGAGATTGGGCCGAGATTCGTCCTTGTTAGATCAGCCACTCGTTGTGCTTACTCCCGTAAGAGAGTCTTTTATCGCTCATCACGTATTCCGGTCATGTTCCGTTCGGATCAGGGACATGGATTCTTTCGTTGATTTGATCCTTCTTGATATATTAGATTTCGACATTCTACTCGGCATGGATTGGTTAGCCACTTATTATGCATCCATCGACTGCTGCAAGAAAACGGTCAGATTTTGTTTTCCGGGAGAGCCAGTTCTTGTTGTGCATGGGGACCGCAGTGTCGTCCCTCACAGTCTGATTTCTGCCTTTTGCGCTAGTCGGCTCTTGAGGAAAGGATGTCGGGGATTCATAGCTTATATTCATGATGTTGGAGCCATAGAGCTCCTGTTGGACCAGGTTCCGATTATGAGAGAGTTCCCCGATGTATTTCCTAATGAGTTACCTAGGTTGCTGCCAGAGCGTGATATTAAGTTCTGCATCGACTTTATCCCCGGCACGGGGCCTATTTCTATACCGCCTTATCGGATGGCCCAGGCGGAACTTAAAGAGATTAAGGATCAATTGCAGGATTTGCTTGATAAGGGACTTATTCGACCGAGTTTTTCGTTTTAGGGAGCTCCTATCCTGTTCGTTAAGAAGAAGGACGACAGTATGAGATTGTGTATCGACTATCGTCAGCTGAACCGAGTTACGGTGCGGAATAGGTATCCTTTATCTCGCATTGAAGATTTTTCGATCAGCTCCAAAGAGTGGGATACTTTTTGAAGATCGATTTGCGGTCAAGTTATCATCAGTTGCGAGTCTGGAATGATGACATTTCGAAGACTTCTTTTATGACGCGCTACGGGCATTACGAGTTCTTGGTGATGTCGTCCGGGCTCACCAATGCCCCAGCAGCGTTCATGGTCTTGATGAACCGAATCTTTAGGCTATTTCTCGACCAGTTTATCATCGTATTCATAGACGACATTCTAGTCTACTCTAAGAGTCGAGAAGAGTACGAGCAGCATTTGAGGATTACATTGCAGACATTGAGAGAGCACCAACTATTTGCTAAATTCTTGAAGTGCACTTTCTGGCTTGATAGTGTTGACTTCTTGGGTCATGTAGTTATGAGAGATGGTATACAAGTAGACCCGAAGAAGATCGAGGCGGTACAGCATTGGCCCAGCCCCGTTTCAGTGACAGAGGTTCGCATATTCTTGGGCTTAGCCAGTTATTACCGTCATTTTGTACATGATTTCTCTCATATCGCTGCACCGATGACCGGGCTAACTCAGAAGGGAGTTTCGTTTCTTTGGACTGAAACATGTGAGCAGAGTTTTCAGCAGTTGAAAACTCGTTTGACGACTGCACCATTTCTATCTTTGCCTTCAGGCTCAGGCAGTTATGTTGTTTATTGTGATGCTTCTCGAGGCATGTGAGAGAGTTTTCAACAGCTGAAGACTCGTATGAAGACTGCACTGGTTCTATCTTTACCTTCAGGCTCAGGCGGTTATGTTGGTTATCTAGGTTGCGTGTTGATGCAGCATGGCAGAGTCATTGCTTATACTTCTTAGCAGTTGAAGAAGCACGAGAAGAACTACCCCACTCACTATTTAGAGATAGCCGCGGTGGTCTTTGCGCTTAAGATTTGGAGGCATTACTTGTACGGAGAGTCATGTCAGATCTTTACGGACAAAAAAAGCCTGAAGTACATCTTCCAGCAGCGGGATCTAAATTTGAGGCAGCGATGTTGGATGGAACTCATAAAAGACTGATTGTGAAATCCTTTATCATCCGGGAAAAGCAAATGTTGTAGCCGATGCTTTGAGTCGGAGACCCGGAGGTAGTTTATCCTGTTTGAGTGCGATTCAGAGACAGTCTTCTACAGATTGGCAGATTTTATGCGACAGCGGGGTACAGTTTGAGTTCACTTCCACAGGAGGACAGCTTTCTTATGTCCATGCCTGTCCACTTTTCTTGATCGCATCAGGGAGGCCCAGTCCGACGATGCCCGTTTGTCTGAGATTATGGAGCAGGTTCGGCAAGGGAGAGATTCAGAGTTTGCGATCGATGGCGAGGGAGTGCTACGGTTTGGGACTCATCTATGTGTACCCGATTCTGAAGGGCTGACATGCGAGATATTAGAGGAGGCGTATCAGTCAGTATACAACGTTCATCCGAGTTCCACCAAGATGTATCATGATTTGAGAGATGTCTACTAGTAGGAAGGGATGAAGAGAGATGTTTTTGATTTTATTTCGAGATTCTTGACTTGCCAGCAAGTCAAGGCTAAGAACCAGAGACCGGGGGGAGAGTTACAGCCTTTGCCCATTTCGAAATGGAAATGGAAATAGATCTCTATGGATTTCTTTGTGCGTCTACCTAGGTCCAGTCGAGGGTATGACTCCATTTGGGTGATCATAGATCAGTTGAAGAAAGCAGCTCACTTCTTTCCAGTGAAGACCACTTTCGGGTTTGCTCAGTATGCTGAGCTGTATATTGATAAGATTGTGCGGCTGCACGGCATTCCGACATGCATTGTTTTTTACAGAGGCATTAAGTTTACCAGCTGACTCTGGCAGAACTCCAGGATGCTTTGGGTATCCGTTTGAGTTTCAGAACCGCTTTCCACCCGTAGACCGATGGTCAGTCAGAGCAGACTATTCATACTCTCGAGGATATGCTTTGAGCGTGCGCACTAGATTTGGGTGGCAGTTGGGATCGTCACTTGCCCTTGATCGAGTTTTCCTACAATAATAGTTTCCAGGAGATGATTCAGATAGCGCCTTTCGAGGCCTTATATGGGAGAAAGTGTCGATCGCCAGTCTGTTGGACCGAGCTCAGTGAGAGCAGGATTTTAGGACCGCAGTTAGTCCAGGAGATTACGGAAAAGATCCAGCTGATTCGGGATAGGATGCGAGCAGCCCAGAGCAGGAAGAAGTCTTATAACGATCGTCGTCGTCGCAGACTTGCGTTTGTTGTGGGTGCTCATATTTTTTTATGGGTCTCTCCGATGATGTAACGCCTTAGATTTCGGTTAGTATTAGTTTAGACGTTAATGCGGGTTTTTGGTAAAAAGTTTACCAATTTGGGTTCCTCACATTTTATAACATTTAATTAATAATTTATTATTATTTTTTATGGCATGCAAACACATATGCATGTTTATGTGAGAGTTTGTTTGTGCTAATCTAGATTAGTGACCATGACAACTTAACCTAATCTAATCTTTGCTTTAATCCAATCCTTTGCTTTACTCATATCCTTAACCCTAAACCTCAAGATATTTGTTGTGAGAGAGATATTTCCTAGGGTTTTGTTTGAGAGAGAGGTGGCATAGTTGTAGTGTGAATGCATTAATGGGGATTTAATGCATAAGGTTACACTCACCTCACTCTCACCCTACACTCACCTCACTCTCTCATTATCCTCTCACTCTCTCATTCTCTCTCACTTATTGCTTTCTCATTTATTTTTCATCTCCTCTCTAAACTAAACTGAACACTTCACTTATCCATCACAAATCCATCTCCAATATTCACAAAAACTCACAAAAATAACATATTTTGCCTTGATTTACCTCTTGGATGCCTTGGAGCTTAGGAAGCTAGGATCTTTGAGTTCTTTTGGTTAGGTAATGATCTCTTTCTATTAGTTAAGTCTTTATTGTGTTGCGTAGCTTATTCGTTTCAGTTTAGATCGCGTTTAGTTTCATTTCAAGTAAATATCGTATTTTTAGTGTTGTTTTGGGGTCTCGGATGATCTGCTATCAAACCAGGTATTTATTGCGAAAGTTCCCATCACAGTGACCTAGTGTAGTGACCTAGAACCTACCCTCAAAGTACGAGCCCATTCCTTCATGAACTGGCCGCAAATATATTGCTTCTGGCCGCAAATTGCGGCCAGACTAGGGAGTTAGGATTTGGGTTTTGGTGTAAGGGTCTCTGGGGTTGTATGTGGTCCCATGGCACTTGCAACTTTTACAGATTGTTGGTATAGAAAAATCTGGGACCACTTTGCGTTTTTCTTGTGTTTCGTTTTCACGCGTTACGTATCCGATACGGTTCGTGTACTGTGTTCTGTTACTCCAAGTTGGTTTCGTCGTGTCGCTATGCACATTAGCCGCAATACGAACACTTGAGAGTAAGTTTTGTGTTGTCGCGTTGGTCACGTAGTTTGTACGTGTTTTGGGTCTCTTGTTAATGTATACTGTTATATTGTGTTATTTTTTAGGTTCGCAGGCGGGGACTTCGGACGCTGCGAAGAAGGGGAAACAGGTGGTAGGCTTTACTTAGCCAGGAGCGTTGGTGAGTAGATTTAATATCTACAGGGGAATCGCCTGCATGGCGTTATGCGTCTGGGCTAGAGATGTTATGTTATTGTCGCATATTCTATTTCATATATAGAGTTGTGCATATACCTTATTGCTTAGTTACTAGTTGTGCTTGGACTTGTACCCTTAGGACACTGCACTATTATTGACGGCTCATGTTGTACGAGCACTGATTGTATGCCACACACATCGTCAATAATTGCCATGACACGCACAACACACATATATAGGGACATTGAGATATTGATTCATATTTCTTTATGCATATGCATATAGCATACCTGTATACCTACATGCTCACACATATGCCTTGACATGCTTACATGTTAGTTACCTGTATACCTATACGGTATTGTACCATTAGTGATAGATATATTTCACACATAATGACATAGCTACATGTATACCTTGCATACATACTTCACTTATACCTGGAGGATATATTACATCATTACTGATAGGTAGATACCTATACCTTGCTATACCTACATGTTTACATATATATTTGGTTATAGCTACTTGTTTACCTTTATTTGATGTTATATTGTACTTGGAGAAAATTAGGAACCACATGATATATATATTAACTTGTTGCAGTTAATTAGCAGCTTTTCCTTTATATGCTCACATTACAGTTTTATGTTGCATATATTATATTCATGGATTTTCGCATTGAGATATGGATTTTTCATGATGTTTTCTGGATTTAAGGACCGTGGTAGTTTCATAAAATTATGCATTATTTGAAAAACCCGGTTTCTCTTGATATGATATTTCAGCAGCCACCATGAGATTTATCGGTTCTGATATATATACCCCATGCGAGGAGCGTCGTGAGCCGTATGAGGGTATATGGTGGGGCTCGGAGGTACCCCGGAGCAAGAAAGGGATTTCGATATAACATGCCGATGAGGCCTGACAGGGGAACCATACTTGCCGGTGACAGTACCTATGATTCGGCGGTTATCGTGGGGATACCGACGGGAGTCATGTACATATGGATACATCAAAAGGCGAGGGTCAGAGCTAGGCACTCGAGTTTTCGGATAGTGTATGATACGTACCTATCAGGGTGCCAGTCGTGGTGACAGCACCTGATAAATCAGCCTTTATGTTTCTATGCTTGACATGAGTTTTCATGATATTTTTACTCCTAAGTATATATAACAGTGGAATGGGACGCTGTTATATATATATATATATATATATATATATTAGTGGAATGGGACGCTAATATATATGTATACATATCAATCTATATACATCATCATAATTATTCATGCAAATATACTTAGGATATATGAGACTCACTTGATATTGGATTCAGGATATATGAAATTCACTTGATATTGGATACATGATATATATGTGATTTGCTGATTTTGTACATTCAGGATATATAAAATTTACTTGATATTGTACATTCAGGATTTATGAGACTTACATGATATGAGAGCCAATTTAGGGGCTGATTTGAGGAAATTGGGATTTGGATTGCCTTGATGGATTTTGGTCCTACCACGAGGTCAGGATTCCGTTGGAATGACATGTTTCATCCCATATTCCACATTTATTGTTTATGTACTGCTTCATGTATTAGTTGTACCTGATAGAGTACCTTCCATGACCATTGCATTTACATACTTTTATTTTATATACATTACTTCATGTATTAGTTATACCTGCTAGAGTACCTTTCATGACTGTTGCATATATACATTGTCATATCATTACTTCATGTATTAATTGTACCTGATAGAGTACCTTACATGACTATTGCATACATATTGCAATTTATTGTTCATGTATTAGTTGTACTTGATAGAGTACCTTACATGATTATTGCATACAGATTGTCATATTATTGCTTCATGTATTAGTTGTACCTGCTAGTGTACCTTTCATGACTATTGCATACATATGACCATTTATTGCTATTAGCTTGCATATGTTAGATTCGCGCTATACGTGCATACTTGCGATTACCTGCATATGTTATTTACTATTCATGAGTTGACAACTCACCCCCGTTGTGCCACAGTGTTTTGCAGGTTGTTCCCCAGAGTAGTCGATGCAGGCTATTCATCTATGTTGTCATCTTTTGCTGCGGATACCGCTTCGGCTCACAGTGTGCAGTTTTGCTTAGGTGGGTTTTGTGGTTATCTGTTATGTTCATTGTATATTCGTTGTATCATGTACTCTCCATCTACTATTATCATGAATGATTTAGAGACTTGATGTGAGGACGATATTGTATATTATTTTGTGACTTGGAGGTCTTTTATGCAGTTTTATTTATATCATCTTTTATTTCTTTTCTACGGCGTCGTATTTCTGTTGTAGTGGTTTTTTTCCGCCTTTGGGCGTGTTTTGCTTCCGTTTGGGGATGCTTTACTTATATTTTTGTTGTATCCATTATTGGGGCTGTTTTTTACAAAGGAGGTGCTGCCAAAATTTTAAAGGAAATAAAGTTGAACTTTTAAAGAATTTGGGTTGAGATTTCAAAGGTTTAAAAATTGTTCTTATTTCTTACTAGTTTTGATAGTTTAGATTGCTGGGTTTTCGGCTTACTTAAATTGCGTTACGCCTGTAGACGTTGCGTAGTTTAAGGGCCGTCACGTACCAATTTCGGGTCATGACAGATGAAGAGTGTGATGAGGTTTGGAAGGAAGGGAAAGCTTAGTCTCAGATATGTGGGTCCCTTCGAAATTCTTGAGCGAGTCTGTACCGTTGCCTATCGTTTAGCACTTCCACCCAGTTTCCCGGATGTACACCCTATTTTTCATGTATTTATACTTCACAAGTACCTTCATGACCCTTTCCACGCGATTCAGTATCAGATGATCCAGCTGGAGCGTGATCTTTCCTTCACCGAGAAGCCGGTAGTCATCCTAGACCGGCAGGTGAAGAAATTACAGTCGAAAGCCTTATCATCCATGAAGGTTCTATGGCATGACCCGAACAGCGAAGAGGTCACATGGGAAATGTTCATATCATAATTTTGCATTATTATATTCCCCATTCTTATTCATTTTACAAATAAATAGGTGCTTTTGATCCATATCTGCTACATAGTTGCAGGTTACAGGTTCTCGGAACAAAACAGAGAAAATGATGAAAAGACGATACAAAAGTGAGACTACGACCAATAAATGGAAGAATCTTGATCATGCCTACAGTTTGAAGAATAAACGAAGATCAATGGACAATTTCACAAAGCACAAAGACAGCGCAAGGTTCAAGACTTCGACACGAAGCAAAGGGTAAAAGTCCACGACATTATGCACTGTGGAAATCTGGAAGAAAACTAGAAGACAATCTGAGAAACCAAGTGAAGAAACAAGAAGCCAAATGCAACCAGAAGAAGCCCAGAAAAATCCAACCAAGAAGCCCACAACATGGCCGCGAAACCCGGCCAAACATGCCTTCTGGCCGCGGATCCGCGACCATGATGAGCACGTGTCGGTGCATATTGTGATGATGTGGCAGTGCGTTGACTAGGCTTCTTAGGGGTAAATTTGTAAATGCAGATAGGGATCGAATGTAACCCTAGGGTTTCTATGATCTATAAATAGAAACCCTAGGGTTTCTATGATCTATAAATAGAAACCCCAATGCTCTTTTTGGGGCATGCCACTTTTTATTGAAAAAATTCAGAATTCATTGTAATGCTTTGAAGAGTGCATCGAATAAAAGTAAGTAGTTTTTTTTTACCTTGCCCTAGTCTAATTTTCCTTTCTGCCATAGTTTAGAAATTTATTTATCTGCCCTAATTAATTAGTTTAGCACTTTTAATTGTTTGCTGTAGTTTAGATAGTTAGTCTTTTAAAAACAAATCATAAAAAAATGTCTTTTATCAATCCCCTAATGAGTGAGTAGTTCCTCACTTGTTAGGGTTAGGAATAGGAAAGGTTTGAGAGATGAAAATCTCCCACCCCTTTCTTGCCCATCGCATATTATTTATAGGACTCCATGCATACATACACACACCGCTCACTATGGCACCCTACCCCACGAGGTAGCGGTGATACCGTAGTTTAAAAGACCGGTTATGCATGTTTTCCATAGAGGTTAGGGTAAGAATTAAGAAAGGACGGACAAAGACCTAGAGGAAGAAACATGGTTTCTTCCCAATCGTGCTAATCCCCTTTATTAATTATTACCATAACACCTAAATAGATCTAAATTAAGGCATTGAAAGCGGTGAGAAATCTTAAATTTCCAAACTTAACATAAACCTAACCCTAGCAAGGTTTTAATCCTAGTTTAAATCAACCTCAGTTTTTAGTGATAATCAATCCAACACCAATTGGAATTAACTCGTTAGAACAAATAGAAAATACACAAAATCCCTGTGGACCGACCCGTACTCACCGGCTAGCTACCAAGCGACGCCGTTCTTGATTGCGGTAAAATATTCTTTGATCTAAAAAGCACGTAAGCAAAATCTCTACCAATCAAATGGCGCCGTTGCCGGGGATGGCGTAGTTATTTTCTTTTTGCAATTTCGGGTTAATATAAAATCATAAAATTCATAAAAAAAACTGAAAAATTATAAAAAAAAATTATCTTATTATTTTCTGAAGGGTGTTTTGTTTGAATTGTGCAGGATCGACGAACGGATTCAGATCTGGAAAAGTTCAGAGAGCAAAACAGCATAAAAAATAGATCTGAACAAACAAAGGACAATCAGAATAGAGAACAGAGAATTTTTGGGGATTTGAACCAATTAGCAGACCGCGGAACCGCCACAGATCGAACCTTTTGGCCGTGCATCCGCGGCGCCTTGGTGACGTCAGCTAGTGGAAACCCTTCTGTAAGCTTCTTTTCTTCTTCTGAACCCCCTTATCTCCTCTGTAAAATTTTCCTGCAGGATTCTTTGCGCAAAAACTTCTTCCCTTTTCCAATAACTTGATCTTGTGCAGGATTCTTTGCGCCGCAATAAAAAAATTGTTTGCAAGTGTTTGATTGTGTTTACTGCTTTGCATATTTTAAATTGACTTTAAGGGGCTTTTACACCAATCCAAATTGGGTGGGGATTTCATTACCCTTCCCAGGACCCCAAATATCACATAAAGCATATTGCATTGACCATCAAGTTAATTAAAAAAGATTAGACTCAGCCCTAAGCACTTCGCGCTCAATAGGACAAAGGAATAGTTGTAGGCATCGATCGTTGATCTAAACCTGACTTTGTGGTGCCTAGGCTAGACAGGTAGGGAAAGGTAACTCTAAAAGGCCCATCTCACGGTGATTCGTGAGCGGATCCCTCTTTTCTGTACTTGTGCTTACCTGGCCACAATTGGCGGTGAAGAGGCGATTTGAGGTCCTCACATCTTGCCCTTTGGAACAGTTATAAGTAGTCTAGTTGGCCTGGTGACCCTAGATCCAGGCTTGATTGTGCATTTTGTGATTGATTGAACGTGTGTCTAAGCCTTTATTGAAAATCTTTTTGCAAAAAGCTCCTTATAAAAAAACACAAAAAGGAAATTTTTTTACAAAAACTTGCAACTTGTCGCTAAGAAATCCGTTGCACCCCACTTATACCCACTTTCCTCTCATTGACGTTTTCTTACCCCCACCTTCTGTTTTTCACTTTTTGACCACACTACCTCTTTAGTGTATGTCCGGTTGGACTAGGGACACTAGTGCCCGTTTAGTCCATGTCTCGTTAGTACCGACTGCCGACGCTTTCTACTCCGAAGTCGAAATTCCTTCCACTTCTTTACCTTCACCTTCATATTCTTCGTCTTCTAAGGAGATGTCGGGATTCGATCCTAATAACCCCTTACCCGTGGGACAGATTCCACCTCCACTAGGTGCAAATAACCCACAACACCCACCTGTTGAAGCGTCCCAACGAATCGCACTCCAGGATCTTTTCTACCCTATTCATACCGTTTTACCAACTTGTCTTTCACTTCGACCGGCAAATGGGTATAACTTTGAGATTAAACTCCACTTCATCAACATGTTGCCAAAATTTCACGGACTGGAATCCGAAAATGCCTACATCTTCATAAACAAATTCCAAAATTTTTGTGCAATGATTGTAACATTTCAAAAAAATAAAATTTTATTTTTGGGAATTTTTATAATTTAATAATAAAATATTGAATATTTTAATAAGGCGGTATAATTAAATACCGATAAATGGGGAAAAATTTGAAAAAATTATAGAAATTACATAAAAGATGGTGTTTTATAGAATTATGCAATTTTTAAGTTTTTATTATTAATTATACGCTAGTTTAATGCTAATGGCGATTAAAAATCGCTAATCGCGGATTAAGCGTGTTTTGTGCACTTAACTTGCACAAAGTCTTTTTCACACTTATGCATTTTTCTACCATGGTTTATTTAGGGTTTCCTATTTCAATATTAGAGAGAAGAAAGGAAGGGAAAAGAAAAGAAAAAGAAAAGATTTGAATAATAGAGGTATGGGCAAGAGAGAGAAAGAGAGAGTGAGGGGTCAACTTGGACTAAGCTCCCATTCCTTCTCATTTTTCTCCATCATTCTCTCTCTCTCCCTCATCAAGCTGCTGCTGCTGCTGCCCCTCTCTTCCATCTTCACAACCCCCCCAAAACACAATGAAAATCAACTCAAAACCCAAATCCCACTTCTTTAAAAAGATGCACAAGCTCAAGGGAAGCATATTGGACCAAGAAAGTAAGGATTTTGGCCACTTGGGGCAACTCAAGAATTTTCTTGAGTTGCCAAATGAGGTATTTTCTGAACCATAAGCGTAGTGTTTCCATTACTTTGACCCCCATGTTAGATTAGAAACGATATCGAGTGGTTTTGTGGACTTAGAAGAATTCTAGTTAGGGTTAAAGGAATTTCAGAGTTGTGATGTGAAATTGAGCTCAGTAGAGGCCACACAAACCCCTAGTGCTAGAATTCAGACCTAGACCAGAGATTAGAACCCCAGAATACGGATTTAGAAAAGCCGATATCGGGAAATTGTGGAATCTGTGAGGGCTATTTGAAATCTGCCATCACTCGGAGACTCTGAAATTTATGTTGCAAACACAAAGAGATGTGCAGGCACCTAGGAAGCTAAACCCAAGACGCCAGACCCTGACTCCACACTACGGCCACAGATTTAATTCCTCTGGCCGCAAATTGCGGCCAGACCTGGCCCATTAGGGTTCGTGTTTCTTCCATGGCCCCATCACTAGTAAAATAGACCCTTGGCATATGCAAAATTGTCTGATTTGACCTAGGGTAGAATCTGGAACCCTTTTCCTAAGTTGTTGTTTTGATTCGGAGTTTTGTTTCTTGTATTTTGAATTCTGGATTTGCGTATTTGTGTTTTACCTCGATCACTTGATGTTTGTACGACGATATCGAGGGTTGTTTGATGGTTTGAAAGCGTAGTCTATAGGTTCTAACTTATAGACCTTAGCGTGTCGTTTTGGTATTCCCGATGTGATTTTAATACGCATTCCGATTATGTTATCTTTGTAGGTACCTTCACGAGGGCTTCATACGATGAAGAAGGCGAAGGCGATGTCGACACCGACATGCAGGATGCAAGGTGAGTAGATTATATCTACGGGGGAAGTCGGGTGGATGGCGTATAGCACCCCCGCAGTTCGATATTTAGTATACTAGATATATACTATATTCGTATAAGTATGATAACGTTAAGTGCGATATGAATATTCTAGATATGATTAGGTGTACTATGGTTAGATTAGGGTGTAGTCGTAAACTAGTATAATTCCTAGTTGCGAACCCTAGAATCGGTTTACACCCATACGCGCACACAAGCTTATTTGTTATACTTATACCTGGATGATGATGATAGTAGTTGATATTTGGAGATGAGTCGATGAGATTGGGCATAGTGCCATGAGATCGGTGATATAATGTGATTCGTATTTGGGATACGACATGAGATTTTAGCGGGCCTTTGGACGTGTGTTTACACACGCATTTATATAGATGGTATCAGTTGTACTAGACTTAGATCAGTACCCCAGATCATGAGATATGATGATAAGGATACCAGATAATTGATGAGATGGATGTGATATCGACCCGTACCCAAATTTGGGATGCCGTACGATGACTTTGTAGGACTACGGTAGCGCCCCGGCCGTCTTTCCTCGGCCAAAATGCGGATACGAAAAATTTTCTTGACTTGAAAACCAGCACTACCACATCCTAAAACCCCGGATTGAACCATTAACCTAAACCTAGCTAACTAGAGAAAGGGATAGAATGCTATACCGAGCGATCCGAGTCCTTCGGTCTTCGACCTCCGTCCCGATCTCCTCGCGGCAACTCCGGTCTTCATCTCCTCGTCGGAAAGGGAATCACATCGAGAATTCTTTTTACGGGCTCCCGCTTCATCCGAAGCAACTCGGGCACGAAGTATGCTAGCCGACGTGCCTAAGGTTGAAGTAGAGAATGTTGTGATCACTTTGTCTCTTGCATCCATGGCTTTGGATGGAGGTTAAAGTCTTGCCATTGATGGAAGCAATAAGTTAGAGGAAGAAGAAGAAGAACAAGAGCTTTTCTTTTTCTTTTCATTTCTTTTCTTTCAATGAGAGCGAGAGAGTGTGAGATTATGAAAAATACAAGACCAATAATATCAACCATGGTAGCCCCTCTCTCTCTCCATCTCATTTCAACATATTAAACAATTCATTAATGTGACATTTTTGCAAGAAAAGAGACCATGACTCATGATACAAGTCTATGTCACATTAATGCATTGTCATGATGATTTCTAGCTCATTATTTCCTTAAGCAATCATTAATCCAAATGTTTACCACAACAAAAAGATCCGGCAACATCTAAAGTAAACTCGTGACGGATCACAAGGATACCCCTCACCTGTATATACATACCTGCACCCGCATTCCGACTGAATGTGAATGCGATGAGACTAAAGTAATCAAACAAATCTAATACTAGGATCCGGCTTAAACCAAAACCCACTAGTATAATCCGTCCGATCATGATCCGTGCAATGCTGTACGTATAAGATCGAACCCTGCCATATATCATACGGCCTCTACAACGTTTCGTCCGAAACTTGAGAAACTGTCTGTGGGGGACTCTAAAGACTCGTCAATACTTTGGCTATGGATTTAACCACTAGCACGTCAGAGGTATTAGCCGTACGTAGCGGGCTACCAAGTATTGACGAAAAGGGAGGTCGATGAGCGAACTCACCCTGATACCCTACTGAGCCTGTCAGTGACAATATCCGTACAGTCCGGTCCATTCGTCTTTCAGTATCGCATGGCGGGCCTAGGGGGTTGGTAAAAGTCGGACCCCCAAAAAGCGGTATAAGTCGTGTCGGAGTGTAGCCCAGAACACCCTGAGATACTACTGGAATACCTACCAGTAAATCTCCTGCCTCGGCCGAGGGCTTTATGTAATGGCTTTCCTAGACTCAGCGCGACCTCACCCCCAATACCGGGAGAGACGAATCCCTGCCGATCCGCTCACTGCCTCCATGTGGCTCGGGACTGTACCCAACTAAAACCTGTTTGCACGACTCCTTTGAGCCGTGGTAGGGCAGTACTCAAAGCACAGTGGGAACCCACACGAGACAAATGACGATCTCAGGTCGATGAACTAACCTGTACACATGTCACCAAGTAACTGCCATCTGACGTCAGGTATAATACCAACTAGCATGTTCCCGGCGAGTCCTGTCCGGTGTACTCATAACCCAATGAGACCTGTATACATCTTAGGTGAACCAACTGACAACAGTGGCTTGTGAGACCGGCCACCGTCCCTCGTCGGGGTCTCGACTGTATACAGTAGTCTACTAATGGAGTATCGATGCCCAGTCTCGAAACTCCCACGACTAGGGACCTTTTAAGGATGTGCTTATAGACCCCAGCTCTCACGTATATGATCGCCATCATACTGCTGATCGTCAAGCAAGAATCCTAAGGGCTCTATCAGCGTGCAATAGTAACCTGTAAGGTCACCTAAAGCAGTACACGATGATAAAGATAAACCAGATAGCATACTATCATCTTGAGTAAGACTGTCCTACCGGTATAGGTCCTCCCTCAATCATTGCAATCACGTGCCTGTGATCCAATAATTGACTCTGAGGGCCCTATATCCAACAATCTCCCACTTGCACTCAAGGCCAATTATTGCGATGTCGCATACTCACAGCCCGTGTGATACCGAACACCCAACTCCTCTACTAATCAGTCTCACAAAGCTCGTTTGCGAAACTAATGCATCCGAGGAATAGCCTCAGTGAGTGGATCCGCTTTGATGTTTCTTTCTATGTCTCTCTTTATCTCAAGTTCGCGGAGAAAGCCATCTCCCGAAATGAGCAATACCTGTCTTAGAATATGTCTGGATATCTGATGGGACCTAGTTCATAAGTGAACTCCAAATGCAAACTTCTTAGACTGTATCGTCAACTGAACTTAATCAGTATCCTGCGCCATGCCTCCCTCAGTATCTGCCTGGACCACCTGTCCAAATACTGCCCCTCGACAGATAGAAAACTATAACTCTGACACCCACTCTGCCATCCAGGTCACCTTGGAACCCTGGAATGATAACCGTCTCCTAAATGAGGCTGCCATTATCATATCCCTAGAACATCCACTTATGTTCTAAAACTGCTTCCGATCGTTTCTCCAGGATTGGATCAATATCAACTTATTGCACCTACTGCAAAAACAACATCTTGTATGGTACTTGACATCTCATGATTGACTCAATTGCCTAAGAAAGTGATCTGCCAATCATGCACATCCCTCTCCCCTTTAGTCAGTAAGACACCATTAGAGAGGGTGACTCCATCACCTGCAGGTACACTACCGTGCCAGGAGTCGTCCATTCTAAATACTCTTAGAATGCTGTCTAAGTACCCAGATTGGAACACTTCCCAAATCTAGATCTAAAATCATAGATCTAATAACCAGAATGTCTGATATGAAATCCAAGTCCTATGTAGAGAAACTACTGTGTGACAACCAAAGTATAACCGACCGTAGTATAGGAATTTCACTTCCTACTCTGTGTATGTCATCCAAATACCAGGACATCACACCCTACTACCTTCTTAACAGATCCATCCCCTATTCTGATGAAGTCAAACCTATGACCGTCACATCAGAAATAGATGATCTATCTCCGCTACATCTGCTCTAGTTTATAAATAGACATAAGCCACTTGTCCACTATGCTTCCGCTGCTCCCACTGACTACGGCAACCCTCTGGCAGAGTCATATAGACGTACACTTCTAAAGCTAGTTCAGAACGACGCTATACTCATCCTCCTGCCGGGTCTCACAGTCTGGAACAACAGCAATGGCAAGTCTGGGTAAACAAGAACCTCCCTGTCACCGTCCTTGAGGCTACCGAAGTACCTCTCGAGTGCCTGAGGTTACCCACCATATCTGCGGAGTGGCTAATGGAATGTCAGAACAGATTGAATCTTTAGGTTCTTATCAAATTTTTAGTAATCGTTTGCGGTTCTGGAATCATTTCCAGTTCTACCATACCCCCACTACTGTTTTCTGAAAAAATACATTTTTATTAAAACTGTGGAGAGTCAAGAACAATATCACTATTGATCTTCCAGATGGTAGAAAGTCAACCCTCGTCATAGCCCGGGTCAACCCACAAACAGCCATTACAGAAACGTGCCTTGAGTTATCCAGAGTCTGGTTTTAAGCATAAGCCGGACAGCTCCCCGTATCTTAACATCGTTAAGATATGAACTGTTCTATATCCAATACAGAAACAGAGGCACTAATTTAATTGAACCAGATTCAAATCATGCAGCTGTCTCCAGTGCATGTCAACTAAATGGAGAGAGGCCGATCAGCATTACTCAACTTAGGAGTACTTCCAATTATGATTAATCTGAAAGAGAAACAAGTTCTCAAAACCATTACTATCAACTGAATACCATACACAAGTATCTTCATCTTCGATTACCTTGAAGAATCCTGATACTTGCAATACCTGGTTCTCTACTTTACTCATATACCTATAACTTCTCAAAACTTGGACCTTGTGTTTCTACGAAACACATGTCTAAGAACCAGAGAAGTCACAAGTAAACAGAATATAGTACGAGCACCATCCCCTCTGTCCTGATGGACACTGGACAACATACAATACTCTGTATAAGTCCCCTGAGTTTAATATCTTATTCGCTGTGTGTCATAGGTTGAAAACTGTACTTATGGTTAAGAAGAATTACACCGCTGTTTGATGCTCCTTACCTAACCATCCACTGATATAGGTAAATGTCATAGACATAATTTCAAAAAGGTATATCTCACTTTATGAAAATAAACGTACAGATATATCAATTTGAAATTGGAGCATTACAACGGATATTCAAAACCAAATATTTGTCGTCCGGCAAACTACCCAGGCGATTTCCTCAAATATCACCAATTACAACGAATTCCGATATAATGAGGATAATCACCTAATTCTTAATAACTTACTCCCACTCATCATCTGTAAAACCATACAGATGTGAGAATCAAACCTGGTAAATACATACTCTGGAGTAAGGACTAATTGGGGAATCATTTTTCTATTAACAGTACACAGTGAAACTGAAACATTGAAATGTTTCGAAGGAGTATCTGGGTATTCCTAGTAATGCCTCTTCCATTATCAGATTCACAACTGTAACCGTATATTTCTTTGCCATCTCTCCAAATCCCTTTATATGTCTTTAGTCATTACCTTCTGCACACCCCTTTAGGCCAAATAGTTTTCTTCCTTCCCTATTGTTCGGCACCAGCCTATGGTTTTGAAGAAGACTATCCAATAAGCATAATGGGTGTACTGTCCTAATCTTAGGAGCACTCGCAACGCGAGAGAAGGTGAAGATAAAAGACAACCGAATAAAACCTTATTCCTATTTATCCTGAACCAGAATCCATCCCCAAACTGGAACAAGTTCCTTTCGAGTTCGTATATAACCATACGATGGAGTATCCAGATAACTGTGGATCTTCGTAGTGTTACGGAGTGTTCTGGAGAAATACAAAGGTGAAGTGGGAGTGGTAATGAAATACTTGGTTTGGTCGTGAATAGCAGTCGCAGTTTACTTTGCCCTCTTACTAATCCCTTTATTTGTCTTTACATAATACCTTCTGTACACCATCGTTAGGCTAATTGGTTTTCTTCATTCCCTACCGGTCGGCACCTGCCTATGGTTTGGAAGAAGACTATCCAATTTGCGTAATAGGTGTACTATCTCCTAATCCAAGGAGCACTCGCAACCCGAGAGAAGGTAAAAGGAAAAGACAACAGAATAGTCCTATTCGCTTTCTCCAGAACCGGAAACCATCCTCGAATAAATTCCTTCGAGTTCGTATATAACCATACGATGGTTTTATCCAATGGAAGTAGAAGTTCGTAGTAATACGGGGTGTCCCGGAGAAAATGGTAAAAGTAGGAGTGGCAATGAGGTATGCAACTCAGACAATCCAAAAGCCAGTGTTATAAGAAGGTTCGGTCAATTTGGTCACTGAGTCATAGTCAAGGGTCGGGCCATGGTCGCTGCCAAAGAGAGAGAGAGAAAATAAACACTCAGCGTGCACTCTAACCTAGATCAGAATGGTTATCACTTTATCTAATCAGGAAACCTTCCACTGTATCGTCAAATTCTCCTCCAAACCTGAAAGAAGAATTAGTCGGGATCACCCGCGGAGTAAACCAACTCATCAGTGGGAATCGGGATCCAACTATCATCGCATGATAACGTGACGGAATCCACTCACGTCACCACAATCCAGAAGGTATGCGCATGCCTGGCAAGTTTCAGTTTCTTTAGAAACTCCCGATGTGATTTTCATCCCTAGGACCCAAGTGACCTTGACTGAGCCAACATATCAAAGGATCCTAGTCAAGTTCAACCCTTCATTATCTTGATTGCATTAGACCCACCCGCACGAGTCCTTGACTGAGCCAAAATGACCGTACGACTGTCCTAACCAATCACATATCCATAAGACAGAAAAGCATTACAGTGCTACCGCACACTACGCCTCGGCTGAGCACGACATACGTAGCACGAATACTATGCAATACTAATCTGAAATGACGGAGGGCTACGGCTAGTTTTTGGCGAAAAACCTTTAACGTAATGAACTTGATATCGTTGAAGGAACCGGATAACTTTTTATAAAAATATAGTGACGAAAACCTTTGCTAAAGAGGTCACTCCCGGTGAAGGGATCTCGGCTCTTTTCCCGTAGAATGAGGTGCATGATATTCCAACTGAATACCACGATGCAAAGCAAAAGGCAATCGGCTATAGTGAAGTTATTACCCTGACGCAAACTTTTATCCAAGGGGTCACTCCCGGTGAAGGGATCTCAGTCCTTGCCTCGTCGACTGAGGTGCTGGATACTCACAACCGAATACCACTGTGCAAAACAAAAGAGAACATCCTTGCAATTACAGCTTTTTGAAAAAAATTGTTCCAACAACATCAGAATAGGTTCGTTTAGCTTGCATTGATCCGAATCAATGCAGTCACATCAATTGATCATACTACAAAAGAACGAAAATACGATGTATGTATATGCCATCCGCATTCGCCACTGGGTCCCGTCATCACCCGTTAGGTTACTTAACTAACGACAGAGCGGGGACTGGACTAGCGCGGATGCAAAACATATACAACATCTACTAGTATATATATCAATATATAATATTCTCTCAAGCCGTGATAAAATGCAACATCACAGAAATGTAATAAGCATCACAGAACAATACAGATATCTGGGATCCCCGGGTTTCATAGAGCCGCTACTGAAACCCGACGTTCCCCTGGTCGTGTGGATAGCCTGTGCAATGAAAACCTAGACCCCTACGGGCGTGGCAAGTTACCCGCCAAAACATGAAGCGAGGCATCCCCCTTCAGCAACGTGAATGGACCACCCAGCACTTCATGGAAGCCGGTAACTTGAGCACCCCTCCTTGGGTCAACCTGTACCCCCTACGAGTGCGGCGAATAGCCCGCCAATCCTAGAGTGAAGTCCCCTCCGTCTCAAAGCCATGAGATGCGGGCCTGTTGCCCTCTAGAACCCGGCTATCCGTGCACCCCACCGCGGGGTAATCCTAGTACAGAAAGTAAAATATACATACAACGGGTACATCGACCTCAGCCCGGTCGTGCCCCAAAAGAATAATATACAAACAGGCAGTAACGGCAGTCCACATGTCGGACGCTCTCCCCGCAATATCAAATGTACATAAGAAAACCAAACTGTACTACCATTGCATCCAGGCTATCCACCACGACAATCTGCAACATCACGGCACAACACAGAACATCAACGTGAATGTCATATTCGCAAATCCATCTAAAAGGGCTATAGCAGTTAGACTGGATTTTCCGATCAAATGACATTCATGGTCGCAGATATAATGTAAATACTTTGAACTAACATGTTTAAAATTTTCAATCGACCAAATATACCGAAGTGGGCCGCAAGCACAACTGTAGCTCTCAAAAAAAATCTGGGCCCAAAAAGAATATTCCAGAAACCCAATTTCCCTATCAAAGAGCCACTGTACAAATTTGGTCCAATGAAGAGCTAGAACGGCGGCGGAACCGCGGCCAAAATGGGGTTTAGGCCGCGATTCCGCGGCGTTCCTAAGGAATCAACCCACCAAATTTCTGTAGTGCCCTTACAAAACCCTGCCTGATTTTCTGCAATACACCAAATAATTTTTTGACCACAGAAAAATTTCGACAGAAACTGCACATTTCAAATCGGGTTTTCGGAAAATCCGTTCGATCGAACTTGTAAACACGTTAGAGAAAGCTAGACTAGGTTAATGGCATGGCTCTGATACCATGTAAGACTACGGTAGCGCCCTGGCCGTCATTCCTCGGCCAAAATGCGGAAACGAAAAATTTTCTTGACATGAAAACTGGCACTACCGCATCCTAAAACCCCGGATCGAACCATTAACCAAAACCTAGCTAACTAGAGAAAGGGATAGAATGCTATACCGAGCGATCCGAGTCCTTCGGCCTTCGACCTCCGTCCCGATCTCCTCACGGTAACTCCGGTCTTCATCTCCTCGTCGGAAAGGGCACCACATCGAGAAGTCTTTTTACGGGCTCCCGCTTCATCCGAAGCTACTCGGGCACGAAGTGTGCTAGCCGACGTGCCTAAGGTTGAAGTAGAGAATGTTGTGATCACTTTGTCTCTTGCATCCATGGCTTTGGATGGAGGTTAAAGTGTTTCCATTGATGGATGCAATAAGCTAGAGGAAGAAGAAGAAGAACACGAGCTTTTCTTTTTCTTTTCTTTTCTTTTGTTTCAATAAGAGTGAGAGAGTGTGAGATTATGAAAAATACAAGACCAATAATATCAACCATGGCAGCCCCCCTCTCTCCATCTCATTTCAACACATTAAACAATTCATTAATGTGACATTTTTGCAAGAAAAGAGACCATGACTCATGATACAAGTCTATGTCACATTAATGCATTGTCATGATGATTTCTAGCTCATTATTTCCTTAAGAAAACATTAATCCAAATGTTTGCCACAACAAAAAGATCCGGCAACATCTAAACTAAACTCGTGACGGATCATAAGGATACCCCTCACCTGTATATACATACCTGCACCCGCATTCCGACTGAATGCGAATGCGATGAGACTAAAGTAATCAAACAAATCTAATACTAGGATCCGGCTTAAACCAAAGCCCACTACTATGATCCGTCCGATCATGATCCGTGCAATGCCGCACGTATAAGATCGAACCCTGCCATATATCATACGGCCTCTACAACGTTTCGCCCGAAACTTGAGAAACTGTCTGTGGGGGACTCTAAATAGCTGTGGATTTAACCACTAGCACGACAGAGATATTAGCCGTACGTAGCGGGCTACCAAGTATTGACCAAAAAGGAGGTCGATGAGCGAACTCACCCTGACACCCTACTGAGCCTATCAGTGACAATATCCATACAGTCCGGTCCGTTCGTCTATGAGTATCGCATGGCGGGCCTAGGGGGTTGGTAAAAGTCAGACCCCCAAAAAGCGGTACAAATCATGTCGGAGTGTAGCCCTGAACACCCTGAGATACTACTGGAATACCTACCAGTAAATCTCCTGCCTCGGCCGAGGGCTTTGTGTAATGGCTTTCCTAGACACAGCACGACCTCACCCCCAATACCGGTAGAGACGAACCCCTGCCGATCCTCTCACTGCCTCCATGTGGCTCGGGACTGTACCCAACTAAAACCTGTTTGCATGACTCCTTTGAGCCGTGGTAGGGTAGTAATCAAAGCACAGTGGGAACTCACATGAGACAAATGACGATCTCAGGTCGATGAACTAACCTGTACACATGTCACCAGGGAACTGCCATCTGACGTCAGGTATAATACCAACTAGCATGTTCCCGGCGAGTCATGTCTGGTGTACTCATAACCTAATGAGCACCTGTATACATCTTAGGTGAACCAACTGACATCAGTGGCTTGTGAGACCGGCCACCGCCCCTCGTCGGGGTCTCGACTGTATACACTAGTCTACTAATGGAGTATCGATGCCCAGTCTCGAAACTCCCACGACTATAGACCTTTTAAGGATGTGCTTATAGACCCTAGCTCCCACGTATATGATCGCTATCATACTGCTGATCGTCAAACAAGAATCCTAAGGGCTCTATGATCAGCGTGCAATAGCGACCTGTAAGGTCACCTAAAGCAGTACAAGATGATAAAGATAAACCAGATAGCATACTATCGTCTTGAGTAAGACTGTCCTACCGGTATAGGTCCTCCCTCAATCATTGCAATCACGTGCCTGTGATCTAATAATTGACTTTGAGGGCACTATATCCAACAGACTTGCCGTACGAGCTTTATATTGATGATAGATCCGCACTCATGACTCGAGGATGTCATTTGATATTGTATCGTACGCGGTACCTTTGAGGCGGGATCACCGACTATTATATATATATATATATATATCGATTCAGATTAGGTGGTTTTCATACCCCTCTTGATTGAATTGTTAGTTGGAGCTGTAGTTTTGCTAGTAGATGTTAGGCTAGGCCGATGTCATACCTATTTCAAAATCTAACGAATCGGGAGTAGTTAAAGACATGCAAAGAGATTCTACGGATATTTTCAAAAGACACATCTTTTCTTAAAAACACCGTAGCCCTTATTTTCCTAAAAACCCCGATTCGTCTTCTTTCAAATGGCAAAACTTTATGACATGGATACATTGATGTAGATTCTACACTGTTGTGTTTATTATTCATTTGCCGCATATTCTTACTGTTGCATCTCATTGCATGTTAAATATGTTTATTGTTATATCAAAACCATGCTGTTAGGACACCGGCACCATTATCGATGATGCATATGTTCCACGTACACCTGCTTGCCTGCACACACACTTCATTATCGATAATTGCCATGTCACTACACTGTAGGACTGTTACATTCAGGATATGATCCCTTCCATGGCATACTTGTGTACTTACATATTGTACACTCATACTTGTGTACTTACATATTATACACTCATACTTGTGCACATACCTGTTGTACACTCATACTTGTGCACATATCTGTTCGCACATACATAGATGATTCTCGCTCGATTTAGAGATTTGGGAACTGCAAGATACTCTTTACAACTGATTCATTTTAAAGGAGCGGTTTACCCCAATATGTGCATATTACAATTCCATGTTGCATGATATACTGATATGCTTACATTTCTTTTATATGTTGCATACATCATGCTTTCTGATTATACGCATTGAGATATGTTGTTTCCATGATATTTTTGGATTTGGGAACCGTGGGTACTTGAAAAGAGAGTATGTATTGTTTTAAAAACCCGGTTACTCTTGATATGATATTTCAGTGTGTCCACCATGTGTTTTCTCGGTTTTGAGAGTGGCATGTGAAACCCGATCGAGGAGTGGTAGGCACCGTCTGCGGGTACATGGTGGACCCGGTGAGGTACCCCGGGGAAAGAAGACTCGTATATGTTAGACGGTGAGCATGGCAAGGGAGTACTACCTACCGGTGATTGTGTTGAGCTCGGCGGATATCTGGGGGATACCGACCGGAGTTGAGAGATGAGATGGGTCGATCCGGACTGACGGAGCCCTATGTATATGAGGATTTACGTATCGATGCTAGGAACAGGTTTCATGATATTTTTGAGTGTCGATGCTTGACACTCAGGTTCCATGATTTTGATATGTCGCGAGCGACCCATGTTGATTTACATCCTCATACTTCCATGCATATGCTTATAATATTTACATGCATGATGCTTATTTTCATTGGGTGACACGTGGACAATTTCCACCTACATATATTGACATTGATGATATTGATCACACAGTTGGATGATATCCACATATTCATAGACTTCATGATATAGTCGACATTGATCATACCTCATATTTATGATATGTTATTACCTGAGGCACTGGCACGAGCACCTGGCACTACACTCATGTATAGATGTTACATTGCCACCTTATCATGCTTCAGACTTATTCATTTGACCTTTATATATATATATATGATCGTATTGACCTAGGATTGTGTCATATATACGATTTCTGCTCTGTGATGTTTTCTATTCACGAGTTGGTAACTCACCCCCGTTGTGCCACAGTTCTTGCAGGTTTTGCCGTATAGGTTCCATTGCGGGTTTTCTGGCACACTGCTTTCCTTACGGGTGATTTACTTTGGTAGGTGGGTTCTTTTGCATCAGAACCACCATTGTATATGTACTATTCAGTTGTATCTAGTAATTCCATCAACCAAACTTGTATATTGTTTCAGGCTTAGAAAACCAGTTATGTATTATTTCGATCTTAGAGTCGCGCGTTGTCGTATTATGGTTTTCATGCTGATTTTGAGTTTTCTTTTGAGTTTTGATCCTCGCCCTTCAGCGTTGTATATTATACTGCTTGCGTGGTTGTGACCGTCGATTGACTAAGAGCTAGCTCCCGTTTGGGGATGCCTTTTATCATTGTATATATATTATTCCTATTGTACCCCGTTTGGGGCCAGGATTTACAAAGGAAACTCTGCCGAAATTTTCAGAAAAGACTAGAGATTTTAAAAATGCATATTCAGCTTACTTATTTAAAAATCTTGTTGTTAAAAACGTGTTTTCTTCACTTCTTAAAATTAGTTTTCCTTATTTACTCCTTAAAAATGGTTTTAGATTTCTGGGCTTTTGGCTTACTTGAATTAGATGGGGTCCTATAGACTTCATATGATTCAAGTGCCAGTCACGTGCTATTTCGGGTCGTGACAAAGTTGGTATCAAAGCGCTAGGTTAACCTTGGTTCGAGTCTAAGTTTGACTATGCGGAGCCTAGAGCGTTTATATATATGCGGAACTTAGGCTTGACCTTACGGAACTTAGACTTAGTCGAGTGGGTATTATACCCAAACTTTCGTCGCGTAGGATGACCCTTGGTTGATGGAGTAGGTAGCTTGAGTAGAGTAACGTACCATACGTATGTTCCACGGCATACTTACGATACGCTACTCCGCTTAAGAAACCTTAGGATGTACATTTCCTTGCACAGTATTATATTCGTTCTTATGATCTATCCTCATCGATATTGGTTATGATTTTGCTGCCACGATTACACGGGAAGAGAGAGTTACGGCTAGAGTTGCGTCATCTTGAGCTCGTCATGGACGAGGACTGACCAAGGCGTGATTCCAGAGACGTACGATTTCATAGAGGCTTCGTTTTATTGTGTTTTCGCGCCATGAGCGTTTGACAGATCGCTTTTATGAGATTTCTCGGATGTGCAGATCAGCACCAGAGGATCAGGCTACTGCTAGAGGCCAGCCAGGATGTGATGACCATTAATATATCGCTTATTCATGATGATTGAGGCACTGTTCAGAGTACAGACAAATGAGCCAGTTGCTGCTGCAAATGACGAGATATTGCCCAGATGGTGGAGCTACTGCAGCATGAGTATATACTTAGAGATGCGATGGAAAGTCGCTAGTCACCCAAGGAGGAACGACTAGGACATGCGGTTCGTTCGCTTACCCCGATGCGAGGTCATCAGATAGATTGATTCCAGCTAGAGACGACTTCACGCAGATTCGTTGAAAGTTGATAGAGACGATCGAATGTCAGGAACCCATTTTCAAGTTTAAAGTATTCGAAAGACAATGCAAGTAATGCTATGGACCCTCTAGAAGAATGAAACCCTAACTCAACGTAATGACCATGGAATGCCTCCGAACCTTAGGGTTTGCGGCAGTTTAGCGGTGCCATTTGTGAGGCTTGGGTTTACCGTTCTACGGTTGGTCCATAGGTGCTATGGTATGTACTGGAATACTATTAAACTGTACTCAAGATATTGATCTCTTGGGGGATTATGAGGTTCTGACGAATCGATCGGACGGTTCGACATCATTCGAATATCATGTGATGGTACACATTGCTTGGGAGACTCCAGATACGAGTGTAGCCGTTGGAGCGCAGTCCATGCAGCCACGAGAAGACGAGTCCGAATCAGTCGACATTGGAACAGAGTGGAGTAAAGAGGTCGCACGAGATTTCGACGAGATGATGCTCCACTCCGCTGACATCAGAGATGCGATACGCATGCAGAGGCGTTGATTATGGATATACCTTCCAGAAGGAGTCGTGACGAGTATGCAGCCATTCCGGAACAAGAAACAGATATAGTGAAGGATGGTAACTTCCGGGCAATTCGGCAGAAACGAGATTTGAGAGAGACCTCGACAGGACCTTTCTGGAATACTAAACGAGAAGACTTGGACCCAGGAGTGGTCATATTGCGCACACCCAGCAGGCCAGAGTTTGGTATCGTCGACGAGATAGTTGACCAGGTTCGGATAGAGGACCTCACCCAGATGCGTTATGAATTGATCAAGGATGGACGAGAATGGAGTATATCTCCGCAGGTTGGGACGAGTTCCTGAGGACGTATTCGGCTAGATATCTTCCACAGAGTGATGAAGATATCGAGTTCCTGATTTCGAGTCCGTGTGAGAGACTTCGGATGGACCGTAGCCGAGAACATTGCAGTGCGCAGATAGAGACGTGACGTCGAAGTGAACGATGATATATGCAAGTGGGACAAGAGGTTCGTACGAGATGCTGATGAGCTGTTGTTACTCCGCGTTAAAATTAAAGGTCGGATATATCTACAGAGGCGTTGGGATGCGACCAGCTTCCGAGAAAATGCTGTGCTGAGGACGCAGATGTCCAGAGAGCGAGAAAAGATTATGCAAGAGTACCAGCCTCCGTACAGTTCGGCATAGGCGAGAGCGGAAGAGACCTTGAGCAGGATTCCTTCCAGGACACTGATGCAATAAGATTTGCACCCATGATCAGATGTGTGATTTGTATTCAGAGGACCAGAGGTTGGCACCAGTGACGTGCTGCTTTACGAGTGGTCGTAAGGATTGATCGAGAGATGACCAGAGAAGCGCCAGGACGGAATCGTCCCCGTTAGCACAACTAACAGGGCCGATGAGCCGATGGATCGCGAGATTGGTAATCCACAGAGAAGATAAGGGCCCGAAGACAGAGGATGCCAGACCGTGAGCAAGAGGCAAGTAGATACCTTGCGCTGCTAGCATTGGATGCACCGACACCTTCTCGACTTTGAAGGAGGATATACCGACGACGGTATTTATGATTTGTGATTTTGTGATTCGATTATCACGTATCCTTCACCTTGGATTTCAGTGTTTTTGGGCGATCTATTCACATGATTTAGTCTCGATAACTGAGTTCCATGATATTTGTTTTCGTGCACCATGGTTGCATCTACTCGATATTCATATTTGTGCACAGTTATTGCACCTGATATCGTTTTTGTGCCTTGGTTGCACATGCTTATGACTTCATGGATCTCTTACCGTTGGGTTGATTTTGTGCACATGGTATGCACACGATTTGGCTTTTTGCACTCGGTATAGCTTATATGTGCTTATAGTGCATGGATATGTGTTTTGTGCACGCAGTTGCATACGTTTATGATTTTCTTTACACCTGGGTACACTCGGTGTTGCTGCTTACGCATTTGAGTTATTGTTTGGTATTTATGCACAGGACGCACCGTATTTGTATTTCTTACCCAAGATGCTCCAGTTTTATACTTCGTGTGTTTGTCACACCGGTTTTATGTTTCGTGCGTTTATCGTACCAGATTTATATTTCGTGCCTTTGTTGCACCGGATTTATATTTTGTGCACTACGGTTGCACCTGACTTCGATTTGATGTCATTCGATATGTTGATTTCTTGCACTCCGTGCATTTGATTTGGATTTTCGCGCGTATTGAGCGCATGTTTTGAGATGCGATTTTTGTGCATGCCGGATGCACTAAATCGAGATTTTCGTGCATGTCGGATGCACTTGATTTTGCTGTCAGGCACACACGTTGCCTATGACAGATGTTTTGTGCACACTCATTGCACTAGACGTTGCTTCTGTGCACATGTATAGCACATGTATGGATTTTTGATTTCCGTGCGCACCAGACGCACAGGGTATTCTTATATACATTTTGGGATTTATTTCTTATGGAGCAATACGTTTTTATGATATTTTTTATATGTTTTCGTACTGAGCAGGACTAGTCAGAGGACAGTACCTGATATATTTTGCATGCATTGATAGTTATCGAAGGGATTTCCAAAAAGGGAGCTATAGTCGCAGTATTTACCTACGTGTCTGATATGACACGACACGTTTAAAACAAGGGAACTCTTCTAAATTGTTTTCAAAACGGCGGGATGTACATATTAAACAAGGATAAGTATACATATATGATTATTTTCTTACAATAGACGTCCGCCACTGTGCAGTGATATGTGCATCACACAGCGACTTGAAAAGGTTTGGCATGCATTTTCTTCAGTTATTTACATGAATAGATTTGATGTCTACATGTATAATTATGATGTATATCATATCGGTTTTGTTTTGGATTTGACTTTTGTGTCTTTACCATGACTCCGATGGTTGCGAGATGCTTGACGGAGTTTTGATTTTGAGTTATCTGCTCATTGTTTATGCGCATGCATTGCGCTATGATGCGTCTTATGTATTGATGATTTCGGAGCCCCGACGACTTGGACTTTTACTGAAATGTTTTAGAATTTGGGGGTTTAAAATTTAAATTCGGGGTCCAAATTTCTTTAAGGGGGGAAGATTGTAGCATTTCAAAAAAATAAAATATTATTTTTGGGAATTTTTATAATTTAATAATAAAATATTGAATATTTTAATAAGGCGGTATAATTAAATACCGATAAATGGGGAAAAATTTGAAAAAATTATAGAAACTACATAAAATATGGTGTTTTATAGAATTATGCAATTTTTAAGTTTTTATGATTAATTATACGCTAGTTTAGTGCTAATCGCGGATTAAGCATGTTTTGTGCACTTAACTTGCACAAAGTCTTTTTCACACTTGTCCATTTTTCTACCATGGTTTCTTTTAGGTTTCCTATTGCAATATTAGAGAGAAGAAAAGAAGGGAAAAGAAAAAAAAAAGAAAAGATTTGAATAATAGAGGTATGGGCAAGAGAGAGAAAGAGAGGATGAGGGGTCAACTTGGACTAAACTCCCATTCCTTCTCATTTTTCTCCATCATTCTCTCCCTCTCCCTCATCAAGCTGCTGCTGCTGCTGCCCCTCTCTTCCATCTTCATAACCCCCCCAAAACACAATGAAAATCAACTCAAAACCCAAATCCCACTTCTTTAAAAATATGCACAAGCTCAAGGGAAGCACATTGGACCAAGAAAGTAAGGATTTTGGCCACTTGGGGAAACTCAAGAATTTTCTTGAGTTGCCAAATGAGATATTTTTTGAACCATAAGCTTAGTGTTTCCATTACTTTTACCCCCATGTTAGATTAGAACTGATATCGAGTGGTTTTGTGGACTTAGAAGAATTCTTGTCAGGGTTAAAGGAATTTGAGAGTTCTGATGTGAAACTGAGCTCAGTAGAGGCCACACAAACCCCTTAGTGCTAGAATTCAGACCTAAACCAGAGACTAGAACCCCGGAATACGGATTTAGAAAAGCCGATATCGGGAAATTGTGGAATCTGTGAGGGCTATTTGAAATCTTCTATCACTCGGAGACTCTGAAATTTATGTTGCAGACATAGAGAGATGTGCAGGCACCTTGGAAGCTAAACCCAAGACCCCAGACCCTGAATCCACACTACGGCCGCAGATTTAATCCCTCTGGCCACAAATTGCGGCCAGACCGGGCCCATTTGGGTTCGTGTTTCTTCCATGGCCCCATCTCCAGTAAAATAGACCCTTGGCATATGCAAAATTGTCTGATTTGACCTAGGGTAGAATCTGGAACCTTTTTCCTAAGTTTTTGTATTGATTCGGAGTCTCGTTTCTCATATTTTGAATTCTGGATTTCCGTATTTTTGTTTTACCACGATAACTTGACATTTGTATGACGATATCGAGGGTTGTTTGATGGTTTGAAAGCGTAGTCTATAGGTTCTAACCTATAGACCTTAGCGTGTCGTTTTGGTATTCCCGATATGATTTTAATACGCATTCCGATTATGTTATCTTTGTAGGTACCTTCACGAGGCCTTCATAAGATGAAGAAGACGAAGGCGACGTCGACACTGACACACAGGATGCAAGGTGAGTAGATTATATCTACGGGGGAAGTCGGGTGGATGGCGTATAGCACCCCCGCAGTTCGATATTTAGTATACTGGATATATACTATATTTGTATAAGTATGATAGCGTTAAGTGCGATATAAATATTCTAGATGTGATTGGGTGTACTATGGTTAGATTAGGGTGTAGTCGTAAACAAGTATAGTTTCTAGTTGCGAACCCTAGAATAGGTTTATATCCACACGCACACACATGCTTATTTATTATACTTATACCTGGATGATGAGGATAGTGGTTGATATTTGGAGATGAGTCGATGAGATTGGGCATAGTGCCATGAGATCGGTGATATAAGGCGATTCGTATTTGGGATACGACATGAGATTTTAGCGGGCCTTTGGACGTGTGTTTACACACGCATTTATATAGATGGTATCAGTTGTACTAGACTTAGATCAGTACCCCAGATCATGAGATATGATAATAAGGATACCAGATAATTGATGAGATGGATGTGATATCGACCCGTACGCAAATTTGGGATGTCGTATGATGACTTGCCGTACGAGCTTTATATTGATGATAGATCCACACTCATGACTCGAGGATGTCATATGATATTGTACCGTACGTGGTGCCTTCGAGGCGGGATCACCGACAATTATATATATATCGACTCAGATTTGGTGGTTTCCATACCCTTCCTGATTGACTTGTTAGTTGGAGCTGTAGTTTTGCTAGTAGATATTAGGCTAGGCCGATGTCATACCTATTTCAAAAACTAACGAATCGGGAGTAGTTAAAGACAGGCAAAGGGATTCTACGGATATTTTCAAAAGACGCATCTTTTCTTAAAAACACCGTAGCCCTTATTTTCCTACAAACCCCGATTCGTCTTCTTTCAAATGGCAAAACTGTATGACATGGATACATTGTTGTAGATTCTACACTGTTGTGTTTATTATTCATTTGCCGCATATTCTTACTGTTGCATCGCATCGCATGTTAAATATATTTATTGTTATATCATAACCATGCTGTTAGGACACCAGCACCATTATCGATGATGCATATGTTCCACGTACACCTGCTTGCCGGCTCACACACTTCATCATCGATAATTGCCATGTCACTACACTGTATGACTGTTGCATTCAGGATATGATCCCTTGCATGGCATACTTGTGTACTTACATATTGTACACTCATACTTGTGTACTTACATATTGTACACTCATACCTGTGCACATACCTGTTGTACACTCATATTACATATTGTACACTCATACCTGTGCACATACCTGTTGTACACTCATACTTGTATACATACGTATTCGCACATACATAGATGATTCTCGCTTGATTTAGAGATTTGGGAACCGCAAGATACTCTTTACAACTGATTCATTTTAAATGAGCGGTTTCCCCCAATATGTGCATATTACTATTCCATGTTGCATGATATACTGATATGCTTACATTTCTTTTATATGTCGCATACATCATGCTTTCTGATTATACGCATTGAGATATGTTGTTTCCATGATATTTCTAGATTTGGGAACTGTGGGTACTTTAAAAGAGAGTATGTATTGTTTTAAAAACCCGGTTACCCTTGATATGATATTTCAGTGCGTCCATTATGTGTTTTCTCGGTTCTGAGAGTGGCATGTGAAACCCGATTCGAGGAGCGGTAGGCACCGTCTGCGGGTACATGGTGGACCCGGTGAGGTACCCCAGAGCGAGAAGATTCGTATATGTTAGACGGTGACCCTGGAAGGGAAGTACTACCTACCGGTGATTGTGTTGAGCTCGGCGGATATCTGGGGGATACCGACCGGAGTTGAGAGATGAGATGGGCCGATCCGGACTGACGGAGCCCTATGTATATGAGGATTTACATGCCGATGCTAGGCACAGGTTTCAAGATGTTTTCAAGTGTTGATGCTTGACATTCAGGTTCCATGATTTTGATATGTCGCGAGCGACCCATGTTGATTTACATCCTCATACTTCCATGCATATTCTTATGATATTTACATGCATGATGCTTATTGTCATTGGGTGACACGTGGACGATTTCCACATACATATATTGACATTAATGATATTGATCACACAGTTGGATGATATCCACATATTCATAGACTTCATGATATAGTTGACATTGATCATACCTCATATTTATGATATGTTATTACCTGAGGCACTGGCACGAGCACCTGGCACTACACTCATGTATAGATGTTACATTGCCAGCTTATCATGCTTCAGACTTATTCATTGGAGGTTTATATATATATCTGATCGTATTGACCTAGGATTGTGTCATGCATACGATTTATGCTCTGTGATGTTTTCTATTCACGAGTTGGCAACTCCCCCCCGTTGTGCTACAGTTCTTGCAGGTTTTGCCGTACAGGTTCCATTGCGGCTTTTCTGGTACACTGCTTTCCTTACGGGTGATTTGCTTTGGTAGGTGGGTTTTTTTGCATCAGAACCACCATTGTATATGTATTATTACGTTGTATCTAGTAATTCCATTAACCAAACTTATATATTGTTTCAGGCTTAGAAGACCAGTTATGTATTATTTCGACCTTAGAGTCGCGCGTTGTAGTATTATAGTTTTCATGCTGATTTTGTGTTTTCCTTTGAGTTTTGATCATCGCCCTTCGGCATTGTATATTATACTGCTTGCGTGGTTATGACCGTCGATTGACGAAGAGCTAGCTCCTGCTTGGGGATGCCTTTTATCATTGTATATATATTATTCCTGTTGTACCCCGTTTCGGGCCAGTATTTACAAAGGAAACTCTGCCGAAATTTTCAGAAAAGACTAGAGATTTTAAAAATGCATATTCGGCTTACTTATTTAAAAGTCTTGTTGTTAAAAACGTATTTTCTTCACTTCTTAAAATTAGTTTTCCTTATTTACTCCTTAAAAATGGTTTTAGATTTCTGAGCTTTTGGCTTACTTGAATTAGATGGGGTCCTATAGACGACTTCATATGATTCAAGTGCCAGTCACGTGCTATTTCGGGTCGTGACAATGATGAAGACAACACAACTTTCTGATGATGCTATAAGGCTACGTGTCATTCCATTCACCTTATATGACCTAACCGAGAAATTGTTGTATAGCATAGCAGCACACTCGATTAAAAATTAGGAAGAGTTTGTTAAAACTTTTCTTAAAAAGTTTTGCCCACATCACAAGACCGCGAGAATTCGCAATGAGATTATTCAATTTTCCCAGTTTCCTTCCGAACCCTTTTGGAAGTGTTTTGAAAGATTTAAAGACCTTCTTGTTCAATGCCCTCACCACGGTATCGAGAATTTGCAACTTTGCCAAACTTTATACGAAGGATTGAACTCAGCAACTAAGCAGTTGTTGGAAACCATTTATCAAGGTCACTTTCTAACAAAATCAAGTGAGGAAGCTTCGCAGTTTCTCGACGATCTTGCTGAACAAAACTTTAGTGGGAGAGCATTAAGACCACCTCATCTTCTTCAACAGGTCTGTCTAGAGCAGGTATACATCAATTAAATATGTCGATTGGAATGAAGGCTGAAATGGCTGCACTTACATAAAAGCTAGAAGCAATTGAGACCAAAATCTCATCGCCTTCTCCTGCCCCTGCTTTGCCCCCACGAACTATTTATGCTTGTTGTTCGGATCCATCCCATCTTACCGAAGAGTGTCCTTACAATCCACCTGTTCAAGGACAAGATCAAGTCAATGCTGCCTTTCAGCAAAGACAAAGAAATGATCCATACTCTTCGACTTATAATCCTGATTGGAGGAGCCACCCAAATTTTGCTTGGAATAAAAATCAACAATTCCAAGGCAATAACAACTTTCAAAGGCCTCCTCCTCCACAAAAATAAGCACCTCAACAAACTCAATACCAGCAACCTTTCTAACCACAACCTTACCCAAACCAAATGAACAATTTTGTGCCCAACAACTCTTATCCTCAAAACAATTTTGTTCAACCGAATAATGATAAAGTTACCTCGCTAGAAATAAGTCTAGATGCGTTTCTAAAACAATCTACACAATCCACAGCAAGGTTGGAAACTTCCATTCAATCTTTGGTGCAAAACAGTGCTTCACATGATCAAAGCATCAAATCAATTGAGCCCCAAATTGCACAACTAAATGCTGCGTTGAGCGAGCGAGAAAAGGGTAAACTTCCGTCTCAACCATTGCCAAATCCCGGTCACACACACAATGCACATGTTGCATATGAACAACAAAATCATAATGTAAATGCTGTGACCACATTGAGATCTGGAAAAGTGTTACACAATAACGTGGGTAATAGCGATGACACCCCTGCCGGTACTTCTTCTTCTTCATCCACTCCTTCTTCTTCGTCATCTTCTTCTTTAGAGCCTATTCTTCATTCTTCACAAGGCTCTACTTCTTCTACTTATAACGGACCCACACCTCACTTCACGAACACACCAACACTGGGATCCGTTCCAACTCCGCAATCTACTCCACAAACATTGGACTCAACAAATTTCCAAAATGTTCCATTTCCAAACAGGTTGAGATCCAATAAACCAACACCCCAAATGGAGAAGATTGTGGAGTTATTCAAACATGTTAGTATAAATATACCTCTCTTGGATGCAATCCAACAAGTCCCTTCTTACGCTAAAATCTTAAAGGACTTATGCACCAAGAAGAGGAAGTCGCAAGTACCAAAGAAAGTTTTCGTGGCTAGTGTTGTTAGTGATGCTCATGTCCAATCTTTACCCCAAAAACATAAGAACCCCGGCTGTCCTACAATTTCGATAACAATTGGGGATAAGAACATTAATAGAGCACTTTTAGATCTTGGTGCTCGTGTCAGTTTGCTACCCTATTCAGTATATGAACAATTAGGCGTTGGAGAGCTTAAACCCACTC
Organism: Agapanthus africanus; assembly: GCA_030015575.1. Classification (NCBI taxonomy): domain Eukaryota; kingdom Viridiplantae; phylum Streptophyta; class Magnoliopsida; order Asparagales; family Amaryllidaceae; genus Agapanthus; species Agapanthus africanus. Next base: position 563,666,957 of record JASDDO010000014.1, on the reverse strand, counting down.
ATTGTACTCTCCAAATGGCCGACCGATCCATCACCCATCCTAGGGGTGAGTTAGAGGATGTGTTAATTAAAGTAGGGGATTTCATTTTCCCCGTTGATTTCATTGTTATAGATACACAGCTTGTAGCTAACCCCAGGAGTCAAATTCCGGTGATACTCGGTCGACCATTCCTTGCGACTTCTAATGCGGTGATCAATTGTCGAAATGGTTCGATGAACCTATCTTTTGGAAATATAACAATTGAACTCAACATTTTTATGTTGGGGAATCAGCCCTCCGAGCCTAATGCTAGTATACTTGATGTTTGCTCGATCCATGAGATCATGCAGGAGGACTGTGAGCTCGAAAAATTTCTGTTCGATCACAGCAGTTTTGACGCCTCAAGTGCGTTCCTCCTAGAATCTGATACAGCTTTCACACCGGAAAACGATTATGAGTGTATCACTTTTTTGGACGATTTTGAAGACTCACCACCCGAGTTTGAGTCTTTTGATTTTTCGGATGAGTTGGTTGAATCATCCGACTCAGTTTCTTACACTCGCTTTAAACCATTGTTGGAATCCTTTGAGTTCGAGACAGTTTCACCAATGTTACCTTCAATTGTTTCACCTCCGAAACTCGAACTCATGTTTTTGCCATCTCACCTTAAATATGCTTACTTAGGTGAGAATGAGACCCTTCCCGTTATCATATCGGCATCTCTATCTCTCGAGCAAGAGAAAGCCCTTTTAATGGTCTTACAAAATAATCGGCAAGCTTTTGGCTGGACTATGGCGGACATCAAGGGGATTAGTCCCCTCATAGTTGAACATCATATACATATGATGGATGATACCAAGCCAGTAAGAGATCCACAAATACGCCTCAACCCCATAATGAAGGAGGCTGTCAAGAAGGAGATTGTCAAATGTCTTGATAGTGGTATCATTTACCCTATCTCGGATAGCCAGTGGGTTAACCCCATTCATATTGTCCCAAAGAAATCGGGCATTACGGTCATAATCAATGAGGCAAATGAGTTAATACCTACTCGCACCCAAACTGGGTGGCGAGTTTGCATCGACTATAGGAAACTCAATGCCGCGATAAGGAAGGACCACTTTCCGTTACCTTTTATTGACCAAATGCTAGAACGATTGGCTGGGCACGAATTTTACTGATTTTTGGATGGCTATTCCGGCTATAACCAAGTCCCCAGATGCTAGAACGATTGGCTGGGCACGTGTTTTACTGCTTTTTGGATGGCTATTCCGGCTATAACCAAGTCTCCATCGCCGAAAAGGATCAAGACAAGACCATATTTACTTGTCCTTTCGGTACTTTTGCTTACCGTCGCATGCCCTTTGGGTTGTGCAATGCACCCGCTACATTTCAGCGGTGTATGATGGGGATCTTTTCAGACATGGTTGAAAAGTTTTTAGAGATATTTATGGATGATTTCTCCATTTTTGGTGACTCCTTCGATGAGTGTTTGCTACACCTTGACGCAGTTCTTACCCGTTGTAGGGATAAGAACCTCACTTTAAATTGGGAGAAGTGCCACTTTATGGTACGAGAGGGTATTGTCTTAGGACATGTCATCTCGCAAAATGGTATAGAGGTTGATAAAGCCAAGATTGAAGTCATTTCCAATCTTCCTCCTCCTAAATGCGTCAAAGACATCCGAGCCTTCCTTGGCCATGCCGGTTTTTATAGACGGTTCATCAAGGATTTTAGCAAGATGGCTGGACCCTTGACTCTTTTATTGGCCAAGGACACAACTTTTTAATTTGACTCAACCTGCATGGAAGCGTTCGAGTCGTTGAAACGCTCACTCATTTCTGTGCCCATTCTTTCATCTCCCGACTGGACACATCCATTTGAAATTATGTGCGATGCATCTGATTTTGCCATTGGTGCTGTCCTTGGACAGCACATTAATAAGATGCCACACGTAATTTATTACGCTAGCCGAGCATTAAATGAGGCCCAATTGAATTACACAACAACAGAAAAAGAATTTTTAGCCGTTGTGTTTGCACTCGAAAAATTCCGGCCCTGTTTAATCGGCTCTCCAGTGATTGTTTACACAGACCATTCAGCTCTTCGCCATCTTTTTGCGAAGAAGGATGCTAAATTCCGGCTAATACGTTGGATCCTCTTGCTATAAGAGTTTGACCTTGTCATAAGGGACAAAAGAGGATGTGAAAATGTAGTTGCCGACCACCTTTCACGACTTCCTTCTTCGCCTACACTCGAAATTCCTATTAAAGATGTTTTTCTCGATGAGCAGCTCTCAACCGTGTCATGCGAACCTTGGTTTGCTGATATAGTAAACTATTTGGCCACCAGACTGATACCTAAAGATTGGTCGAAACAGGACAAACTCCGATTCCTTTCCCAAGTAAAACATTTTTACTGGGACGAACCATATCTCTTTAAATACTATTCAGACCAAATCATTCGTCGGTGTGTCCCCGAAAATGAGTTTATGAGTGTGCTTTTTTTTTGCCATGATCAAGCGTGTGGCGGGCACTTTGGCCCCAAGAAGACAGCAGAGAAAATCTTGCAGTGTGGTTTCTACTGGCCACGACTCTTTAAAGATGCATACGAATACTGCAAGACATACTCCCGGTGCCAACACTTGGGCCGGATATCGCGGAGAAATGAAATGCCGCTCCAACCAATTTTTGTTGTGGATATTTTTGATGTTTGGGGAATAGACTTCATGGGACCATTTTCCAATTCCTTTGGGAATATGTATATTCTATTGGCTGTTGACTATGCGTCAAAATGGGTCGAGGCTGTTCTCAGCCGAACGTATGACAACAAGGTTGTTATTAGATTTTTTAAAGAAAATATCTTTTATCGGTTTGGGCATCCTCGAGCGATTATAAGTGATAATGGATCTCACTTCTGTAATAAGACTTTTGAGTTCTTAATGCGCAAATACTCCATTACTCACTAATGGTCAACACCATATCATCTCCAAACTTGTGGGCAAGCCGAGGTTTCGAATCGGCAGATTAAACAAATTTTGGAGAAAACGGTTTCCAAAAACCGTAAAGATTTGACAACAAAACTGATTGATGCACTATGGGCATTCCGAACTGCCTACAAGACCGATCTTGGCATGTCTCCATACCCGCTTGTTTATGGGAAGTCTTGCCACCTCCCAGTTGAAATTGAGCACAAGGCATTTTGGGCAACTAAAGAGTTGAACTTATCCATGGGAGATGCGGGCAGTAATAGAAAGCTGCAATTGAATGAACTAGATGAGCTGCGGGATGAGGCCTACGAAAATGTGGTAATTGTTAAAAACCGAATGAAGGTGTTTCATGACAAACACCTTATGCGCAAAACTTTTAAACCTGGCCAACAGGTTTTGCTTTATGACACTCGGTTACACTTCCACCCCGGCAAGCTCAAATCTAGATGGAAAGGGCCGTTTTTGGTACACACCGTATATCCACACGGTGCGGTAGATCTCGAGAATCCGGAGGACGGTACAATGTTTAAAGTGAACGGATATCGACTCAAACCGTTTCTCACTGCGGACCCGTCGGAGGAGCTCCTGTTTTTGCAGGAGCCGATTTATACTGACCGATCTTCCTCTATTTACCCCTAAATTTTCGATCATCTAGCCAAAACTTTGTTTCAAACAAGTTTGGGGGTATGTATCATTTGTAAATATATAAATACAAAATAAATAAAATATAATAATTTTTTTTTTGAAAATAAATTTTATTTTGGGTATTTTTGTAAATTTACAGATTAAATAAATAAAATAAAATTTTTATTTGCAAATAATTTCCTCTTTATAGAGGGGTTTATTTGCAAATATCCACCACTCTCCCCCTATATAAAGAACCCGACCCCCCTGTTTTCACAAACCCTAATTTTCATCTTCTAAAAACCCTAGCGCCGCCGCCTTAAATTTTTCCTGCGAGTTCCCTCTGCGTCGCCGTTGAACCGCCACCGAAGGTGCTTTCCGCCGCTGATCCGCCGCTCTTCCAGGTCTTCACCCCCTAAATTTTTCAGGGGAGGTTTGATCTTTTTACCCATCTCTGTTTTTATTCTCTGTAGATCAGTTACTTACCTAATAGCACACAGTATGCCATTTGAACGTGATTTTCACAAATTTTCACACATGATGTGTATGGAAGTTATTTTGCAAATAAGATAGCACGTAGGGGTTGGAACTTTTTGATATATAATCACCCTAGTGCTTATGCACTTCCAGAATTAGTCATCCGTTTTTACGAGTGTATGGAAGATGGGTGTCTCACCCAATTTGTCTTTATAAAATTGCAATGGGGTGATAGGGAAATTATCATTAATAGGGACATCATACATGAAGTCACATTAATCCCTCGGATACCATCTCATGACCAACCTTTACAATTTGAGGATTGCATGCCCTTGATGGGAAATGATTGCTCAAGGGAGCCGCGGAAGGGGATCCAAGCGAGAACCCTTTTCGCCAATGTCTTAACTGTGTGCCGGTGGGTACAAAACGATATTTTTGGTAGCTCCCACAACACCATATTTTTTACACCCTCACTGCATATTGTGCATACCCTCATGACAAGAAACCCTCGTTTCGACATGTGCACAGTTTTGCTAAACTATATAGGTGCGGACAGACGAGCCACAAATTACCCTTGTGCCATGCTTGTTACACAACTATGTCGATATTTCCTCCCCGTGGAGGAGTTCGAAGTTTACATGCTTGGAGGCATACCTATCAGGCCTCTTATTGAGGGCGTTTCTACGTCCTATTCACAATTAACGGATGTGTGGTCTAGAACTGAACCGGCGGAGCATGTGCCCGCCCGAACACCTAGCTCTAGCTCGGCCGCGAGCAAAGGAGAAATGACCCCTTTAGAACATGAAAATTTGATGCGAAGAGCTGTTAGGGGCATAGAAGAGTTGAGGGGGTTATCTAGGGATCATGATAGGCGGTTGACTGAGGTAGAGCAGGGGATTCGAACCCTGCTGGGTAGGCTGAGCGTTCCCGCTCACGCTCAAAAGCACGTCGTGGGGCCGAGCAGTGAGGGCACTGCTTGTGATAAGTTTGGGGGAGTTGGTAGTTGTAAATAGTTATCAATTGCATTGCATATTTTTTTAATTTTTTTTATATATTTTTCTTTTTCTTTTGCATGTTTAAATTCTGCATTGCATCTTTATATAAAAATCATAAAAATTGAAAAAAAAATTATTATAAAAAAATAGAAAAATGAAAATCAAATAAAAACTGAAAAATTTGAAAAATTATAAAAATTAAAACATTCAATTTTGGCTATAATTGACTTGAGTTTGACAAGAAGGTTAACTAGCTAGGAACAACTAGATCCTAGACTTAGTAAATTAAAAACCCTAAAAATAACCTTTCTTAAAATTTAACGGTACAAAGTATATGTCTTTGTAGTTTATTTAGAAATAGGCAAATTTCGAGTTCACTTCTTGGGCTAAGTTAAAACAAGGGTAAAGTATTGATATTTTTATTAAAATATAAGTCTGAAAAATAATTCCTAAGCTTAAGTCTAAATTCTAAAAATATATACCCTACAAATTGCACAAACACGAACTTTGAAACTTGGAATAGTAGAAGAGACCTTGAAATGCTCTTGTCTAAAGTCTTTAGTATAAAAGGAAATAAAATAAAAATACAAGTGTGAATAAAGAAAAAAAAATGTACACTGGTTTTTGTAATTACTTAAGGCTGCATAAATAGAAAAAATATTTAGCGAGGGTGCTTTATCACCTCGTGCCTTAGACCAATTGGTTTGGGAGTCACTGCTAAAGCCTTAGGTGCTACAAGACTAGGAATTACGTCTTAATGTGCAAACACATTTTGTAATCGGTCGTTGGTACCTCAAGAAGTATTAACGGTCGCATGAAAGATGTGTGAGCAATTTCATCTAAAAATTCACCAATTGAGAAGTACTTTGGACGATGGACAAGAGTATAATAGCTTGATTTGAATTTCCAAGTGCAGGGGTGATATATACACACACGTAGGGGTATATGATTGAGATTTGGATGATAGATAGGAATGAAAAATAGGACTTATATCTTTAGTAAAGATGATAAAAATTCCTAAGTTGAGATGGAACCATAGAAGGAAAACTTAAAAGATGCTAAAAGCTAAGTAAATGTACAGAACATATACAATCTTAAGTTAAATGATAAGTAAGCGTGAAAAATACGGGTTGATAATTTCTGAGTCAAAGATAATAGAGTTTCTTGTTAGAAAACCTAATTGGAGAAAAAAAGTCAATAGGCCAAGTTGATAAGATTTTATTGGCAGTATCCGCTGATAAACCCTTGGGAGACAACACTCCTCCTACTAGGGACACCTAGAGGTTTAACGGCTTGTTGTATGAGCTCAGTGCAATCGCGTTTTCCTGTGAAAGTGAGGCTAGGTCTTTTTCGAGAATAAAACTAGTTTTGCTCGAGGACGAGCAAAAGATAAGTTTGGGGGCATTTGTTCATATCATAATTTTGCATTATTATATTCCCCATTCTTAATCATTTTACAAATAAACAGGTGCTTTTGATCCATTTCTGCTACATAGTTGCATGTTACAGGTTCTCGGAAAAAAATAGTGAAAATGATGAAAAGACGATAAAAAAGTGAGAATACGACCAACAAATGGAAGAATCTTGATCATGCCTACAGTTTGAAGAATAAACGAAGATCATTGGACAATTTCACAAAGCACAAAGGCAGCGCAAGGTTCAAGACTTCGACACGAAGCAAAGGGTAAAAGTCCACGACATTATGCACTGTGGAAATCTGGAAGAAAACTAGAAGACAATCTGAGAAACCAATTGAAGAAAGAAGAATCCAAATGCAACTAGAAGAAGCCCAGAAAAATCCAACCAAGAAGCCCACAACATAGCCGCGGAACCGCGGCCAAACATGCCTTCTGGCCGCGGATCCGTGGCCATGATGAGCATGTGTCGGTGCATATTGTGACGATGTGGCGGTGCATTGATTAGGCTTCTTAGGGGTAAATTTGTAAATGCAGATAGGGATCGAATGTAACCCTCGGGTTTCTATGATCTATAAATAGAAACCCTAATGCTCTTTTTGGGGCATGCCTATTTTTATTGAAAAAATTCAGAATTCATTGTAATGCTTTGAAGAGTGCATCGAATAAAAGTAAGTAGTTTTTTTTAGCTTGCTGATTTATGTGAAGTTTTGTGATCAAAAATATTTTTACCGCAATCAAGAACGGCGTCGCTTGGTAGCTAGACGGTGAATACAGGTCGGTCCACAGGGATGTTGTGTATTTCCTAATAGTTCTAACGAGTTAATTCTAAATGGTGTTTGGATCTTTATCACTAAAAAATAAGTTGACTTAGACTAGGATTAGAAATCTTGCTAGGGTTAGCTTTAGGTTATGTTTGGAAAATTAAGATTTCCCACCGCTTTCAATACCCTAATTTAGATCTCTTAGGTGTTATGGTAATTATTAATAAAGGGGATTAGGACGATCGCGAAGAAACGATATTTCTTCCTCTAGGTCCTTGTCCGTCCTTTCTTAATCCTTACCCTAACCTCCATGGAAAGCATGCACATCCAGTCTTTTATACTACGGTATCACCGTTACCTCGTGGGTAGGGTGCCGTAGGGAGCGGTATGTTTATATATACATGGAGTCCTAATAATTAGTATGTGTTGGGCAAGAAAGGGATGAGAGATTTGCATCTCTCAAACCTTCCCTATTCCTAACCCTAACAAGCGAGAAACTACTCGCTCATTAGGAGATCTATGAAAGGCATGATTTTTATTTGAGTTTTCGATTGAAAAGATTAATTATCTAATTACTGCAGATTAATAAAAAGTTCTAATCTAAATTAAACTAGGGCAGAGAATAAATTTAAACTAGGGCAGAAAGAGGAATTAAGAACTAGGGCAAAATAAAAGAAACTACTTACAAAATTGATGGTCTCAAAACTTGATAGAAATTCTGAATTTTATTCAATGAAAAGAGGCATGACCTAAAACAAGTTTTAGGGCTTCTATTTATAGAGCATAGAAAACCCTAGGGTTACAATCGCGTCACATCTGCTTTTATAAATATACCCCTAGGAAGACTAGTCAACGCGCCGCCAGCCTCCAAAAGTTTTCTGCACGGACACGGGTTATACACGGCCGCGGAACCGCGGCCATAGGCCCTGTTTGGCCGCGGTTCCGCGGCCAAGTAGAGATCTTGGATGCTGCGTTTTGATGTGCTTCTTCTGGTTGTATTTGTATTCATGTTTCTTCAGTTGGTTCTTCAGAATGTCTTCTAGTTCTTTTCCAGATCTCCACAGTGAGTAATGTAGTGGACTTTTACCGTTCGCTTCGTGTCGAAGTCTTGAACCTTGCGCTGCCTTTGTACTTGTGTGAACTTGTTCATTGATCTTCATTGTCCCTCAAAAATGTAGGCATGATCTAGATTCCACCATTTATCGGTAGTAGTCTCACTTTGTATCATCTTTTCGTTAATTTCACTGTTTTTGTTCCGAGAACCTGTAACCTGCAACTATGTAGCAGACATGGGTCAAAAGTACCTGTTTATTTGTAAAATGTATAAGAATAGGGAATATAATAATGAAAAATTATGATATGAACAAATACCCCCAAACTTATCTTTTGCTCGTCCTGGAGCAAACCTAGTTTTATTCTTGAAAAGTCCAAGCCTCACTTTCGCAGGGAAACTAGATTGCACCGAGCTCGTGCAACAAGCCGTTAAACCTCTAGATGTCCCTAGTGGGAGGAGTGTTGTCTCCTGAGGGTTTTCAGCGGATACTACCCACAAAATCCTATCAATTTAGCTTATTGACTTTTATTCTCTAATTAGGTCTTCTAACAAGAAACTCTACTATCGTTGACTTAGAAATTATCCATCCGTTTTTTTCACGCTTTCTTATTATTTAACTTAAGATTATATATGTTCTTGTAAATTTACTCAGCTTTTGGCATCTTTTAAGTTTTCCTTCTAGGGTTCTATCTCAACTTAGGAATTTTTATCATCTCTATTAAAGATATAAGTCATATTCTTCATTCCTATCTCTTATCTAAACCCCAATCAAATACCCCTACGTGTGTATATATCACCCCTACACTTGGAAATTCAAATCAAGCAATCATACTCTTGTCCGTTGTCCAAAGCACTTCTTAATTGGTGAATTTTTAGATGAATTTCGCTCACACATCCATCATGCGATCGTTAATACTTCTTGAGGTACCAACAACCGATTACAAAATGTGTAAGCACATTAAAGCGTAATTCCTAGTCTTGTAACACTTAAGGCTTTAGCAGTGACTCCCAAACTAGTTGGTCTAAGGCACTAGGTGATGAAGCACCCTTGCTAAATATTTTTTTTTCTATTTTGCAGCCTCAAGTAATTACAAAAACCAGTGTTCATTTTTTTTCTTTATTCACACTTGTATTTTATGGTATTTTTCTTCGTACTAAGGACTTTAGACAAGAGCATTTCAAGGTCTCTCCTACTATTCCAAGTTCAAGGTTCGTGTTTGTGCAATTTTGTAGGGTATATATTTTCAGAATTTAGATTTAAGCTAGGAATTATTTTTCAAACTTATACTTTAATAAAAATATCAATACTTTTCCCTTGTTTTAACTTAGCCCAAGAAGTCAACTCGAAATTTGCCTATTTCTAAATAAACTACAAAGACATATACTTTCTACCGTTAAATTTTAAGAAAGGTTATTTTTAGGGTTTTTAATTTATTAAGTCTAGGATCTAGTTTTTCCTCTAGCTAGTTAACAGTCTTGTAAAACTTAAGCTAATTATGGCCAAAATTGAATCTTTCAATTTTTATAATTTTTCAAATTTTCAACTTTTATGGGTTTTTTTAAAAATAAGTACGCAAATGCAAAAATATACACATGAATGCGAAGGAAGAAGGCTTACCGAGCAAACCCCCAAACTTAAACGTGACAGTGTCCTCACTGTCAGGCTACACCAAGAGGGTCAAAATGTCGGCACTTCCCTATTTATTATTATTTTTTTTATGTTTGTTTTTTTTATGTTATTTTGTATTTTTATATATTTACAAATGATACACACCACCCAAACTTATTTGAAATAGAGTTTTGGCAGGAAGATCAAAAATTTGGGGGTCAAATGGAGGAATATCAATCAGTGTAAACCGGCTCCTACAAAAACAGGAGCTCCTCCGACGGGTCCGCAGTGAGGAACGGTTTCAGTCGATGTCCGTTCACTTTAAACAATGTACCGTCCTCCGGATTTTCAAGATCTACCGCACCGTGTGGATATACGGTGCATACTAAAAACGGCCCTTTCCACCTAGATTTAAGCTTGCCGGGGTGAAAGTGTAACCGAGTGTCGTAAAGCAAAACCTGTTGACCAGGTTAAAACGTTTTACGCATAAGGTGTTTGTCATGGAACACCTTAGTTCGGTTTTTAACAATGACAGCATTATCATAAGCCTCATCCCGCAGCTCTTCTAGATCGTCTAATTGCAGCTTTCGATTACTGCCCGCATCTTCTATTGATAAATTCAACTCCTTGATCGCCCAAAATGCCTTGTGCTCAATCTCAATTGGGAGGTGGCAAGCCTTCCCATAAACAAGCCGGTATGGAGACATACCAAGATCGGTCTTGTATGCAGTACGGAATGCCCATAGTGCATCAATCAATTTGTGTGACCAATCTTTACGGTTTTTAGAAACCGTTTTCTCCAAGATTTGCTTAATTTGCCGATTCGAAACCTCGGCTTGCCCACATGTTTGGGGATGGTATGGTGTTGACATCTTGTGTGTAAAGGAATATTTGCGCATTAAGGACTCAAAAGTCCTATTGCAGAAGTGAGATCCATTATCACTTATAATTGCTCGAGGGTGCCTAAACCAGGAAAAGATATGTTCTTTAAGAAATCGAACGACAACCTTGTTATCGTTCGTTCGGCTAGGCACATCCTTGACCCACTTTGACACATAGTCAACAGCCAAAAGAATATACACATTCCCAAAAGAATTGGGAAATGGTCCCATGAAGTCGATTCCCCAAACATCAAAAATATCTACAACCAAAATTAGTTAGAGCGGCAATTTGTTTCTCCGCGATATCCGGCCCAAGTGTTGGCACCTGGAGCATGTCTTGCAGTATTCATATGCATCCTTAAAGAGTCATGGCCAATTAAAACCACACCGCAAGATTTTCTCGACTGTCTTCTTAGGGCCAAAATGTCCGCCACACGCTTGATCGTGGCAAAAAGACAGCACACTCTTAAACTCATTTTCTGGTACACACCAACAAATGATTTGGTCGGAACAGTATTTAAAAAGATACGGTTCATCCCAGTAAAAATGCTTTACTTGGGACAAGAATTGGAGTTTATCCTATTTCGATCAATCTTTAGGTATCAAGCAGGCGGCCAAGTAGTTTACTATATCAGTAAACCAAGGTTTGCAAGACACGGTTAAGAGTTGCTCATCGGGAAAAACATCTTTAATTGGAATTTCAAGAGTAGGCGAAGAAGGAAGTCGTGAAAGGTGATCGGCAACTACGTTTTCACATCCTCTTTTGTCCCTTATGACAAGGTCAAACTCTTGTAGCAAGAGGATCCAACGTATTAGCCTCGATTTAGCATCCTTCTTTGCAAAAAGGTGGCGAAGAGATGAATGGTCCGTATACACAATCACTGGAGAGCCGATTAAATAAGGCTGGAATTTTTCAAGTGCAAACACAACTGCTAAAAATTCCTTTTCTGTTGTTGTGTAGTTCAGTTGGGCCTCATTTAATGTTCGGATAGCGTAATAAATTATGTGAGGTATCTTATTAATGTGCTATCTAAGAACAGCACCAATGGTGAAATCTGATGCATCGCACATAATTTAGAAAGGATGCGTCCAGTATGGAGATGAAAGAATGGGCGCAGAAATGAGAGAGTGTTTCAATGACTCGAACGCTTCCATGCAAGTTAAGTAAAAATCAAATGTTGTGTTCTTGGCCAATAAGAGAGTCAAGGGTCTAGCAATCTTGCTAAAATCCTTGATGAACCGTCTATAAAAACCGCATGGCCAAGGAAGGCTCGGATGTCTTTAACGCATTTAGGAGGAAGAAGATTAGAAATGACCTCAATCTTGGCTTTATCAACCTCTTTGCCGTTTTTCGAGATGACATGTCCTAAGAAAATGCCTTCTCGTACCATAAAGTGGCACTTCTCCCAATTTAAAGTGAGGTTCTTATCCCTACAGCGGGTAAGAACTGCGTCAAGGTGTAGCAAACACTCATCGAAGGAGTCACCAAAAATGGAGAAATCATCCATAAAGATCTCTAAAAACTTTTCAACCATGTCTGAAAAGATCCCTATCATACACCGCTGAAATGTAGCGGTGCATTGCACAACCCAAAGGGCATGCGACGGTAAGCGAAAGTACCGAAAGGACAAGTAAATGTGGTCTTGTCTTGATCCTTTTCGACGATGGAGACTTGGTTATAGCCGGAATAACCATCCAAAAACCAGTAAAACACGTGCCCAGCCAATCATTCTAGCATCTGGTCAATGAAGGGTAAAAGAAAGTGGTCTTTCCTTATCGCGGCATTCAGTTTTCTATAGTCGATGCAAACTCGCCACCCAGTTTGGGTGCGAGTAGGTATTAACTCATTTGCCTCATTGGTTATGACCGTAATGCCCGATTTCTTTGGGACAACATGAATGGGGCTAACCCACTGGCTATCCGAGATAGGGTAAATGATACCACTATCAAGACATTTTACAATCTCCTTCTTGACAGCCTCTTTCATTATGGGGTTGATGCGTCGTTGAGGATCCCTTATTGGCTTGGCATCATCCATCAAGTGTATATGATATTCAACTATGAGGGGACTAATCCCCTTGATGTCCGCCATAGACCAGCCAAAAGCTTGCCGATTATTTTGTAAGACCATTAAAAGGGCCTTCTCTTGCTCGAGAGCTAGAGAGGCCGATATGATAACGGGAAGGGTCTCATTCTTACCTAGGTAAGCATATTTAAGACGCGACGACAAAAGTTTTAGTTCAAGTTTAGGAGGTGAAACAATTGAAGGTAGCATTGGTGAAACTGTTTCAAACTCGAAAGATTCCATCAACGGTTCAAATCGAGTGTACGAAACCGAGTCGGATGGTTCAACTAACTCATCCGAAAAATCAAAAAACTCAAACTCGGGTAGTGAGTCTTCAAAATCGTCCAGAAAGGTGAAACACTCATAATCGTTGTCCGGCGTAAAAGCTGTGTCGGATTCTAGGAGGAACGCACCAGAGGCGTCAACACTGCTGTGATCGAACAGAAAGTTTTCGAGCTCACAGTCCTCCTCTGTGATCTCATGGATCGAGCAAACATCAAGTATACTAGCATTAGGTTCGAAAGGCTGATTCCCCAACTTAAAGATGTTGAGTTCAATCGTCATATTTCCAAAAGGGAGGTTCATGAAACTATTACGACAATTGATCACCGCATTAGAAGTCGCAAGGAATGGTCGACCAAGTATCACCGGAATTTGACTCCGGGGGTTAGCTACAGGTTGTGTATCCATCACGATGAAGTCAACGGGGAAAATGAAATCCCTTACTCTAATTAACACATCCTCTAACTCACCTTTACGATGGGTGATGGATCGGTCGGCCATTTGGAGAGTACAATGAGTGGGTTTAAGCTCTCCAACGCCTAATTGCTCGTATACTGAATAGGGTAGCAAATTGACACTAGCACCAAGATCTAATAGTACTCTATTGATGTTCTTGTCCCCAATTGTTATCGAAATAGTAGGACAGCCGGGGTCCTTGTGCTTTTGGGGTAAAGATTGGACAAGAGCATCACTAACAGCACTAGCTACGAAAACTTTCTTTGGTACTTGTGACTTCCTCTTCTTGGTGCATAAGTCCTTTAAGATTTTCGCGTATGAAGGGACTTGTTGGATTGCATCCAAGAGAGGTATATTTATGCTAACCTGTTTGAACAACTCTACAATCTTCTCCATTTGTAGAGTTGGTTTATTGGATCTAAACCTGTTTGGAAAAGGAACATTTTGAAAATTTGTCGAGTCCAATTTTTGTGGATCAGATTGTTGAGTTGGAACGGATCCCCGTGTAGATGTGTTCGTGATGTGAGAAGTGGGTCCGTTCGAAGTAGAAGAAGTAGTGCCTTGTGAAGAATGAAGAATAGGCTCTAACGAAGAAGATGAAGGTGAAGATGAAGAAGAACCACTGGCAGGGGTGTCATTATTAATACCCACGTTATTGTGCAACAATTTTCCCGATCTCAACATAGTCACAGCATTTACGTTGTGATTTTGCTGTTCATATGCAACATGTGCGTGACCGGGATTTGGCAGTGGTTGAGATGGAAGCTTTCCCTTTTCCCGCTCGCTCAATGCAGTATTGAGTTGTGCAATTTATGCCTCAATAGATTTGATGCTTTGATCGTGTGAGGCACTGTTTTGCACTAAAGATTGAATGGAAGTCTCCAACCTTGCTGCGGATTGTGTAGATTGCTTTAGGAACGCATCTAGACTTCTTTCTAGCGAGGTAACCTTATCATTATTTGGTTGAACAAATTTTTTTTGAGGGTAAGAGTTGTTTGGCACTAAATTGTTCATTTGGTTTTGGTAAGGTTGTGGGTAGAAAGGTTGCTGGTATTGAGTTTGTGGAGGTGCTTGTTGTTGTGGAGGAGGAGGCCTTTGAAAGTTGTTGTTTCCTTAGAATTGCTGATTTTGATTCCAAGAAAAATTTGGGTGACTCCTCCAACCCGGATTATAAGTTGAAGAGTATGGATCATTTCTTTATCGTTGCTGAAAGGTAGCATTGACGTGATCTTTTCCTTGAGCAGGTGGATTGTAAGGACACTCTTCGGTAAGATGTGATGGATCCGAACAACAAGCGCAAACAGTTCGTAGGGGCAAAGCAGGGTCAGGAGAAGGCGATGAGATTTTGGTCCCAATTGCTTCTAGCTTTTTCGTAAGTGCGGCTATCTCGGCCTTCATAGCAATCGACATATCTAATTGATGTAAGCCTGCCCTAGACTGACCAATAGAAGAAGATGAGGTGGTCTTGGTGCTTTCCCACTGAAGTGTTTGTTCAGCAAGATCATCGAGAAACTGCCACGCTTCCTCACTAGATTTGGTTAGAAAGCGACCTTGACAAATAGTTTCTAGCAACTGCTTCGTTGCTGGGTTCAATCCTCGTATAAAGTTTGGCAAAGTTGCCAATTTTCGATCCCATGGTGAGGGCATTGAACAAGTAGGTCTTTGAATCTTTCAAAACACTTCCAAAAGGGTTCGGAAGGAAGCTAGGAAAATTGTATAATCTCATTGCGAATTCTCGCAGTCTTGGGATGAGGATAAAACTTTTTAAGAAAAGCTTTAACAAACTCTTCCTGATTCTTAATTGAATGTGATGCTATGCTGTATAACCACTTCTCGGCTAAGTCACATAAGGTGAAAATAATGACCCTTAGCCTTATAGCATTATCTGATAATTGGGTTGTTTTCATCATTGCGCAAACGTTTTGGAATTTGTTTATGAAGATATAGGCATCTTCGGATTCCAGTCCTTGAAATTTTGGCAACATATTGATGAAGTGGGGTTTGATCTCAAAATTGTCCCCATTTGCCGGTGGGATTGAAAGACAAGTAGGTAAGGCAGCGCGGATCGGGTAGAAAAGATCCTGGAGCGCGATTCGTTGGGGCGCTTCAACAGGAGGGTGCTGCGGGTTATTCGCACCTGACGGAGGTGGAATCAGTCCCGTGGGTAAGGTGTTGTTAGGATTATATCCCGACATCCCTTCAGAGGAAGAATGTAAAGGTGAAGGTAAGGAAGTGGAAGGAATTTCGACTTCGGAGTCGAAAGCTACGTCGGTCGATACCAACAAGACACGGACTAATCGGGCGCTAGTGTCCCTAGTCCAACCGGACATACATTAAAGAGGTAGTGTAGTCAAAAAGTGAAAAACAGAATGTGGAGGTAAGAAAACGTTAATGAGAAGAAAGTGGGTGTAAGTGGGGTGCACGGATTTCTTAGCGACAAGTTGCAAGTGTTTGTAAATTTTTTTTTCTTTTTTCCTTTTTGTGTAGCTTTTTGCAAAAAGATTTTTGATAGAAGGCTTAGACACACGTTCAATCAACCACAAATTCACAATCAGGCCTAGATCTAGGGTTACCTAGGTTAGCTAGACAGCTCCTAACTGTTCCAAAGGGCAAGAAGTAGGACCTCAAACCGCCTCTTCACCGCCAATTGTGGCCAGGTAAGTGCCAGGTAAGTGGGAGATTCTCCACTACGTAAGTAGTGGGCCTAATTAAGTAATTACTTGCCTTAGACACACTTGCCTAGACACCACAAAGTCAGGTTAGGATCAACGGTCGATACCTACAACTATTCCTCTGTCCTATTGAGTGCGAAGTCCTTAGGGCAGAGTCTAATCTTTTTTAATTAATTGATGGTCAATGCAATATGCCTTATGTGATTTCTGGGGTCCTGGGAAGGGTGATGAAATCCCCACCCAATCTGGATTGGTTTCAAGCCCCTTAAAGTCCGATTAAATATGCAAAGCAGTATACAATCACTTGCAACAAATTTTTTTTATTATTAGCGCGGCGCAAAGAATCCTGCACAAGATCAATTATTGGAAAGGGGCAAGATTTTTTAGCGCAAAGAATCCTGCAGGCAAATTTACAGAGGAGATATCAGGGGGTTCAGAGAAGGAGAAAGAAAGCTCACAGATATTTTTCCTCCTGCTGACGTCAACAAGTAGCCACGTTTCCGCAGTTAGAAGGGTCCAAGCTGTAAGTCCACGTTACCCACCCCGGTGCTTACGGGGAGGCGGAATAGGTAAAAACGGATTTTTAACACAAGGTAACATGGACTAAAATGGAGGAACTTTGCTAAACAAAAACTAACAAACTAACTACAAGTTCTAGCTACTATGTTAGATGGTTATACCTAGATCTTGAATTCCTTCTCTTCTTGTTGTAGTCCTCCTTCTTGCTTGCTCCTTGGAGTGGTGTAGACGGCTCCTCCTGTTCGTCTTCTCTTTACCGAAGAAAGATCCACCCGAAGGCCTCTACCTTGAGCTCCTACCTCAACCAAGAGGTAACTAGAGTGCTTGGCTTGCTAAACTAAGAACCCTAGAATGAGTAGAGAGATGTCTTGATGATTTTATCTCACAAAGCTCATGGTTTTCAACACATGAAAGAAGAGAGCTTTGAGAGAGGAAGAGAGAGAGCTTTTCATGAGAGAGAAAGAGCAAGAGAGAATGAGCTAGAAAAATCACAACCATGCTCTCATATGAATAATAATAATAATAATAATAATAATAATAATAATAATAACAACTAAAGAAATTGTGATGGTTAGTTGAAATGACCATTATCATTTCACATTTAATGCAATTTGCAAGAATCAAGAAGCATCTTGCAAAAGAAATGATCATGGTCAAATGGTCAACAAAACTCAAAAGTTCAACAAAAGTCAAATGGTCAACCCAACCTTAACCATGGCACAATTATCCTTAATTAATATTATTAATCATATTTCTCATTCTCATTAGGGTTTATAAAAAGTCAACTGTCAAAAGCCCTAATGAGATTCCTCCGCCTCTGTCAACTGTGCATACACACCAACATCCGTGTTCCGAGGAACACGAATACAATGAGACAAAACCAATCCTAAAACAAATACTAGGATCTGGCTTAAACCAAAGCCCGCTTGTAATAACTGCCCGGACACCAAACGTGCACAAGTGTGCGGATATGAACGAACACCGTCGCAAAACCATGCGACCTCTACTCTGTTTTGCCCAAAGGTGAACAACCCTCTGTGTGGGACTCTAAAGACTCGACACTACGCTGGAAGTGGGTTTAACCACAGGCCGCAAGCGGTACTAGCTGTACTTAACGGTCCCCAGGTAGATGCCAATAAGAAGACCGATGAGGTGAACCCATCCGAACTCCTACTGAGCCTGAATGTGACAATCTTCGTACAGTCCGGTCTGTTCGTCTATGAGTATCGCATGTCGGGCCTAGGGGGCGGTAAACGTCAGACCCCTAATAGCGGTACAAGTCTTGCCAGAGTGTAGCCCAGAACACCCTGAGAAACTACTGGAAACACTACCAGTAATTCTCGCTTGCCCTGGCCAGGGACTTTTTGTAATGGCTCTCCTAGACACAGCGCGATATCAACCCCAATACCGGGAGAGACGAATCCTGTCTAACCGTCACTGCCTCCAAGTGCTTCGGGACTGCACCCAACTACTACCTGTTTGCATGAATCATTTAAGCCGTGGTAGGATAGTAATCTAAGAACAGTGGGAACACACTCGAGGCGAAGTGACGGTGTCAAGTCAACGGACTAAGCTATACTCCTGTCACCTAGGAACTGTTATCTGACGATAGGTATAGTACCAACCAACAGTTCCCAGTGAGTCCTGTCCAGTATACTCGTAACCTAACGAGCACCCGCATACTATCTCCAGTACGACGTACTAATGGCTGTGGGACAGACCATCTCCCCTACTGGGATGAGAGCGCATACGCTAGTCTACTCCGGAGTATCGATGCCTGTCTCGAAAATCCTACGACTGGGGACCTGTATATGGATGTGCTTGTAGATTACCCAGCCCCCACTAGTGTGACTACCATCACAACGCTGGTAATCAAGCAAAGATCCTAAGGGCCCCACTAATATGTATAAGCAATATGCTAAAAGAAACACATGCACATATTAAAGTAGAAACAAACCAAGTAGCATACTACCATTTTGAGCAATGTTGTCTATACAACTGTGAATATCCCAAACTTCCATTAAGTAATATACAAACTAGTATGATACAGTAATGGCTTCTAGGGCATATACACTAACAATCTCCCACTTGAACTAGGGCCATGTACTGGCGTATCGAAGACCTATCATCTCGATCAGCCGCTCGAACTGAGTCTAGGGTATGGCCTTTGTGAATGGATCTGCAGTGTTATCTTCTGTAGCAACCCTCCGAACCTCGATCTCCCGGTAATCCACGATCTCCCTGATCAGGTGATACCGCCTAAAGATGTGTCTGGACTTCTGATGGGACCTGGCTTCCTTTGCTAAAGCTATAGCCCCGTTGTTGTCACAATACAGAGATATTGGATCAACAATGAACGGAACCACCTGAAGTTCTGTCAAGAACTTCTTCATCCAGACGGCTTCTTTTGCGGCATCAGA
Organism: Agapanthus africanus; assembly: GCA_030015575.1. NCBI lineage: Eukaryota > Viridiplantae > Streptophyta > Magnoliopsida > Asparagales > Amaryllidaceae > Agapanthus > Agapanthus africanus. The sequence goes on along the minus strand of JASDDO010000014.1, from coordinate 563,647,756 downwards.
TGCTGTGATATATTCCGCTTCCATCATCGAGTCAGCAACAGTTTCCTGTATGGAACTCTTCCAACACACCGCCTCTCCATTGAGGGTAAAGACATAACCCGACATGGATTTGGAGTCATCCTTATCACTCTGGAAGCTGGAGTCAGCAAAGGCCTCGATCTAGAGGTCTTTTCCGCCGTAAACCAAAATCATATCCGTAGTCCTTCTCAGGTACTTCAGAATGTTCTTTACCTCTATCCAGTGCTTCTCCCCAGGGTTTGACTGATACCGGCTTACTACACTCAGTGCATAAGCTACATCTGGTCTGGTACACAACATTGCATACATTATAGAGCCTACCGCAGAGGCGTAGGGTATAATAGACATGCGATCCTTTTCTAAATTAGTCTTGGGAGACATCTCTTTAGAGAGAGTGATCCCGTGACAAGCCGGTAAATTACCGTGCTTGGAATCTTCCATACTGAATCTTTCAGTATGGTGTCGATGTACCTGGACTGTGAAAGTCCTAATATCCTCTTAGACCTATCACGATAGATCCGGATTTCTAGAATGTAAGAGGCATCACCCAGGTCTTTCATGGAGAACCTATGTGACAAGAACCCTTTGACAGATTGTAGCATAGGAATGTCATTTCCTATCAAGTGAATGTCATCCACGTATAAAACGAGGAATACGACAGTTCGTGCTACAATTTTACTATAAATATATGGTTCATTTGGATTTTTGATAAAGCCAAATTCTTTGACCGTCTCATCAAAACAGATGTTCCAACTCCGCGATGCCTGCTTCAGTCCATAAATGGACTTAAGCAACTTGCACACCTTCCCGCTGCTCCCACTCTGAATGAAACCCTCTGGCTGGTCCATATAGACACACTCCTCTAAATTTCCATTTAGAAAAGCGGTTTTTACGTCCATTTGCCAAATCTCATAATCGTGGAAGGCAGCAATAGCAATAAGGATCCGAATGGATTTGAGCATAGCCACTGGAGAAAAGGTTTCGTTATAGTCCAAACCAGGTCTTTGACGAAAACCCTTTGCAACAAGTCTAGCCTTATAGGTTTCAACCTGTCCATCTACACCAATCTTCCTTTTGAAGATCCATTTGCAGCCTACGGGTTTTACCCTTCTGGTGCAATGTCCAATGTCCATACTTTATTGGTGTACATGGACTCCATCTCGGTCCGTATTGCATCCAGCCATTTTACCGAGTCAGTGCTCTGAATGGCCTGCTGGAAGCTAGTCGGCTCATCATTATCAATGATGCAATCCTCTCTATCCCCATCTATGAGAAAACCGTAGTATCTCTCGGACGGATGAGACTGCCTACTACTCCTGCGGAGTGGCGCAGGAATGTCCTGTTCTTTCGAACCTTCTGGTTCTACTAAGCTTTCAGCAAAGCTTGTGGTTATGGAATTTCTTCCAGTTCTATTGCGCCCTCAGTTATCTGATTTTCTAAAAATTCAGTTTCCAAGAAGCAGGCATGACGAGAAACAAATACCTTTTGTTCCTCTGCGTAATAGAAGAAATATCCCTTGGAGTTCTTTGGATATCCTACAAACTTGCACTGTACTGAGCGTGCCTCAAGTTTGTCCGCATGCTGTTTTTTTACAAAAGCTGGACATCGCCATGTCTTAATGAGTTTGAGATAGGGTTTCTTCCCACTCCATATCTGATATGGTGTGGTAGGCACTGACTTGGTTGGAACTCGGTTCAAAAGATATGCAGCTGATTCTAGTGCATATCCTTAGAAAGATCGCGGTATCTCAGCGTTACTCATCATGGAACGTACTATATCCAATAAGATTCGGTTCTGTCTCTCCGATACACCGTTATGTTGTGGAGTGTATGGAGGAGTAAGCTGAGAGAGAATACCATTCTCTTTTAAGTAATCCAGGAACTCGGCACTCAAGTATTCACCACCTCGATCAGATCTCAGTGTCTTGATACTTTTGCCTATTTGTTTTTCTACTTCATTCTTGTATTCCTAGAATTTTTCAAAGGCTTCAGATTTATGCTTCATTAAGAAGACATGTCCATACCTTGAAAAATCATCCGTAAAAGTAATGAAGTAAGAATAACCACTTCGTGCATGTGTAGACATTGGACCACACATATCGCTGTGTACGAGTCCCAAGAGCTCGCTCGCTCTTACTCCGTGTCTAGTGAACGGAGTCTTTGTCATCTTTCCTTTGATACATGATTGACAAGTTGCATATGATTTATATTCGAACGGGTCCAAATATCCTTCTTTATGCAACTTAGTTAATCTTGTCTCATTGATGTGGCCCAGTCTACAATGCCATAAGAAAGTATGATTTATTTCTGGAGACTTTCTTTTGTGTGTATTCTGGATATTGAAAATCTGTGGTTGGTTCAATACGTATATACCGTTGCTTAATGTACCCGACCCAATCAAAACATGATTAAGGTGAATGTTTACAACATTGCTTACAAATGCAAAATCATAACCTTCTTTAGACATTAAAGATACAGATATGATATTACAAGTTGCACTGGGTACAAAATAACAGTCGCGTAAAACCAAAACATGCCCATCTGTTAATCCCAAGTGATAGTCCCCCATGGACTCAGCATCCATGCTTGCTCCGTTTGCAACTCTAAGGGTCATATCACCTGCCTTCAAAACTCTACGCCTTCTCGGTGTCTACAAAGAATTACAGATATGAGATCCCGATCCGGTATCCAATACCCAGGAAGTAGAGTTGATTGATAGACAATTTTCAATAACATACACACCTGAAGCCGAAGCCACAACTTGCTTCGGGTCCTGGTTCTTGGCTTTCCAAGCCCTGCAATCTTTCTTCCAGTGTCCTTTCTTGTGACAATAAAAGCACTCTTCTTTTCCCATAAGCTGTCCCTCTACCTTTGCTACCTTTGCCTTTCCCTTGGCTTCCACTTTACTAACACCGCCCTATGGTTTGGTGGGGGCCTTCTTCTTCTTTCCTTTGGCTTTCACCTTGGACCTAGAAGAGGAAGCTCCTCCAACAGATAAAGCGGGTGTTTCCCTAACTTTCTGTAGGGTGCCCTCTGCACTCCTCAACAGGTTGAGGAGTTCCGGAAGTTCAACTTCTTTTCCTTGCAAGTTGAAGTTCAGGATAAACTGGGCGTAAGTGGAAGGAAGGGAGTGGAGAATCAAGTCAGTGTAGAGCTCGTTCTCTAACGTAGTCCCGAGGTCCGCGAGCTCTTCAATGTAGCCAATCATCTGTCACGCCCCGAAAGAGCACGTGACTGGCACTTGAACCATATGAAGCCTATAGGACTCCATCTGATCCAAGTAAGCCAAAAGCCCAGAAATCTAAAACCATTTTGAAGAAAAAGTAAAGAACTGGTTTAAAGAAGTGGAGAAATACAGGTTTGAAATCAAGGTTTTTAAATAACTAAGCCGAATGTGCATTTTAAAAACGGTACAGTCTTTTCTAGAAATTTCGGCAGAGTTTCCTTTGTAAAACTGGCCCCGAATGGGGTAAAACGATAATAACAAGATATAACATAATAAAGGCATCCCCAAGCGGGAGCTAGCTCTTCGTCAATCGACGGTCACAACCACGCAATGATATGATAATATACAACGCCAAGTGGCGAGGATCAAAACCAAAAGAAAGCTCAAAGTAGCAAGAAAACCGCAATACTACTAAGCGCGACTCTAAGGTCGAATAATACAACACTGTCTCTGAGTCTGAAAGAATATACAAGTTTTGGTTGATGGACATTTCTAGATACAATGAATAAATAAGTACAAAATGGGGATTCTTGATGCAAAAGAATCCACCTACTAAAAGCAAATCACCTGCAAGAAGGTAGTGTGCCAGAAATGCCGCAATAGAACCTGTACGACATAACCTGCAAGAACTGTGGCACAACGGGGGTGAGTTGCCAACTCGTGAATAGAAACATCTACAAGGATAAATCGAATGCAAGACATAATCCTAAGTCAACGATCAGTAAAATATCCACAAGAGTACATCTGAGTGTAATAAGGTGGCAAGGTAATATCTAATCATGTATATAGTGCCAAGTACTCAGGTAACAACATGTCATCAGTGTGAGGTATGTCTGCATGGAGTATCAATGAAGAAATATCAATAATATCAATACACATATATTAGCGTCCCATACCACTAATATTGGTGTAAGATAAGTGTAAACCCAGTCTGTATATATGTGGAACCCGTCCACCTGTCACCCACTGACAGTAAGCATCATGTATGCAAAGAGAGGATATAACCAAAATCATGGAAAACTCATCATGAAACCCGTGCCAAACACCGACACGTAAATCCTCATCCGTATGGGGCTCCGTCTGCGGATATCGGCCCTCGGCCCCGGCAGTATGAGTCAACCCATGTCCATCTCTGGGCTCCGTCTGCGGATATCGGCCCGTCGGCCCCAGCAGTATGCCCATCTCTCGGCTCCAGGCGGTATCCCCCGGATATCCGCCGAGCTCAGGTAAAATCACCGGTAGGTACTCGCCCGCCTCCAGGCTCAATCGGCATAACCCATCGATCATCTCGCCGAGGGGAACCATACCGGGCCCACCACGAACCCGCAAACGGTACATCACCTCCTCGAATCGGGTTTCAAGCACACGTCTCAGCACTGAGAAAACGCGTGGTGGACGCACCGAAATATCATATCACGAGGTACCGGGTTTTCATAAAATGCCGCTTTTCTTAAATAACCCCACGGTCCTCAAAAACCAGAAACCACATGAAAATCCAACATCTAGCAATAAATCCAATGCGGTGTGCTATGCTATCAATCCATGATATATGCGACATGTAAAGAGAGTAATCATATCGGAAATCATGCAACATGGAATAGGAATGCGCATATGTCAAAGGAAGCATCATATCACGAATGTAATAGTACTACTGTGTAGTGACATGGCAATTATCGATGATGAAGTGTGTGAGCCGGCAAATAGTGTACGTGAAACATACGCATCATCGATAATGGTGCTGGTGTCCTAACAGCATGATAATAACATGGTAATGAACATATGCCAGCAATGCGAATAGTATGAAAAATGCGGAAGCTAGTAATCAACAGCACAGTAAAGTATCTACTATGCAACTACATCTAAGTATATATATAGATATAGTCGGTGATCCCGCCTCAATGTCATATCGTAAGATATCCTCTAGCTATGAGCGCGGATCTATCATCAATATCAGCTCGTACGGTAAATCATCGTACGGCATTCCCAAAAGCTGGGTAGGGATCAACATCTCACTGTCTCATCACATAACAAATATCACCATCATCAGATCATATAGTCTGGGTGTACTACTCTATCTCTAGTACAAACGGTAACATCGGTAAAGTATGCATGCGGGGGTAAACACACATCCCAAGCCCGCAAGAATCACAAGTCATATCCCATATATGAATCGTATCAAATCACCGATCCCAGGACACCAAGCCCACAATACCGACTCATCTCCAAAGTCGTCACATATCAACAATCACAGTGTAAGTACATGTGAAAAACAAGGGTATGTGTATAGGTGTAATTCTATCCTAGGGTTCGCGACTATGAACTACACTAGTCACTTCTAACCCTACATATCCAAATACACCTAATATCACAATACTATAAAATAAACTATCTACGGACTGCGGGGGTGCTATACGCCATCCACCCGACTTTCCCCCGTAGATATAATCTACTCACCTCGCATCACCAATTGCGGACGTCACCACGTATTGCTTGTCGTCCTGAAGTCTTCATGGGTACCTACACATCAAAATATCGTATATGCGCATTAAAACCAAATCCAATCTAAAACGGCGCATAAACTCCAAAACGATACGATAAGGGGCCTATAGGTGAGAACCTATGGCACGCCTTCAAAACCATCCATAATCCTCTATATCGTCGTATAAACGACAATAGTCAAGGCAAAACACATTCCACCATTTCAGAATCCAAAAATACGGAATACGGAAACACGAATCCAAAACGACAACATAGGATATATGTCCCAGATTTCACCCTAGAAAGAATCTGTCAAAACTAGAAGTACCTAGGGCCAAGAATTGATGAAATGGGGCCAGGCACGCAAAACGAGGAGATTCCTCTCTGGTCTGGCCGCAATTTGCGGCCAGAATGGAGTTTTTGGCGGCCGGGAAGTGGAATGGGGAGCTAGGGTTTTGGGTGTTTCCTCTATGTTGCCTGCACATCTCAATTTCCACTCAATATTATTTTAGGGTACCTCGTATGATAGCAGATTCAATTTAACAGTGACAGATTACACAATTTCCCCGATATCGGTTTCAAAAATCCGTATTCTGTGGTTCTAGCATCAGGTTAGGGTCTCAATTCAAACACTAGGGTGTTGGTATAATCTTAACTGAGCTCAATTTCATAATTCAACACCAATTCACTCAAACCCTAACTAGGTTTCTCTCAATTCCACTAAAATCCACAATATCGATAAAATCTTAACATGGGGTTATAGGAAAGGCTATACTTAAACAAATGGTTCAGAAATTACCTTCATTAGCAACTCAAGAAAATTCTTGAGTTGCCCTCTAGTGGCCAATTCCATGCTTCTTTAGCTCCATGTGTAGATCTAGGGATTTTGGACAATTTTAATGAAAGGAGTTTGGGGTTTTGGATATGTTTTTGAGATGAAGTGAGAGGATTTAGTGGAGGGGAGAGAGAGCTAGGGCAGCAGCAGCAAGGGAGAAGGAGAGGGAGAGAAAATGATGGGAGAATGGCTAAGTCTCAAGGTCAATGGTACCCCATGTCTCTCTCTCTCACCTACTCTCATCATTACCTTTTCTCTTTTCTTTTCTTTTTCCTTTTTCTTTTAAAAACCAACCCTTCTCACATCAATAGTGATCCCAAATGAAAAACCATGGCAAGAAAAGTGTACAAGTGTAGAAAATGTGATATGTGCAAGTTTTGCACAAAATTACCAAAAAACCCGATTAGCGATTTTAATCGCGATTAGCACTAAATTAGTGTCAAAATGATCACAACTTAAAAATATCATAATTTCAATAATTAACCCATTTTAGAATTTTCCATAATTTTTCTAACATTTTTCCTATTTATTTGCATTTAATATTAAAATAATCAATAAAATAATATTAAATTATAAAAATTCCCAAAATTAATATTTTATATTTTTAAAGATGTTACAATCTACCCCCCTTAAAGAAATTCGGTCCCCGAATTTAAATTTAAACCCCCAATACTAAAAACAATTTCAGTAATAATCCAATTTGTCGGGGCTCCGAAAATATCATCAAATAGAACGTCATAGCGCAATGCATGCGCAAGGGTACTGAGCAGATAACTCAAAATCAAAACTCCGTCAAGCATCCGCAATCATCGGAGTCGATGTAAAAACACAATGTCAAATCCAATACAAAACCGATATGATATGGATCGAAACTACACATGTAGACATCCAATCTATACACGTAAAAAGCTGATGTAAAAGCATGCAAAAGTATATCCAGGTACCATCCACTGACTAGTCCTGGTCAGCATGAAGGCAAAAATCCAACATCATAAAAGGTACTGCTCCAAAAGGAAATAATCCCAAAAATGCACATAACACAATCCTGTGCGTCTGGTGCGCACGGAAATAAAAAAAAATCCATAAATGTGCTAAACCGGTGCACAAAACAACATCTAGGTGCAACGGGTGTGCACGAAACCTCTGTCATGGGCAACGTATGTGCCTGACAGCCAAGGTCCGGTGCATCTAACATGCACGAAGAAATCTCGATTTAGTGCATCGGGTGCGCACCAAAATCGTATCTAAAGACATGCGCCCAACATGCGCGAAAATCCAAATCTGTGCATCCATCGTGCACGAATGAAAATCTAAACCCTGCGCACTCAACATGCACGAAATCACGAAATCCAATAGCAACCACCGAACAGGCGTAAAGCACATCAGAAGCACGGAGTGCAAAAGTCCACCATCCAAATCAGGGTCAAAATCAACGACATAATGCGGCTCAAATCAAAATCAAGTGTACCGCAAAGAAAAAATCCCATAACCGTGTGCATCAGCGTGCACAAATCAAATCATAACACCAAAATGCATGAAAACCATGCTGGAAGCATAAATCAAATCACTGAATACTGTAGGCATGAAATCTCAATCAATACCTCAAATGTAATAACTCTGCGCAAAATATATAAATATCCAGTGGGTGTATGAAACCAAAATCATGAAACTCAGTCATCAAAACTAAATCATGCCAACAGAACGCCCAAGATACCGAAATCCAAAATGACGAATACGTGATAATCAAATCACAAAATCACAAATCATAAATACCGTCTCCGGTAGTTCCTCCTTCAAAGTCGAGAAGGAGTCAGTGCAATCCACTGCTAGCAGCGCAGGATATCCACCTGCCTCTTGCTCACGGTCTAGCGTCTTCTGACTCTCTGGATCCTTACCTTCTCTGCGGATTACCAAACTCACAGTCTATCGGCTCATCAGCCCTGTCAGGGGTGCTAACGGGGACGATTCCGTTCTGGCACTTCTCTGGTCACCTCTCGGTCAAACCTCACGACCACTCGTAAGGCAGCAAATCACTGACGTCAGCCTCTGGCTCTCTGAAAGCACGTCACACATCCGATCCTGGGTGCAACATCATGGCAGCTATGTCCTGGAAGGAATCCTGCTCAAGGTCTCTTCCAATCATGCCTATGCCGATCAGTACAGAGGCTAGCTCTCCTGCATAACCTCTTCTCGCTCAAAGGGCATCTGTGTCCTCAGCACAATATTTCTCCAGAAACTGGTCACATCGCAACGTCTCTGTAAGCATCTCAGGTCTCTAGTCTCGACGGGAAGCAATGACAGCTCGTCAGGGTCTCACACGAACCTCTGGTTTCAACTGTCTCTATCATCGTCCACTATGACGTCATGCCAAACTACTACGCACTGCACTGCCTCGGCCACGGTCAATCTGAAGTCTCTCACACGGACTCGAAATCGCGTATTCGGTAGCTTCATCACTCTGTAGCAGATGTCAGGCCGAACTGGTCCTCGGGAACACGTCCCAATCATCGGAGGATAACTCATCACTTGTCCGTCCTTGATCAATTCGCAACGCATCTGGGTAGGTTCCTTTATCCGATCCTGGTCAACTACCTCGTCGACAATGCTGAACTCTGCCCTGCTGGGTGTGCGCAAAACGACCACTCCTGGTCTAGGTCTTCTCGTATCGTACTTCAGAAAGGTCCTGTCGAGGTTCCTTTATCAAAACTCAATCCTGCCGAAATGCCCGGAAGTCATCATCCAATGCTGAAGCTAAAGCTCATTCCGGAACGGCTGCATACTTATCACGCTTCTTTCTGGAAGATATATCCATAAACCACACCTCTGGGTGCGTATCACATCTCTAATGTCAGCGGAGTGGGACGTCATCTCGTCGAAATCTCGTACGGACTCTTTTCTTCACTCTGCGTCAATGTCGACTGATTCGGACTCGTCTCATCATGACTGCACGAACTGCGCTCCGACGACTATCCTCGCATCTGGAATCTCCCAAGCAGTGTCCCATCACAATGTCCGAAAAATGTCGAACCATCCGATCGACTCGTCAGATCCTCATAATCCCCCAAGAACTCACATCTCGGGTACAGTTTAATAGTATCGAGTACATGCCACAGCGTCGGTGGTCCAGCCGTAGAAGGGCAAACCCAAGCCTCACTAATGGCGCCGCGGAACCGCCGTAAACCCTAAGGTTCAAAGGCTGTCACACGGTCATTAAGTCGAGTTAGGGTTTCATTCTTCTAGAGGGTCCATAGAATCACCTGCATGTCTTTCCGTATACTTTAAACTTGGAAAATGGCTCCTGACATTCGATCATCTCAATCGACTCTCAACGAACCTGCGTGAAGTCGTCTCTAGCTGGAAACAATCAATCTGATATCCACGCATCGGGGTAAGCGAACTCACCACACGTCATAGTCATTCATCTTCGGTGACTAGCGACTCGCTATCATCTCTCTAAGTACATGCTCATGCTGCAGTAGCTCCAATCATCTGGGCGATATCTCATCATTTGCAGCAGCAACTGGCTCATACGCCTGTACGCCGAACAACGCCTCAATCCTCCAGGAAAGGCAACACAATGGCGGTCGTCTCTGAATCAGCCTGCTCTAGATCTGAGTAAGACTCTCCATACTGGAAATCTTCAACTCAACTGGGCCCGCTCTGGCGCAAAATCGGACGAATCACGTTCGTCTCTCAAATCTGGTAGACTAGCTATCATCTGTCGCATATCTGCCTGAAAGTTCCAGCAAATTTCAGCTCGCAAGCTCCGAAAGCAACATCCTGTCAATCTCAGCAACAGCTGGTCCATCTGTCTGCACGATAGGCGACATCACAATCTCTGAGGTATGCTGTACATCAACAGCCCTCTCTCAACTGGCAGCTCTAACAATGGCACGATCATCCGGTGCAAAACCAAGCACTCGCCTCCACCAGAGGTCACAATCACCAACACAAACTCGAGACGTTCCCATGTCACCAGAAAACACAAAGGTCGGCCCTCGTACCAAACGAGCTCACACCGGCCGTAACCCTAGCGACAGCCCAAACTGCGCTCAACATGGTGACAGGAATCTCAATCGAGTATCCAAGAGAGCACATCAAAGGCAAGAAAGGAAACAACAGATCCAAAGTGGATACATGATCATAGGAAGGAACAGCATCAATGAAGGTATGATCATGAAACTAATAGAATCGGGGATCTCAAATGGATGTATAATCCAGGATATGAAAAGAATCACTAATCTCTAAACAAATGTCCATCCTAAGGTTCCTTAAGCGGAGTGGCGTGTCGTAAGTATGCCGCGGAACATACCAACGGTACGTCACTCTACTTTAGTCCCCTAATCCATCAACCAAGGGTCATCCTAGAACGACGAAAGTTCGGGTTTACACCCCCTCAACCAAGTCTAAGTTCCGTATGTAAGCAACTCCCTAGGCTCCACATAGTCAACTTAAACTCGAATCAAGGTCAACCTAGCGCTCTGATACCAACTTTGTCACGCCCCGAAAGAGCACGTGACTGGCACTTGAACCATATGAAGCCTATAGGACTCCATCTGATCCAAGTAAGCCAAAAGCCCAGAAATCTAAAACCATTTTGAAGAAAAAGTAAAGAACTGGTTTAAAGAAGTGGAGAAATACAGGTTTGAAATCAAGGTTTTTAAATAACTAAGCCGAATGTGCATTTTAAAAACGGTACAGTCTTTTCTAGAAATTTCGGCAGAGTTTCCTTTGTAAAACTGGCCCCGAATGGGGTAAAACGATAATAACAAGATATAACATAATAAAGGCATCCCCAAGCGGGAGCTAGCTCTTCGTCAATCGACGGTCACAACCACGCAATGATATGATAATATACAACGCCAAGTGGCGAGGATCAAAACCAAAAGAAAGCTCAAAGTAGCAAGAAAACCGCAATACTACTAAGCGCGACTCTAAGGTCGAATAATACAACACTGTCTCTGAGTCTGAAAGAATATACAAGTTTTGGTTGATGGACATTTCTAGATACAATGAATAAATAAGTACAAAATGGGGATTCTTGATGCAAAAGAATCCACCTACTAAAAGCAAATCACCTGCAAGAAGGTAGTGTGCCAGAAATGCCGCAATAGAACCTGTACGACATAACCTGCAAGAACTGTGGCACAACGGGGGTGAGTTGCCAACTCGTGAATAGAAACATCTACAAGGATAAATCGAATGCAAGACATAATCCTAAGTCAACGATCAGTAAAATATCCACAAGAGTACATCTGAGTGTAATAAGGTGGCAAGGTAATATCTAATCATGTATATAGTGCCAAGTACTCAGGTAACAACATGTCATCAGTGTGAGGTATGTCTGCATGGAGTATCAATGAAGAAATATCAATAATATCAATACACATATATTAGCGTCCCATACCACTAATATTGGTGTAAGATAAGTGTAAACCCAGTCTGTATATATGTGGAACCCGTCCACCTGTCACCCACTGACAGTAAGCATCATGTATGCAAAGAGAGGATATAACCAAAATCATGGAAAACTCATCATGAAACCCGTGCCAAACACCGACACGTAAATCCTCATCCGTATGGGGCTCCGTCTGCGGATATCGGCCCTCGGCCCCGGCAGTATGAGTCAACCCATGTCCATCTCTGGGCTCCGTCTGCGGATATCGGCCCGTCGGCCCCAGCAGTATGCCCATCTCTCGGCTCCAGGCGGTATCCCCCGGATATCCGCCGAGCTCAGGTAAAATCACCGGTAGGTACTCGCCCGCCTCCAGGCTCAATCGGCATAACCCATCGATCATCTCGCCGAGGGGAACCATACCGGGCCCACCACGAACCCGCAAACGGTACATCACCTCCTCGAATCGGGTTTCAAGCACACGTCTCAGCACCGAGAAAACGCGTGGTGGACGCACCGAAATATCATATCACGAGGTACCGGGTTTTCATAAAATGCCGCTTTTCTTAAATAACCCTACGGTCCTCAAAAACCAGAAACCACATGAAAATCCAACATCTAGCAGTAAATCCAATGCGGTGTGCTATGCTATCAATCCATGATATATGCGACATGTAAAGAGAGTAATCATATCGGAAATCATGCAACATGGAATAGGAATGCGCATATGTCAAAGGAAGCATCATATCACGAATGTAATAGTACTACTGTGTAGTGACATGGCAATTATCGATGATGAAGTGTGTGAGCCGGCAAATAGTGTACGTGAAACATACGCATCATCGATAATGGTGCTGGTGTCCTAACAGCATGATAATAACATGGTAATGAACATATGCCAGCAATGCGAATAGTATGAAAAATGCGGAAGCTAGTAATCAACAGCACAGTAAAGTATCTACTATGCAACTACATCTAAGTATATATGTAGATATAGTCGGTGATCCCGCCTCAATGTCATATCGTAAGATATCCTCTAGCTATGAGCACGGATCTATCATCAATATCAGCTCGTACGGTAAATCATCGTACGGCATTCCCAAAAGCTGGGTAGGGATCAACATCTCACTGTCTCATCACATAACAAATATCACCATCATCAGATCATATAGTCTGGGTGTACTACTCTATCTCTAGTACAAACGGTAACATCGGTAAAGTATGCATGCGGGGGTAAACACACATCCCAAGCCCGCAAGAATCACAAGTCATATCCCATATATGAATCGTATCAAATCACCGATCCCAGGGCACCAAGCCCACAATACCGACTCATCTCCAAAGTCGTCACATATCAACAATCACAGTGTAAGTACATGTGAAAAATAAGGGTATGTGTATAGGTGTAATTCTATCCTAGGGTTCGCGACTATGAACTACACTAGTCACTTCTAACCCTACATATCCAAATACACCTAATATCACAATACTATAAAATAAACTATCTACGGACTGCGGGGGTGCTATGCGCCATCCACCCGACTTTCCCCCGTAGATATAATCTACTCACCTCGCATCACCAATTGCGGACGTCACCACGTATTGCTTGTCGTCCTGAAGTCTTCATGGGTACCTACACATCAAAATATCGTATATGCGCATTAAAACCAAATCCAATCTAAAACGGCGCATAAACTCCAAAACGATACGATAAGGGGCCTATAGGTGAGAACCTATGGCACGCCTTCAAAACCATCCATAATCCTCTATATCGTCGTATAAACGACAATAGTCAAGGCAAAACACATTCCACCATTTCAGAATCCAAAAATACGGAATACGGAAACACGAATCCAAAACGACAACATAGGATATATGTCCCAGATTTCACCCTAGAAAGAATCTGTCAAAACTAGAAGTACCTAGGGCCAAGAATTGATGAAATGGGGCCAGGCACGCAAAACGAGGAGATTCCTCTCTGGTCTGGCCGCAATTTGCGGCCAGAATGGAGTTTTTGGCGGCCGGGAAGTGGAATGGGGAGCTAGGGTTTTGGGTGTTTCCTCTATGTTGCCTGCACATCTCAATTTCCACTCAATATTATTTTAGGGTACCTCGTATGATAACAGATTCAATTTAACAGTGACAGATTACACAATTTCCCCGATATCGGTTTCAAAAATCCGTATTCTGTGGTTCTAGCATCAGGTTAGGGTCTCAATTCAAACACTAGGGTGTTGGTATAATCTTAACTGAGCTCAATTTCATAATTCAACACCAATTCACTCAAACCCTAACTAGGTTTCTCTCAATTCCACTAAAATCCACAATATCGATAAAATCTTAACATGGGGTTATAGGAAAGGCTATACTTAAACAAATGGTTCAGAAATTACCTTCATTAGCAACTCAAGAAAATTCTTGAGTTGCCCTCTAGTGGCCAATTCCATGCTTCTTTAGCTCCATGTGTAGATCTAGGGATTTTGGACAATTTTAATGAAAGGAGTTTGGGGTTTTGGATATGTTTTTGAGATGAAGTGAGAGGATTTAGTGGAGGGGAGAGAGAGCTAGGGCAGCAGCAGCAAGGGAGAAGGAGAGGGAGAGAAAATGATGGGAGAATGGCTAAGTCTCAAGGTCAATGGTACCCCATATCTCTCTCTCTCACCTACTCTCATCATTACCTTTTCTCTTTTCTTTTCTTTTTCCTTTTTCTTTTAAAAACCAACCCTTCTCACATCAATAGTGATCCCAAATGAAAAACCATGGCAAGAAAAGTGTACAAGTGTAGAAAATGTGATATGTGCAAGTTTTGCACAAAATTACCAAAAAACCCGATTAGCGATTTTAATCGCGATTAGCACTAAATTAGTGTCAAAATGATCACAACTTAAAAATATCATAATTTCAATAATTAACCCATTTTAGAATTTTCCATAATTTTTCTAACATTTTTCCTATTTATTTGCCTTTAATATTAAAATAATCAATAAAATAATATTAAATTATAAAAATTCCCAAAATTAATATTTTATATTTTTAAAGATGTTACATCATCTTAAGCACGTGTTCCGCTACAGATGATCCGATGGCCAATCTCGCTGAAAACAACTTTTCGAGACTTCGTATCTGGCGATACGGGATTGCTCTCCATATAGTTCCTTAGTATGGTGAAATATGGATTGAAGGTCCATATTCTCGTACCTCCTCTGATGTTCATTGTCTATAGAGGGAAGCATGTGGCACTTGGCCTTCGCGCAATCAATTTTCCAGGTCTTACGGATTTCCTTATCCGCGACGCTGGATTGAGGACCTGGGACAGCGGGAGCTTTGGTGGTAAGGAGATATCCCAACTTGTCATAAGTGATTGCCATTTTGATATTCCTGAGCCAATCTTTGTAGTTTGGCCCTGTCAGTATATTCTTATCTAGTAGTAACTTAAGGCCGGTCATGATGTTTGGTCGCTGCAATTAGAAGAGAGAGAAGAAACACTTTAGCATGATGATCTTGCAAGTTTAGAGTGGTTTTTAGTTTGTCTAAACAGGATGACTCCTACTGTTTCTCGAATCCTTCCTCAAACCATAAAAGAAGAATTAGTCGGGATCAATCTCACCGTACAATACTTGCTTAACCGTTCAGCCAGGCCAGTGTCGGTACTTCGAGGGAAGTTTTACGACATTTTCGTGAAGTTCCTTAATTAAATAACTTCTTTTCTTTGTGGGCGTAGCCCCGCTAACACCTTTCTAGACATCTACTTGGTTTATAGCATTGATCGTTAAGTGAGAAAGTTTTCCGAGGAGTAGCATATACTCACAGTAGGATCGTGATCCAAATATCATTGTGTGATAAAGCTGAAGGAATCCTACCAAAATCATCACACTCCAAATGGTATGCAACACTAGAAAGTTTCAGTTTCTTTTGAAACTCCCGATGTGGATTTTTGCCTCATGCTCTTATGACCTTGACTTTGGCCAACAAATCATAAGTCACATGTCAAATTCTACCCGTCATTATCCAGGTTAATTTGTACCCACCCGTACCTACCCTTGACTTTGGCCAATAAGGCAGTACAACTGTCCCAAACCAACGCATCTATCTATACTACATATGAATATCCAATAGCTACCAATCACTATGCCTTGACTTTGGCCAACAAACATAGCTTGAATACTATTGACTATCCATACGAAATGACGGAGGGCTACGAATGGTTTTGGTGAAACCGTGAACGTAGTGAACTTGATATAATCGAAGGAACCTGATAGCTTTTAAAAGGAGTGGTTTAAGCTCCGCGTTTTTAAAAGTTTTCTGTTTTGGAAAAAACCGAGTGGTTTTGAAATTGTTCCAACGATTTAACTTTGGTTTGTTTTCTTTGCATTAATTTAATGTGTCCCATCAATTAATCCTACCATCGCAGAAAACAACGAAAATATGACGTACGCTTATGCCATCCGCATTCCCCACTGGGCCCCGTCATCATCCGTTAGGTTACTTAACTAACGACAGAGCGGGGGCTGGACTAGCGCGGATGCAAAACATAAGCAACGCCTACTAGATATCATATATAGATATATACATTCGTCAGATGCAATGATAGCCATTCCAGATCACAGATGAACACATTGGATATGCTAGGAATCCGCGTTTCGTTCGAGCCTACAACGAAAGACGGATTACACGGTCGCGATGAATAGCCAAACCCCACCCTAGACCCCTACGGGTGCGGCAAACTACCCACCAAGTACCCGAAGTGAACCAACCCCCCTCAACAACTTGAGTAGGCCACTCGGCACTTCAAAGTACCCGGTAGTTTGTGTACCCCACCTTGGGTCTATCCTAGGAGCAAAAACAGTAAAAGAAATAATATACAATGGCGGCTACAATCTCAACCTGGATGTACGGCCATAAAATAATATTATATCAATTTAAAATTTACATCAAATGAAAGATAAATAAACTCTCATCTCACAAACCCCGGCTATTCATCCGCGACAATCCAATAAGTTCATATACACAATCCAACATCACAGATCACAGATATGTACAACACTCACTAATCGACGTATAGCGATTAGTCGACGTTCAGCACATATATGACATTATAGATATAACAAATTTATCAAAAGTTCATAGAATTTTGATCAATATTCCAATTTGAAACTACCCCAAAAACAATACTGTTCTCTGAAGAATCTGGACAGAAACAAATCATCTTAAAAATCACAAAACATCATACTGAACACACTGCAGGAAAAATGAGTCGCGACCGAGTCGACTCGGCGGCGGATCCACAGCGAAACGCATCCTTTCGCCGCGCTTCCGCGGCGGTATGATGGATTCATGGGCTCGTTTTTCTTGGGTGTTCCTAAAAAACCCTGCACGTATTTTTCAGGTGTGTGGAAATATTTTTAGACCTGTTTTTAAAATCGGCAGAAAGCACAAGATTTTTGATGTATTTTGCGATTTTTTTCGGATCGAAGTTCTAAACACTTTGCTAACATGTTAGTTGATGTTTAGACAGGCTCTGATACCACTGTAAGTCCATGTTACCCACCCCGATGCTTACGGGGAGGCGGAATAGGTAAAAACGGATTTTTAACACAAGGTAACATGGACTAAAATGGAGGATCTTTGCTAAACAAAAACTAACAAACTAACTACAAGTTCTAGCTACTATGTTAGATGGTTATACGTAGATCTTGAACACCTTCTCTTCTTGTTGTGGTCCTCCTTCTTGCTTGCTCCTTGGAGTGGTGTAGACGGCTCCTCCTCTTCGTCTTCTCTTTGCCGAAGAAAGATCCACCCGAAGGCATCTACCTTGAGCTCCTACATCAACCAAGAGGTAACTAGAGTGCTTGGCTTGCTAAACTAACAACCCTAGAATGAGTAGAGAGATGTCTTGATGATTTTATCTCACAAAACTCATGGTTTACAACACATGAAAGAAGAGAGCTTTGAGAGAGGAAGAGAGAGAGTTTTTCATGAGAAAGAAAGAGCAAGAGAGAATGAGCTAGAAAAATCACAACCATGCTCTCATATGATAATAATAATAATAATAACTAAAGAAATTATGATGGTTAGTTGAAATGACCATTATCGTTTCACGTTTAATGCAATTTGCAAGAATCAAGAAGCATCTTCCAAAAGAAATGATCATGGTCAAATGGTCAACAAAAGTCAAAAGGTCAACAAAAGTCAAATGGTCAACCCAACCTTAACTATGGCACAATTATCCTTAATTAATATTATTAATCATATTTCTCATTCTCATTAGGGTTTAGAAAAATTCAACTGTCAAAAACCCTAATGAGATACCTCCGCCTCTGTCAACTGTGCATACACACCCGCATCCGTGTTCCGAGGAACATGAATACAATGAGACAAAACCAATCCCAAAACAAATACTAGGATCTGGCTTAAACCAAAGCCCGCTAGTAATAACTGCTCGGACACCAAACGTGCACAAGTGTGCGGATGTGAACGAACACCGTCGCAAAACCATGCGACCTCTACTCTGTTTTGCCCAAAGGCGAACAACCCTCTGTGTGGGACTCTAAAGACTCGACACTACGCTGGCAGTAGGTTTAACCATAGGCCGCAACCGGTACTAACTGTATGTAACGGTCCCCAGGTAGATGCCGATAAGAAAACCGATGAGGTGAACCCATCCAAACTCCTACTGAGCCTAAATGTGACAATCTCCGTACAGTCCAGTCTGTTCGTCTATCAGTATCGCATGTCGGGCCGAGGGGGCGGTAAACGTCAAACCCCTAATAGCGGTACAAGTCATGCCGGAGTGTAGCCTAGAACACCCTGAGAAACTACTGGAAACACTACCAGTAATTCTCGCTTGCCCTGGCCAGGGACTTTGTGTAATGGTTCTCCTAGACACAGCGCGATATCAACCCCCAATACCGGGAGAGAAGAATCCTGTCTAACCGTCACTGCCTCCAAGTGCTTCGGAACTGCACCCAACTACTACCTGTTTGCATGACTCATTTGAGCCGTGGTAGGGTAGTAATCTAAGAACAGTGGGAACACACTCGAGGCGAAGTGACAGTGTCAAGTCAACGGACTAAGCTGTACTCCTGTCACCTGGGAACTGTTATCTAACGATAGGTATAGTACCAACCAATAGTTCCCAGTGAGTCCTGTCCAGTGTACTCGTAACTTAACGAGCACCCGCATACTATCTCTAGTACGACGTACTAATGGCTATGGGACATATCATCTCCCCTGCTGGGATGAGAAGCGCATACGCTAGTCTACTCCGGAGTATCGATGCCCTGTCTCGATAATCCTACGACTAGGGACCTGTATAAGGATGTGCTTGTAGATTACCCAGCCCCCACTAGTGTGACTGCCATCACAACGCTGGTAATCAAGCAAAGATCCTAAGGGCTCCACTAATATGTATAAGCAATATGCTAAAAGAAACACATGCACATATTAAAGTAGAAACAAACCAAGTAGCATACTACCATTTTGTGCAAGATTGTTTATACAACTGTGAATATCCCAAGCTTCCATTAAGTAATATACAAACTAGTATGATACAGTAATGGCATCTAGGGCATATACACTAACACAAGCGTGGCGGTTCCGCGGTGGGTTGCAAGGTTCAAGTCTCGAGATTTGTTCTGCTCCTCTGGTTTGACTTTTCTCTGTTCTTCAGATCTAGGGCTTTCTGTTTTGATCTCTGGATTTTTCCAGATCCAAACTTGTTCGTTGATCCTGCAAAAATTCACACAAAACACCCTTCAAACAATATAAAGATGATAAAATTTTTATATATATATTTTTCTTTTCAGTTTTTATGGTTTTTATGATTTATATTAACCCGAAATTGCAAAAAGAAAATACTACACTATCCCCGGCAATGGCGACATTTGATTTGTGTGAAGTTTTGTGATCAAAAATATTTTTACCGCAACCAAGAACGGCGTCGCTTGGTAGCTAGCTGGTGAATACGGGTCGGTCTATAAGGATGTTGTGTATTCCCTAATTGTTCTAACGAGTTAATTCCAAATGGTGTTTGGATCTTTATCACTAAAAACTAAGTTGACTTAGACTAGGATTAGAAATCTTGCTAGGGTTAGGTTTAGGTTAAGTTTGGAAAATTAAGATTTAATACCGCTTTCAATACCCTAATTTAGATCTCTTAGGTGTTATGGTAATTATTAATGAAGGGGATTAGGACGATCGGGAAGAAACGATATTTCTTCCTCTAGGTCCTTGTCCGTTCTTGCTTAATCCTTACCCTAACCTCTATGGAAAGCATGCACATCCGGTCGTTTATACTACGGTATCACCGTTACCTCGTGGGTAGGGTGCCGTAGGGAGCGGTATGTGTATGTATGCATGGAGTCTTAATAATTAGTATGTGTTGGGCAAGAAAGGGGTGAGAGATTTGCATCTCTCAAACCTTCCCTATTCCTAACCCTAACAAGCGAGGAACTACTCGCTCATTAGGGGATCTATGAAAGACATGATTTTTATTTGAGTTTTCAATTGAAAAGATTAATTATCTAACTACTGCAGATTAATAAAATTCTAATCTAAATTAAACTAGGGCAGAGAATAAATTTAAACTAGGGCAGAAAGAAGAATTAAGAACTAGGGCAAAATAAAAGAAACTACTTACAAAATTGATGCTCTCAAAACTTGATAGAAATTCTGAATTTTATTCAATGAAAAGAGGCATGACCTAAAACAAGTTTTTGGGATTCTATTTATAGAGCATAGAAAACCCTAGGGTTACAATCGCGTCACATCTGCTTTTATAAATATACCCCTAGGAAGACTAGTCAACGCGCTGCCAGCTTTTAAAAGTTTTCTGCACCGACACGGGTTATACACGGCCGCGGAACCTCGGCCATATGCCCTGTTTGGCCGCGGTTCCGCGGCCAAGTAGAGAGCTTGGATGCTGTGTTTTGCTGTGCTTCTTCTGGTTGTATTTGTATTCCTGTTTCTTCGGTTGGTTCTTCATAATGTCTTCTAGTTCTCTTCCAGATCTCCACAGGGAGTAATGTTGTGGACTTTTACCGTTCGCTTCGTGTCGAAGTCTTGAACCTTGCGCTGCCTTTGTTCTTGTGTGAACTTGTTCATTGATCTTCATTGTCCCTCAAAAATGTAGGCACGATCAAGATTCCACCATTTATCGGTAGTGGTCTCACTTTGTATCATCTTTTCGTCAATTTCACTGTTTTTATTCCGAGAATCTGTAACCTGCAAGTATATAGCAGACATGGGTCAAAAGTACCTGTTTATTCGTAAAATGTATAAGAATGGGGAATATAATAATGCAAAATTATGATATGAACACTTGCCCTAGTCTAATTTTCCTTTCTGCCATAGTTTAGAAATTTATTTATCTGCCCTAGTTAATTAGTTTAGCACTTTTAATTATTTTCCGTAGTTTAGATAGTTAGTTTTTGAAAAACAAATCATAAAAAAATGTCTTTTATCAATCCCCTAATGAATGAGTAGTTCCTCACTTGTTAGGGTTAGGAATAGGAAATGTCTGAGAGATGAAAATCTCTCACCCCTTTCTTGCCCATCGCATATTATTTATAGGACTCCATGCATACATACACACACCGCTCACTACGGCACCCTACCCCACAAGGTAGTGGTGATACCGTAGTTTAAAAGATCGGTTGTGCATATTTTCCATGGAGGTTAGGGTAAGAATTAAGAAAGGACGGACAAGGACCTAGAGGAAGAAACATAGTTTCTTCCCGATCGTGCTAATCCCCTTTATTAATTATTACCATAACACCTAAATAGATCTAAATTAGGGCATTGAAAGCGGTGAAAAATCTTAAATTTCCAAACTTAACATAAACCTAACCTTAGCAAGGTTTTAATCCTAGTTTAAATCAACCTCGGTTTTTAATGATAATCAATCCAACACCAATTGGAATTAACTCGTTAGAACAAATAGGAAATACACAAAATCCCTGTGGACTGACCCGTACTCACCGGCTAGCTACTAAGCGATGCCATTCTTGATTGGGGTAAAATATTCTTTGATCTAAAAAGCACGTATGCAAAATCTCTATCAATCAGGAAACCGAGAACGAGATGCGGAAGAAATTTTCCCATCTCTTCGAAGGTACGCGTAGTTAGATTTTAAATTCGGAAACCGAATTTCTTTAAGGGGGAAGATCGTAACGTCCTAAAACTTGATTAGAGTAAATTATAACATAATTAAGCGATATAATATGGGGTTTTCAATAAAATTTAGTTAATAATTATTTTCACCTTTATTTATTATTATTATTATTTGAAATATATGCGCGCGCGCACAATATATATAGTATTAGCCATATGTTAGTTTAGGGTAAAACATGTATTTGTAGCCATGACACTTAAATTTTTAACTAATTAAAATGGTGATAAAAAAGAAAAGTAAAGAATGTCGTGATGAGGAGACAGGTAGGTATGGTGCATTAATGAGGGGGAATAATTTGATGCCATGGCTAAATTTAGCCACCCTCTTCTCTTTATTTTCCTCTTTCCTTTCTCTATTCTTCTCTCCTCCATCTTTCTTTCTTCTTTTATTCATCTCTCTTCATGGTTCTTCTCTACCTCCTAACATAATCACACACACACACTTCAAACTCCATCATAAATCCATCAAAAAATCAATTTATCTCTTTATGAGTCTTTGAAGCCAATTCTTAACCTTGAAGCCTTTCAAGTTTAGGGCCTTCTTCAAATCAATCTTAAGATAATGACCAAACTTTTAAGCATGCATTACCAAACTCTTACCTTAACAACTCATAATTTAGATTAAATTTATGGTTTGTTTAGTTTTAAAATTTAAAGTGACACTTTGACATGATTTTGAGGTTGTGATAATTTTTAGTTTAACCATGACCTAACTACGGTAGATAAGAGTGTTTTAGTGTTAAATATCCTTATTTAAACCACCCTAATATTTTAATTAGTGTTAAAACTAGCTTTTAGTTTAAAGTTAAGATTTCTAATCAAATCTACTATCAGACTAGTAATTTCAGAGATAAGTTGCGATTACTGGGAGCTTGTTTTAGGACCCTGAGTGCACCCTCAAAACTCGAGCCTAATCCTCTAAACTTTGGCTACTAATCTAATAGAATTGGCCACAATTTGCGGCCCCTCTAGGGAATTAGGGTGTAGGTTTTTGTCGGGAGATCTCTAAGACTCCCATTAGACCTCTGATATATGCAACTTTTTCCAATTTTGCATATACAAAAATCTGGGATCGTTCTACCTTATTTTTAGCAATATGTTAACGTACGATACAGACTTTCCGACTCTCGTTTTAGCGTTTTAGTTGGTTAACAGCTCTCAGGGGTAGTTTTAGGTGTTTGTTGCATGCGTATAGCACACTACGTTCATACGTGTTAACTCGTGAGAGTGAGTTAGTTTGTGCTTGTGTATATTTGTGTCATATCAGAATTCTAACCTCATGTGTTAAGGTTTTTGTTCGATACTAGGATCGGTTGCGGAAACATCGGATGCGGCAAGGAAAGGGAAGGAGGTGATCGGATTCGAGTAGCTCGAGGCCGTCCCGGTGAGTAAATTTAATCTACGGGGGAATCGTCTGGATGGCGTTAAGCGCCCGATATCCAGATTCTAGTTATAAAATCTTATACATATATACATATATACATATATATACATATATACATATATGAAAGTCTATCCTAGCACCACCAAGGGGTTTTAGTAGCATCAAACATGCCAAATTTTAATTTTTTATTAGGTGCTAAGTTAGACTAACAAGATCTTAACTAGAAAATTAGGGTTTGCTATGATAATATAAACTAATCTAAAGAAAAGGAGATGGCTATACCCTTGTAGATCGAGTTATTCGCTTCTAAAGCTCCGGGTTGAAGTCCGCGCGACTCTACTAGGATCTTCTTCAAGTTGGCGCAAGCTTCTTCGTAGATCTTCGTGCCGAAGGCGATCCACCCGAAGTCCCTCTAGCTTAAGCTACCTCTACACTAAACACTTTTAATATAGAAAACACACTAGTGTAAAGTGCTAATCTATACTAGGATGATGAAGTAGGGGTGTTGGTTTTCTCACTAGTATGTTCAAAAATCCATGATTCACATCACATGTGTGGGGTTGGATTTTTGAAGCAACTAAGGAAGATGAAGAAGAGAGCAAGAGAGAGCAAGTGCTCAAGAAAATGGCTAAGGCAAAAACTCAACGAAGAATGGCTCTTCTACTCACTCATTGAAGCATGCTTGATTTTTCAATAAAAAAACACAACCATGCTTCAATAGTGTAGTCAAATGAAATAAAATATCATTTGAACCATGCTTTACCCATATCCTCCATAACTCTTCACTTTCCACCTCATTTTTAATATTTTCATAAAATAGAAAAATATGCCATACTTCATATAATAATATTTATATTTATATATATAAAATATACATTAATATATATATATATATATATATATATATATATATATATATATATATTAATAAAGCAATTGGTGAGCTAATGATATTAGTTAATATATAATTATATCAAATATAATTTATATCAAATTATTAAATCAACAATTGATTTAATAATCCGGTTATATCACATATAACCGACTAATATCATTTATCTGTTTATCACATTAACAAATCAACACTTGATTCGATAATCTGGTTATATCACATATAACCAAACAGATAACAGATAACTGCCAGATTACAATACGGTATCACATACTCGTATTTAATCAGGCCCACGCACATATCAACATATGTTCCCTACTTTGTTTCGCTTGAACTAAGAAACATCTGTGTAGGACTCTAAAGACTCGTCAATACGCCAGCAGTAGGTGATGATCACATCAGTCACCTACAAGCCAACAGCGGTACTAACTGGACGTAACGGCTACCCGGGTATTAAGCGATATGAAGATAAACAAGCAAGCTCGTCCATACTCTCCATGAAGCCCATCGGCAACACTACCGTACAGTCTGGTCTCTTCGTCTGATATGTCGCATATCATGTCTAGGGGTGGTAAATGCCATAACCCAGTAACATGATAAGTCTGTTGGCTATAGTGCCCTCAAGTCAATTATTGGATCATAGGTACATGATTGCAATGATTGAGGGAGGACCTATACCGGTAGAACAGTTTTACTCGAGATGATAGTATGCTATCTGGTTTGTCTTTATCATCGTGTACATATTTCAGGTGACATTACAGATCATTATTACACATTGATAGAGCCCATAGGATTCTTGCTTGACTACCAGCAGTATGATGGCGATCATATACGTGAGAGTTAGGTAGTCTATAAGCACATCCTTAAAGTGTCCCTAGTCGTGGGAGTTTCGAGACTGGGCATCGATACTCCATGAGTAGACAAGTGTATACGGATCGAGACCCCGACGAGGGGCGGTGGCTGGTCTCACAAGCCATTGGTGTCAGTTGGTTCACCTAAGATGTATACAGGTTCTCATTGGGTTATGAGTACACTAGATGGACTCGCAGGGGCACTGCTGATTGGTACTATACCTATCGTCAGGAGCAGTTCCCAAGTGACATAAGCACAGCTTAGTCCTTTGACTTGACACTGCTACATTGCCTCAAGTGTGTTCCTACTGTTCTTTGATTGCTACCCTACCACGGCTCAATGGAGTCGTGCAAACAGGTAGTAGTTGGGTGCAGTCCCGAAGCACTTGGAGGCAGCGGCGGTTAGATAGGATTCTTCTCTCCCGGTATTGGAAGTTGATATCGCGCTGTGTCTGGAGAGCCATTACACAAAGTCCTTAGCCAAGGCAAGTGAGATTTACTGGTAGGTATTCCAGTAGTTTCTCAAAGTGTTCTGGGCTACACTCCGACACGACTTATACCTCTATTGGGGGTATGACGTTTACCATCCCCAAGGCCCGATATGCGATACTCATAGACGAACAGACCAGACTGTATGGAGATTGTCACAGATAGTCTCAGTAGGGTTTCAAGATGAGTTCGCTCGTCAGCTTCCCTTTCGCTCAATACATGGGCACCCATTACGTACAGCTAGTACCACTGACGTGCTTATGGTTAAACTCACTGCCAGCGTATTGATGAGTCTTTAGAGTCCCCCAAAGAAAGTTTCCCAAGTTCCGGCGAAACGTTGTAGAGGCCGTATGGTTTTATCGCAGAGTTCGATCATATACGTGCACTTGTGCATGGATCATGATCGGACGGATCATACTAGTGGGCTTTGGTTTAAGCCGGATCCTAGTATTAGATTGTTGGATTACTTTCGTCTCGTAGTATTCGTATTCAGTCGGAATACGGATGCAGGTATGTATATACAGACGAGGGGTATTCTTGTGATCCGTCACGAGTTTACTTTAGAAGATTCCATTCTATTTATTGTTCTAAACATTTGGGTTAATATTTATTAGGTGAAAATTGTGAGTGCAAGTCATGATCAAGAGCCTTAAATATGGCATGTACTTTGTTGATGACTCATTGTAACGTTTTAGAAATCGTTATGCGAATTTGTCCGTTTTAGGGTAAGTTTGTTGGTATTTTCCGTTTTTACCCGACTGTGAACGAACGACCATATAGACTTGTCAGCACCTAGATTAGCTAAAATAAAGCTAGTACGCAAGCTTTGGGAGTATATGGGACGTTTTGGTTCAATTTGAATTTTTCCCAATTTTAATATTATTTTAATGCGGTATTTAAATTTTGGGAAAATTTCTCTAAGCGATCTTTTCTTTAAAATTAATTGAGTTAAAACAATCCTTCTCACTTCACTTAGGATTAATGTGTGGACTAGGATTTAAGCTAGGATTTAAAAGAAAAGAAAAGAAAAGAGAATGAGTAGATGCATGCATGTGTGTGTATGTGTGTGTGAAAGCAATAAATGGTGGAAATTGCTTGGAAATTCCTCACAAATCACCCACCTCATCACTTGGCCGAGATTCCCTCTTCCTCTACTGCCCTTGCTCAATTCCTTTCTCATATTTTATCAATTCTATCACAAAAATCCTCAAAAATCCCAAACATATCACAAAATACCATAAGCTTTGGATTTCTTGCTTCTTTGATCACTTGGAGCTAGGGAAAGCTTGGAGTTTGTGAGCAAAATTGTTAGGTATAATTCATCTACTGTTAATTTAGAGTTTTCTTATGGTTTTGATCGTTGGTTGTTGCGTAGAACGCTGTTTATATCGATTGAGGCGATATCGGGTTTTTAAGTCTTTTAAGAGCTTTTAATACCTGCTGTGATCTGGGAATTTTAGTGTTTGAACAAACAATTTTAGAGAGATGTACTAGTGGACCTGAGACACCACCTGAGAGACGGAGGCCACCCCACCGGTCGGGGCCGGCGACCATTAATGAGGGGACCGGCGACGCCGGCTAGGTAGATGAGGGTTGGGGTGGGGCTTCTGTGGGTTGTTGTCTGCTGTTGTTTTGGGGTGTTTGGTACTGTTTATTTACTTAGTAAATTCAGTATGCAAAATCTGGGATCGATTACCTATAATCTAGTGTTTTGAGTCCGCGTGATACGTGTTGCGACACGAGTCGTGTGTTTGTGCTGCGATGTACTCAGTTTGGTATTGAGGTATCGTTGCGCGTGTTAGCCACTAGACGTGTACTCGTGAGTTGATTTAGTGTGTTGGTGCGTTTTAAATACGTAGTTTTGCGTTATTTTAATCGATTCTGAGATATTCGCATTATTTCTTGTGTTTGTGAAATTATAGCGTCGCAAGCGGGGATTTCAGACGCTGCGAACAAAGGGAAGCTGGTGGTCGGATTTTCATAGCTGGAGACCACATGTGAGTAGATTTAACATCTACGGGGAATCGCCCATATGGCATTATGCGTCGGGGCGAATATGATATGTTAGCTGCATAGTAGTTGCACATTAGTTAATTTAATATGAATGTCATTGCATAGTATTATCTGCTGTACCTGACTCGTACCTTTAGATATAACACATTACTGACGGTTCATGTTGCACGAGCACTAATTGTATGCTACACCCACATCGTCAGTAATTGCCATGACACACACAACTACCTGCATACGTGATACAGTAGTAGATAGGGATAGTGTGGTAGTAGTCTTATTCCATTTGTGCATATGAGATATTGTTGACACTTACATACGTGACATTTCATTGAGCAGGAATAGTTGAGGTAGTAACTCTTATTCCATTTCACGTATACCTTGCTATAGCTACATGTACATCAGGCACTCATATTGACATGTACATCAGGCACTCATATTGACATGTACACCGTATATCTTAGCTATAGTTGTATGTATCTCAAGTGGTATTTCATCGATATATGATATTGAGTTGTTGATCTTGATACTTATGACATGCATCATACATACTTGCTTACATGTAGATACTTAAACCTTGCTATTGTTACATAATCAGTTTTTATAGCATATATATCGGTGGTTTGGGACGCTGTATATATATGTATTCTGGATTTGAGTTTTTGGGAACCGCAAGATATATTCTAAAAAGCTGGATTCAATTAAAGAGCGGTTTTCCCTTTATATGCTCATATTGATGTTTTATGTTGCATATATCAGTTTTACATGGATTTTACGCATTGAGATATGGATTTCATGTGATTATGGATTTGAGAACCGTGGGGTTATTTTCAAGAAACTATGTATTGTTTGAAAACCCGGTTTCTCTTGATATGATATTTCAGTGCGTCCACCATGTGATTTCTCGGTTCTGAGATTTGGCTTATGATACCCGATTCGAGGAGCGGGAGGCACCGTCTGCGGGTACATGGTGGACCCGGTATGGTACCCCGGGACGAGTGGTGATTTCGTGATGTAGACGATAAGCCTGGCGGTGGACCACTACCTACCGGTGATTGTATTTGGACTCGGCGGATATTATGGGGATACCGACCGGAGTGAGGTATGACATATCGTCAGGGCCAGTCGTGGTGACAGCGCCTGAGTTATGAGGATTTATGTGTCGATGTTAGACACGGGTTTTATGGATATTTCGAGTGTCGGTGTTAGACACTCAGGTTTTCCATGATTTTTACGTATCGTCGGTGGACATACGTTGTTGATATCCTTATATATATATATACTTATAGGTATATGTCTTCATGATGTTTCGGGTGTCGATGATAGACATTCAGGTTCCATGAGACTTACAGGATGTAAGGACCGATCTGTGGATGCGGTGCCTGAGGAATTAGGATTTGATGTGTCAGTGAGGGACACTGGTGTTTTTCCATGCTGATGATTTTGCATGAGATTTTATTGTATCATCCCACACACTCAGGATTATTATTGATATGCATTGCTTCATGTAGTTGTAGTACTCTGATGATGTACCTTTACATGATTGTTGCATATTCACTTATCATACTTATGCTATCTGATTACATGTGATAGATAGATCGCTGTTCGTGCATACTTGCGATTACAGTATGATGTTAATTACTATTCACGAGTTGGCAACTCACCCCCGTTGTGCCACAGTGTTTTGCAGGACTTTCCCTCAGAGTGGTCGTGGCAGGGCATCTTATCATCACTACTTTTGCGAATACCGCTACTATAGGCAGTGAGGCCTTTGCTTTTATATGGGTTTGCGGTTATCCGTTTGTATATTGTATATCTTTTGTTGGATCTAGTATTCTCCATCTACCCCTGTTGTATATGACTTAGAGACGACTTGTGAGATTTCAGTGTTGTATTATTGGTGATTTTGGGTGCCGTGCTCGTCGAAGCCGGTTATGTTGGAAAGTTACTTCCTTTACAGTCGTTTCTTTGATATTTCTTCGCTTTGGCGTCGTATACTTGTTGTGGTGTTTGTTTCCGCCGGTGGGCGTGATTTTTCTCCCACTTGGGATGCTTTATATATTATCTGTGTTGTACCCGTTTTCGGGGCTAGTTTTTACAAAGGAGGTGCTGCCGAAATTTTTAAGAAAGAAAACTAGAGGTAGGAATTTTACTTATGATTTCTAAAGGTTTTAAACTATGTTTTCTCCGTTGATCCAGTTTTGGGTGGTTTAGATTTCTGGGTTTTCGGCTTGCTTAAGTTGCGTACGCCTGTAGACGTTACGTAGTTTAAGTGCCGGTTACGGGCCAAATTTCGGGTCGTGACAAAGTTGGTATCAGAGCGTTAGGTTTTACCTTTCGGAGTCTAGGTTGACCTTGGTATGATGGAGTAGGTAGCTTAAGCAGAGTGACGTAGCGTGTGTATGTTCCGCGGCATACTTACGACACGGTACCCCGCCTAAGTGACCTTTGGTCTTATTGATTGATATTCCTTCCGTGGTTGATATACACCTTTGTGATTCGATCTTCGTTTCCTTATCGAATCTTGTTTCAATTTCCAGCCCATATGCCGCCGAAGACTACGAGGGCACAGAGAGCGGCCGTGAGGGCCGAGGTCAGAGTTGACTTGTCTGAGGCGAGGACTGACCAGGGTAGTACGCCTGTTGTACCGGAGCACATCGCTATGATTAGAGATGGTATGCAGGATCTACGCCAGATTGTGGGGACTTTGGTAGAGACCATCCGAGCGCAGGGGCAGGCAGTTGTTCCACCCACTGCGGAGGCCGTGATGGTACCTACCGTTCCGGTAGTCGCAGTTACAGCTCCGGAGGTTATTGCTGTGTCGCTGACAGATTTCATGAGGCTGAGACCTCCGGTGTTTACGGGCACAGATGTTACTGAGGATCCGCAGTCGTTCATCGACCGGATGGCCAGGATTTTTCGCTCACTCCGATGTTCCGATGAGAGATGGGTGGAGTTTGCCAGTTTTCATCTGGAGGGTATGGCCCAGAAGTGGTGTGAGTCGTTGGAGAGGGGCAGAGCCGCTGGTCTTGCTCCTATGACCTGGGCTGAGTTTGTGACGTCGTTTCTTGCTCATTTTCTTCCACCGAGCATCAGGGATGCGCGAGCGCGCAGATTTGAGTCTTTACCTCAGACGCCGGGGATGACGGTGTCGGAGTATGATGTATTGTTTACCGAGCTGTCGGTGTATGCTCCGTATCTGGTGGCGACTGAGGAGATGAGGGTGAAGAGGTTTGTTCAAGGCCTGCTTACCCGGTTGTTCCTAGCCATCAGCATTCAGCATTGTGACACATATGCGGCAGCTGTTGATGCAGCTCTATTGGTGGAGGAGCGCCTAGCTGAGTCATCGGTTGTTCCAGAACCGAAGAGAACTCGTACGGATGTACCAGCACGGAGACCGAGGTTTGTCCGCAGAGGCAGGGTTCCTTCAGACTCGGGGAGTAGCAGAGACGTGGGACGTGGCCAGTTATTCAGTTCTTATTCCCAGGAGGGCCAGCGACCGTCTTATGGATGCTTCGATTGTGGCAGTTTGCATCATCTTGTTCGGGATTGTACCGTGGTGCGTCAGAGAGGGCCAGCACTACCGCAGGTTACCTTACCACCTTCTCCGCCTCAGAGAGCGTTGCCTCTTATTCCTGTAGTAGCGCCGCGTCAGACTCCTGTTCAGAGAGGTCGTGGTCGCGGGGGTTTTGTACCGAGAGGTCGAGGTGGCAGAGGCAGAGGACAGCCTGTAGCCGGTAGAGGACAGGCTAGGGTTTTTGCCTTGACTCACCAAGACGCTCAGGCGTCCAATACCGTGGTTTCAGGTACCCTTTCCGTATGTTCTTATGATGCGCATGTGCTTTTTGATCTGGGATCCACGCATTCGTATGTTTCCATGCACTTCGTGCCGAGGTTAGGCCGAGAGTCGTGTTTGCTGGACCAGCCGCTGGTCGTGACTACTCCTGTGGGAGAGTCGTTTGTTGCACTTAGTGTGTTCCGATCTTGTGTTGTCCATATTGGTGACAGAAATCTATCCGTCGACTTGATCCTTCTTGAGATGTTGGACTTCGACGTTCTGCTGGGCATGGATTGGCTAGCTACTTGCTATGCGTCCGTGGACTGCCGCGAGAAGATAGTTAGATTTTGTTTTCCCGGCGAGTCAGTGTTTGTTGTGCAGGGGACCGTAGTGCCTCCCCTCACAGTTTGATTTCTGTTTTGTGTGCTAGTTGTCTTTTGAGGAGGGAATGTCGGGGATTCTTGGCGTTCATTCATGATACTGGAGCCACAGTGGAGTTGTTGAACCAGGTTTCTACCGTGCGAGAGTTTCCCGATAACTTTCCCGATGAGTTACCTGGGTTGCCGCCAGAGCGTGATATTGAATTTTGCATTGATCTGATTCCTGTCACGGAGCCTATTTTTATACCGCCTAATCGGATGGCTCCGGCAGAGCTTAGAGAGCTTAAAGATCAATTGCAAGAGTTGCTTGATTTGGGACTTTTGCGTCCGAGTGTTTTGCCGTGGGGAGCTCCTGTTCTGTTCGTCAAGAAGAAGGACGGCAGTTTGAGGCTATGTGTGGATTATCGTCAGTTGAACCGTGTTACGGTGCGGAACAGGTATCCTTTACCTCGTATTGACGATTTATTTGATCAGCTCCAGGGTGCGAAACATTTTTCGAAGATTGATTTGCGTTCGGGTTATCATCAGCTGCGGGTTCGGAATGATGACATTCCGAAGACTGCTTTTCGTACGCGCTATGGGCATTATGAGTTTTTGGTGATGTCGTTCGGACTCACCAATGCGCCAGCAGCGTTCATGGATCTGATGAACCGGATTTTCAGGCCATTCCTCGACCAGTTCATTATAGTGTTTATTGATGACATACTGGTTTACTCTAGGAGTCGAGAGGAGCATGAGCAGCACTTGAGGATTACTTTGCAGATATTGAAAGAGCGCCAGCTGTATGCTAAATTCTCAAAGTGCGCATTTTGGCTTGATAGAGTTGACTTCCTGGGTCATGTGGTGACTGGTGATGGTATTCTTGTGGACCCGAGGAACATCGAGGTTGTACAGCTTTGGCCCAAACCTGTATCGGTGACTGAGGTCCGCAGCTTTTTGGGCTTAGCTGGTTATTATCGCCGTTTTGTGCAGGATTTTTCGAGTATCGCTGCACCGCTGACTGGACTGACCCGGAAGGGGATTCCTTTTCTCTGGACTGATGCGTGCGAGCAGAGTTTTCAGCAGTTGAAGACTCGATTGACGACAGCACCGGTTCTTTCTTTACCTTCTGGATCGGGGGGCTACGTTGTGTATTATGATGCTTCTCGAGTAGGGGTCGGCTGTGTTTTGATGCAGCATGATAGGGTGATTGCATATGCTTCTAGGCAGCTGAAGAAGCACGAGCAGAATTATCCCACTCACGATCTTGAGATGGCAGCGGTAGTCTTTGCGTTGAAGATCTGGAAACACTACTTGTATGGAGAGTCGTGTCATATCTTCACGGATCACAAGAGTTTGAAGTATATCTTCCAGCAGCGAGATCTGAACCTGAGACAGCGCCGATGGATGGAGCTAGTGAAGGATTATGATTGTGAGATCCTTTATCACCCGGGCAGGGCGAATGTGGTAGCTGATGCTTTGAGTCGTAGGCCCGTGGGTAGCTTGTCCCAGCTGAGCGCCGTTTAGTGTCAGTCCTCTGCAGATTGGCAGCTCTTGTGTGATAGTAGAGTGCAGTTCGAGTTCACCTCCACTAGGGGACAATTTGCTCATGTCTGCGCCCGTCCATTACTTGTTGATCGTATCCGTGAGGCGCAACCCAGTGATGCTCGTTTGTCTGAGATTCTTGAGCTTGTTCGACAGGGTACAGTTTTGGAGTTCATGATTGATGACCAGGGTGTGCTACGATGCGGGACTCGCTTGTGTGTACCAGATGCTGATGGGTTGAGACGCGAGATCCTAGAGCTGGCACATCAGTTGGCCTTTAGCGTTCATCCAGGTTCCAACAAGATGTACCGTGACTTGAGAGACTTCTACTGGTGGGAAGGAATGAAACGCGATATTTCGGACTTTGTTTCGAGGTGCCTAACTTGTCAGCAAGTCAAGGCTGAGCATCAGAAACCGGCTGGAGAGTTGCAGCCTTTACCCATTCCGGAGTGGAAATGGGAGCAGATTTCCATGGACTTCATTGTGGGTCTACCCAGGACCAGTAGAGGGTATGACTCCATTTGGGTTATTGTAGACCGGTTGACGAAAGCGGCTCACTTCCTTCCAGTGAAGATCACTTTCGGCTATGCTCAGTACGCTCAGCTTTATATAGATGAGATTGTGGGTTTGCACGGTGTTCCCACATGCATAGTATCCGACAGAGGCACCCAGTTTACTAGCCGTCTATGGCAGAAGCTTCAGGAAGCTTTGGATACCAGATTGAGTTTTAGCACCGCTTTTCATCCGCAGACCGATGGTCAGACGGAGCGGACTATTCAGACTCTGGAGGATATGCTCTGTGCATGTGTGCTTGATTTTGGGGGCAGTTGGGATCGTCACTTGCCGTTGATTGAGTTCTCCTACAATAACAGCTTTCAGGAGACTATTCAGATGGCACCTTTTGAGGCTTTATATGGTAGGAACTGTCGATCGCCAGTCTGTTGGACTGAGCTTAGTGAGAGTTTGGTTTTGGGACCCCAGCTTGTTCAGGAGACTACGGAGAAG
This sequence comes from Agapanthus africanus, assembly GCA_030015575.1. NCBI lineage: Eukaryota > Viridiplantae > Streptophyta > Magnoliopsida > Asparagales > Amaryllidaceae > Agapanthus > Agapanthus africanus. Next base: position 563,613,322 of record JASDDO010000014.1, on the reverse strand, counting down.
ATCCAGTTGATTCAGGACAGGATGAGAGCAGCCCAGTGCAGGCAGAAGTCTTATGCCGACCGTCGTCGTCGCAGACTTGAGTTCGCAGTGGGAGACCACGTATTCCTGAGGATTTCTCCGATGAAGGGCGTTATCCGATTTGGGAAGAGAGGGAAGCTCAGTCCCAGATTTGTAGGTCCTTTCGAGATCCTTGAACGAGTGGGTTCTGTTGCTTATCGTTTAGCACTCCCGCCTAGTTTTCCGGATGTTCACTCCGTTTTTCAAGTGTCAATGCTTCGTAGATACCTTCATGATCCTTCTCATATGATTCAGCACGAGACCGTTCAGCTTGAGCGTGATCTTTCGTTCACCGAGCAGCCGATAGTTATTTTGGATCGGCAGGTGAAGAAACTTCGGTCTAGGGACTTGCCTTCTTTGAAGGTTCTAGGCGTAGTCCTACTAGTGAGGAGATCACTTGGGAGATCAAGAGCGAGATGCGGAAGAAATTCCCTCATCTTTTTGAAGGTACGCTTAGTATGAAATTTTAATTCGGGGACCGAATTTCTATAAGGGGGGAGATTGTAACGTTTTAGAAATCGTTATGCGAATTTGTCCGTTTTAGGGTAAGTTTGTCGGTATTTTCCGTTTTTACCCGACTGTGAACGAACGACCATATAGACTTGTCAGCACCTAGATTAGCTAAAATAAAGCTAGTGCGCAAGCTTTGGGAGTATATGGGACGTTTTGGTTCAATTTGAATTTTTCCCAATTTTAATATTATTTTAATGCGGTATTTAAATTTTGGGAAAATTTCTCTAAGCGATCTTTTCTTTAAAATTAATTGAGTTAAAACAATCCTTCTCACTTCACTTAGGATTAATGTGAGGACTAGGATTTAAGCTAGGATTTAAAAGAAAAGAAAAGAGAATGAGTAGATGCATGCATGAGTGTGTATGTGTGTGTGAAAGCAATAAATGGTGGAAATTACTTGGAAATTCCTCACAAATCACCCACCTCATCACTTGGCCGAGATTCCATCTTCCTTTACTGCCCATGCTCAATTCCTTTCTCATATTTTATCAATTCTATCACAAAAATCCTCAAAAATCCCAAACATATCACAAAATACCATAAGCTTTGGATTTCTTGCTTCTTTGATCACTTGGAGCTAGGGAAAGCTTGGAGTTTGTGAGCAAAGTTGTTAGGTATAATTCCTCTACTGTTAATTTAGAGTTTTCTTGTGGTTTCGATCGTTGGTTGTTGCGTAGAACGCTGTTTATATCGATTGAGGCGATATCGGGTTTTTAAGTCTTTTTAGAGTTTTTAATACCTGCTGTGATCTGGGAATTTTAATGTTTGAACAAACAATTTTAGAGAGATGTACTAGTGGACCTGAGACACCACCTGAGAGACGGAGGCCACCCCACCGGTCGGGGCCGGCGACCATTAAGGAGGGGATCGACGATGCCGGCTAGGTAGATGAGTGTTGGGGTGGGGCTTCTGTGGGTTGTCGTCTGCTGTTGTTTTGGGGTGTTTGGTACTGTTTATTTACTTAGTAAATTCAGTATGCAAAATATGGGATCGATTACCTATAATCTAGTGTTTTGAGTCCGCGTGATACGTGTTGCGACACGAGTCGTGTGTTTGTGCTGCGATGTACTCAGTTTGGTATTGAGGTATCGTTGCGCATGTTAGCCACTAGACGTGTACTCGTGAGTTGGTTTAGTGTGTTGGTGCGTTTTAAATACGTAGTTTTGCGTTATTTTAATCGATTCTGAGATATTCGCATTATTTCTTGTGTTTGTGAAATTATAGCGTCGCAAGCGGGGATTTCAGACGCTGCGAACAAAGGGAAGCAGGTGGTCGGATTTTCATAGCTAGAGACCACATGTGAGTAGATTTAGCATCTACGGGGAATAGCCCGTATGGCGTTATGCGTCGGGGCGAATATGATATGTTAGCTGCATAGTAGTTGCACATTAGTTAATTTCATATGAATGTCATTGCAGAGTATTATCTGCTGTACCTGACTCGTACCTTTAGATATAACACATTACTGACGGTTCATGTTGCACGAGCACTAATTGTATGCTACACCCACATCGTCAGTAATTGCCATGACACACACAACTACCTACATACGTGATACAGTAGTAGATAGGGATAGTGTGGTAGTAGTCTTATTCCATTTGTGCATATGAGATATTGTTGACACTTACATACGTGATATTTCATTGAGCAGGAATAGTTGAGGTAGTAACCCTTATTCCATTTCACGTATACCTTACTATAGCTACATGTACATCAGGCACTCATATTGACATGTACATCAGGCACTCATATTGACATGTACACCGCATATCTTAGCTATAGTTGTATGTATCTCAAGTGGTATTTCATCGATATATGATATTGAGTTGTTGATCTTGATACTTATGACATGCATCATACATACTTGCTTACATGTAGATACTTAAACCTTGCTATTGTTACATAATCAGTTTTTATAGCATATATATCGGTGGTATGGGACGCTGTATATATATTTATTCTGGATTTGAGTTTTTGGTGTAGGGTTGCTATGCACGCATACAAGGTTCTACGAGGCATCAACCATGCCCGATTTAAAAATTAGTCGTGCCGAACAACCCGAAGCCGGATCTTTAAACTAGAGTTTAGGCAAAAACAAGTATGTTAAACAGTTTAACACTAAGTGAGAGGGATTACAACCTTTGTAGATCCGGTCCTTCACTTCTTAAGCTCCGTGTTGAAGTCCCTTCGCTGCGATCATCGTGTTCCGGACTCTCGGGAGGCATCACGAAGAGAAAGGTGCGGTCTTGCTTCCGATCTTCGATAACATAGATGATCTACCTTGAAGTTTCATTAACACAACCTAACACTCACTAAATGAAGTGAACACTCTCATCTAAAGGGCAAGGGTAGATGAGAATGATGAAGTAGGATTTTTGCTCTCATTTGTTTTCATATTCTCACTCACTTTCATCACTTAAAGCAAAACAAGAAAGGTTTTCATGAAGAACTCAAGTAAGAAGAAGATGAATGAATAATGAATTGTTAAACCTTTTGTGATGAATAATGAAAGGATAATAATGATGAATAATGCAACCATGGTCAAACAAACCCTTGTAGAGATTTGACTAAGGTTAAAGGTTTGGTTAGGTTAAGAAAATATCTAGCAAAATATCTTTTCCAAAACAAAAAATGAAAGCTTCTAGAAACTTCTAGAAAACCTTAACCCTAATCAAACCCTAACCATGTTTAATCTCCACTAAACAAGTTGCATTAATAACCATATCATGTTACAATATTATATATCATATATATAATATTTATTGTAACAAAATAAAATAATACAATTAACATATATCGCATATATATCAATGTATTACCCGAGTGAGAAAAAGAATCTTTTAGTGAGCTAATATTAATTAATGTAATTTAATATATCATATATATTATTATACATTAAATTATCGAATCAACACTTGATCCGACAATCCGGCTATATCGCATATAACCGGCTAATATTTATCCGTACCGATTCATCGAATCAACACTTGATCCGATGACCCGGCTGATATTAAATATCGCGAGAAAAGAATATGGTATCTCATATCGCATTATCCTCGGTCCCGCACATATCACATATATGCTCCTACTCCGTTTTACCTGAGTCAAGAAACCTCTGTGTAGGACTCTAAAGAATCGTCAATACGCCGGCAGTAGGTGATGATCATATCAAACACCCACAAGCTGCAAGCGGTCAGCTAAACATAACAGCCACCCAGGTATTGAGCGCTCAGAAGATCAACAAGCAAGCCTGTACATTCTCCTGTGAATTCAATCAGTAACACTCCCGTACAGTCCGGTCTCGTCGTCTGATATGTCGCATATCTCGCCTAGGGGTGGTAAACGTCAGAGCCCAGTAGCTCGATAAGTCATGTCGATTTGAGGTCTATAACAGTTCGAGAAACTACTGATAACACTTACCAGTAAATCTCAGCAATCCTGGCCAGGGATTTTCGGTTATAGCCAATCGAACACAGCACAACATCAACTCCCTATACCGGGAGAGACGGATCCCCTCCTATCGCTCATTGCCTCCATGTGATTCGGGACTGTACCCAAAAGCCACCTTTTTGCACGCCCTCAAGGATGTGGTATGATGGAAATCAAAGCACAGTGGGAATCACACAAGACTCTTTGACGATCTCGGGTCAACTGACTACTCTGTACTAGTGTCACCGGAGAACTGCCATCTAACGTGAGGTATAATACCATCTGGGAGTTCTCGGCGAGTCCGTCCAGTGTACCCAGTCTCCACTGAGCACCCATACACCATCCTTGATGTCAAACACCGATGGATATGGGATCATCCATCGCCCATCATATGGGTCAAGATGCGTATACGCTAGTCTACTCTGGTGTATCGATGCCCTGTCTCGATACACCCTCAACTAGGAACAGTTATAGGATGTACTCATCGACTACCGTGGCCCCACTAGTATGATCTCATCATAGTCCCAGTAGTCGAGTACATATCCTAAGGGCTTTATCAACATGTAATATAGAGACAATCAGAGTACATGTTAAGATGAAGTACAACCAGATAGCGTACTATCATGTCGAGCAAGAAAGTCCTCCCTATATATGTCCAAGCATCCATTACAATATACATCGTATGTACAGTAATGGCCTCTAGGGCATATATATAACTAACAATCTCCCACTTGCACTAGGGCCATCTGTTGTGATATCGCATACCCAACAATTAGCTGCGGTTGAAGTATCTCATACTCAACCATCCCATAAAAGTCTCTACTGGGAAAAAGGCTTTTGTGAGTGGATCCGCGCTGTCGTCCTCTGTGTCTACTCTCCTAACCTCGATCTCCCTGGAGATCAACCATCTCCATGATCAGGTGATACTGCCTAAGAATTATATCTGGATTTCAGATGGGACGGTAGTTCCTTGGCTAAAGCCACAACTCCATTGTCACACAATGGTAGGAACGAAGTTCATCTCATGAACTAATATGTATCCAGACTGCCTCTTTGGTAGCATCCTTGGTAACGATGTATCTTGCCTTTAATCATCTAGTATGTCATGGTATCTAGCTTGGAACTCTTCCAACATACCGTCCCTCCACTGAGGGTAAAGACAATGCCTGCGACTGACATTCAGTCGTCCTTATCACCCTGGAACCTTTCCAGTGATTCTCCTCAGGATTGATTGATACCATCTCACTACAACTAGTGAGTATCCTAACATCCAATTAGATCTATCTCATAGATCCAAATCCCAGGATTTAGGAGGTATCACTTTGATCCTATATGGAGAATCCTTGTGATAAGCGGAGATTGACCGAGCGTAGCATAGGAAACTCCTTCCCTATCAAGAGTATGTCATCCACGTACTCTACGAGGATCACCATCATACTCTCTACTACCTTTTTGTATATACAAGGTTCATCTACCATTTTGATGAAGTCAAACTCTTTGACTACCACATCAAAACAGACGTTCCAACTCCGTGATGCCTGTTTTATCAGATAAAACATCTTGCACACGTTTCCGCTGCTCCCACTGTCTACGAAGCCCTCTGGCTGTGTACTTACAGACTCTATCTTCTAAAACATCATTTAGAAAAGCAGTCATGACACCCAACCACCAGATATCGTAGTCATGGTATGTAGCCGTGGCAAGTAGGATCTGGATGGACTTAAGCACAGCTTTGAAAGTCTCAACTTTTCCATGTACACCAAGTAATCTTCTCAAGATATACTCGCTCCTGATAGGGATTTAACCCTTCAGATAAAGCAACCAAAGTCCATACTTTGTTGGTGTATAAGGATTCCATCTCAGATCGATAAGCATCCAGCCATTCTTACAGAGTTCCACTCCTGATGGCCAGCTCGAAACTAGTTGGGTCATCATCTCATGATGCAATCCTCGCTCCCACTGTCATAGAGAAACCGAAGTATCTCTCAGGTGGGTGAGGAACCCTACTTGATCGGCGGAGAGGCTGAGGTTCATTGGAAACTATTGAATCCACATTCAATAGGTATGCAGCTTCACAAGTGCATAACTCCCAAAAGGAAATAGGAAAATCAGTAATACTCATCATAGAGCACACCATATCACATAGGGTGCTATTGCTCCGCCCCGATATACCATCGTGCTATGGTGTATACGGAGGAGTAATGCTGAGAGAGAATCTCATTCTCCTTTAGAAAGTCCAGGATTTCCGTGCTCAAGTATTCTCCTCCTTGATCTCATCAAAGGACATAATACTTATACCCGTATTTTGGTTCTCTACTTCTAACTTACGTTCTGTGAATATCTCAAAAGGTTCGGACTTGTGTTTCAGCAGGAACATATGTCTGAATCTTGAGAGATCATCAGAGAATGTAATGAAGTACAAAGAACCGGTCTTGGCATGTGTAGACAGGAGACTTTCATACATCAGCATGTATCAATCCCAAGAGTTTACTGACTCTTTCTCTGTTAATAAACAGAGCTAGGGTCATCTTATCTTTGTGACATTTTCACAAGATGTAAATTCAAACAGATTTAAATATGCATCTATATGTAACTTCAGCTAGTCGGGTCGCATTGATATGACCTAGTCTACAATGCCTCAAGAAGGATTCGTTCATTTCTGAACTCTTCCTTTTGTGTGTGTTCTGTATACTAAGAACTGTAGTTTGATTTAGAACGTCTATGCTTTTAGATAATGTACTTGAACCGATCAACTCTTGATATAGGAAATGTTCAAAACTTTATCCAACAATACAAAATTATATCCTTTCTTTACTAATAAAGAGACTGATATGATGTTTTATATCAGGTTCGGTATCTAATAATATTCGTTCAGAATCAATGTATTCTTGTAATACAGGGTGATAGTGACCAACAGACTTGGCCGCAACACTTGCATCGTTTTCTGTCTCATGAAACTTATCATCCGTTCTCAGTTCTCTACCTATCTGTAGCCCATGTAACAGATTACATATGCGGGATCCTGATCCGGTATCACATACCCAGGACGTAAAGGATACTGAGAAACAGTTCTCTGTAATGAACACACCCGAAGATGATGCATCAACATGCACTTTCTTCGTTTGGGCGGCACGGGAAATCTGGTATTCCCCAATTTCCTGCTCTATCTTATAACAATTATAAGTTGGAGCGGGACCAACGTTCCCCAGCTCAGTATAACAAGCAGGTTCGGTCAATTCATCCGTTTTATTATCTTGATTAAAGCATGATATGGTCGCTACCTGGAGAGAGAGAGAAGAAAATACTCAGCGTATGCTCTTACAAGATTAGATTGGTTATTTAATATATCTAATCAGAATGTCTCCCACTGTTTTTGTCAAATCTTCCTTCAAACCCTAAAAGGAAAGACTAGCCGGGATTAATTACACGCTACAAGTTCGCTAATCTTTCAGCCAGGCCAGTGTCGGTACATTGAGGGAGGTCCCCCGTGCTTCCGTACGAACCTAATTAAAGTAAATCTCGTTTTCCCAGGGGCGTAACCCCGTTGACACCTTTCTAGACACCTACTTGATCGGCTAATTGTAATGTGTAAAACTCTCCCAGGAGTAACTCTTACTGGCAGCGGGTATCGGAATCCAACTATCTCATAGAAGGTATGCAATCTCATTGCAAATTTCAATACTTGAAATTCCCAATAATATTTTACCCCTAGCACTTATGACCTTAACTAAGGTCAACATATCATAAGCACTAGTCAAGTTCTACCCGTCATTTCATGATTAATCAGATCCACCCTACATGACCCTCAACTATGGTCGACATAATCATATGAATATCCTAACTAATCGCATCATATGCTGTGTAGGAAGTCATCACTTAGCTACCGTACACTACGCCTCAACTAAAGTCGACATACGCAACACGAATACTAAGTACTCTACTTTCTAAAATGACGGAGGGAAACGCTAGGTTTTTAAGAAAACCCTTTGCGTAATGAACTTGATATCGTTGTAGAATCGAGTGATTTGAAATGGAGTGTTTTTTAGGCTTTTCTAGTTTTGCTAAAGGGGTCACTCCCGGTGAAGGGATCGTCGGCCCTTTCCTCATCGAATAAGGTGCAGGATATTTCATAAATATCACTATGCAAAGCAAGAACTATAGAAGCAATCAAAAGACAAACCGAGTTTGTAGTATCTGCTAGTTTCACTAAAGAGGTCACTCCCGGTGAAGGGATCTCGGCTCTTTCCTTATCGAATAAGGTACTGGATGTCCTACAAGGAACACCGCTATGCAAAGCAAGAACTAGAGCTACCAGTTTTTAAACAAGTTTCTACAACATCTTTAGGTTTCTTTTTAGTTTTATTAATCTCATTAATGAAGTCCTATTTTATTATGCTTCACAAGCATCACATTTGAAACGAAATCTGCAATATAACATATATCTCATTTATATAATATAAACATTCATCTCAGGCAGTAATATGATCTCATCACAGAACATTGCAGCAGAAGAAACATATATGAAATATTGGATATACTAGGACGTCCGTGTTTTAGTACGAGCCTGTATAAAATACGGATTCCACGGTCGCGATGAATAGCCAAACCCACATCCCTAGAACCCTACGAGAGCGGCAAGCAACACAGCCAATTCTAGGGTTAGGAGACCCGGTCCCGACTCCTCGAGATGGTCTCCCACTGGACCCTAGAACCCGGTTACTTGTGCTTCGCTCCTTGGGTCTACCTAATGCGGAAAAGTAAATAATATACAACGGTGACATCTTCCGCAACCTGGAAGTGCCCTAATAAAAGAATATTACATACAAATGAATTTTACATGAATGAAAAAGAAAAACTCTCATCTCATATAAAACCCCCGGCTATTCAAAACGCGACGATCCAATATAACATACCACAGCAACACATAATATCTCATATCATCAACGTAAGCAAGTATGCGTATCCCGATTGTCGTTGATGTATAGCAACGAAGCCGGCGATACACTACATACTACACTTATGGTCACAGAAAAGAAAATGTAAAACTACAACAGTTGGAATCCGCAACCTCTTTAGACATCGCATGCTTAACCAAATGAATTCCTTAGACATCTCATGCCTAACAATTATAAACCCCGCATTTTAGTCTCATTATCGAAAACACTTTTCAATATTAAGTCGGGCAATTCAACAAGATTCCCTATATCCTGATCGCGTGCTCATCGCAAACTTTAGTAGACGGCCGCACCCCCGGATGTCGTCGACGAAGTTCACTAAGGAGGAACACTGCTGCCGCGAGCACCCGAACGGATGCTTTTGGCGACGGGGTTCTCCTACAGTCACTTGGTCGGGGCTATGGGGCGTGGCTGTCTATTAAGTTTACCCGGCGAGTATCCACGTACGCTACGTGATTGCGACGGACTTTTGATCACATCAAAATTCCATGGCAACCGATCATCTGAGACTGAACTGCTAGATTTATAATATTCAAATTAGTTATCTCATAACTTTATGTGGATTCCAAATATTGTATCACATTCCAGATAAAACAGAAAATGTTAAACTTTCCAATCGAACAATCAAACACCTAAGATTTCCCCAATATATCTCAACACTTGAAATCAGTTTAAAAACATCCATCACATGCCACAATACCAATGGTCCAGCCGTAGAAGGGTCAAGCGAACGCCTCACATGTGGCACGCCGTACTGCCACAAACCCTAAGGTTTAGAAGCAGTTCAAGACGGTCACATAATCGAGTTAAGGTTTGTTGCCTTCTAGAGGGTCCACCGCATTACTTGCATGACTTAGAACGTTCTTAAACACGAGGAAAAATCCAACTTTTGAAAAAATTTCCGACAGGGGAAAAAGTGAGTTATTGATATCCGCCCGAACTTTTTAACGGTTTCTAAAATTATCCGGACAAACTAAACAAAGTTAAATTATCCGATCGAATCAACGATTCCCCAATACAACCCTTGAAAACTCAACACTTGAGTGGAATTAAATTATTCCCAGAAAAACATAACAAGAAAGGGCCTAAAAATAATTACATGAAATTTCAGGGACTAAGTCCAAATTTTGGCCGCGGAACCGCCGCAAAACCCATGGTTTCGCCACGGTTCCGCGGTCAAATAGTTGACTTAGGGGACCGTACTTCACAGTAATTCTTAGTTTTTCCTGCTTGTTTTTCTGAGCATTTTTAATTCACAAAAAACCACCTTTTTGAAAAATGTACCGAGAAGGGTAAATATCAGGGTTTCGGGTTTCAATCGGAATTTAAACTTCGTCTAGACTTCGCCTAAAGCTCTAGCATGGCTCTGATACCACTGTAGGGTTGCTATGCACGCATACAAGGTTCTACGAGGCATCAACCATGCCCGATTTAATATTGAAAAGTGTTTTCGATAATGAGACTAAAATGCGGGGTTTATAATTGTTAGGCATGAGATGTCTAAGGAATTCATTTGGTTAGGCATGCGATGTCTAAAGAGGTTGCGGATTCCAACTGTTGTAGTTTTACACTTTCTTTTCTGTGACCGTAAGCGTAGTATGTGGTGTATCGCCGGCTTCGTTGCTATACATCAACGACAATCGGGATACGCATACTTGCTTACATTGATGATATGAGATATTATCTGTTGCTGTGATATGTTATATTGGATCGTCGCGTTTTGAATAGCCGGGGGTTTTATGTGAGATGAGAGTTTTTCTTTTTCATTCATGTAAAATTCATTTGTATGTAATATTCTTTTATTGGGGCACTTCCAGGTTGCGGAAGATGTCACCGTTGTATATTATTTACTTTTCCGCATTAGGTAGACCCAAGGAGGGGAGCACAAGTAACCGGGTTCTAGGCTCCAGTGGGAGACCATCTCGAGGAGTCGGGACCGGGTCTCCTAACCCTAGAATTGGCTGTGTTGCTTGCCGCTCTCGTAGGGGTCTAGGGATGTGGGTTTGGCTATTCATCGCGACCGTGGAATCCGTGTTTTATACAGCTCGTACTAAAACACGGACGTCCTAGTATATCCAATATTTCATATATGTTTCTTCTGCTGCAATGTTCTGTGATGAGATCATATTACTGCCTGAGATGAATGTTTATATTATATATATGAGATATATGTTATATTGCAGATTTCGTTTCAAATGTGATGCTTGTGAAGCATAATAAAATGGGACTTCATTAATGAGATTAATGAAACTAAAAAGAAACCTAAAGATGTTGTAGAAACTTGTTTAAAAACTGGTAGCTCTAGTTCTTGCTTTGCACCAGTAAATCTCAGCAACCCTGGCCAGGGAATTCCGGTTATAGCCAATCGAATACAGCACAACATCAACTCCCTATACCGGGAGAGACGAATCCCCTCCTATCGCTCATTGCCTCCATGTGATTCGGGACTGTACCCAAAAGCCACCTTTTTGCACGCCCTCAAGTACGTGGTATGATGGAAATCAAAGCACAGTGGGAATCACACAAGACTCTTTGACGATCTCGGGTCAACAGACTACTCTGTACCAGTGTCGCCGGAGAACTGCCATCTAACGTGAGGTATAATACCATCTGGGAGTTCTCGGTGAGTCCGTCCAGTGTACCCAGTCTCCACTGAGCACCCGTACACCATCCTTGATGTCAAACACCGATGGATATGGGATCATCCATCGCCCATCATATGGGTCAAGATGCGTATACGCTAGTCTACTCTGGTGTATCGATGCCCTGTCTCGATACACCCTCAACTAGGAACAGTTATAGGATGTACTCATCGACTACCGTGGCCCCACTAGTATGATCTCATCATAGTCCCAGTAGTCGAGTACATATCCTAAGGGCTTTATCAACATGTAATATAGAGACAATCAGAGTACATGTTAAGATAAAGTACAACCAGATAGCGTACTATCATGTCGAGCAAGAAAGTCCTTCCTATATATGTCCAAGCATCCATTACAATATACATCGTATGTACAGTAATGGCCTCTAGGGCATACATATAACTAACAATTGGGAACCGCAAGATATATTCTAAAAAGCTGGATTCAATTAAAGAGCGGTTTTCCCTTTATATGCTCATATTGATGTTTTATGTTGCATATATCAGTTTTACATGGATTTTACGCATTGAGATATGGATTTCATGTGATTATGGATTTGAGAACCGTGGGGTTATTTTCAAGAAACTATGTATTGTTTGAAAACCCGGTTTCTCTTGATATGATATTTCAGTGCGTCCACCATGTGATTTCTCGGTTCTGAGATTTAGCTTGTGATACCCGATTCGAGGAGTGGGAGGCACCGTCTGCGGGTACATGGTAGACCCGGTATGGTACCCCGGGGCGAGTGGTGATTTCGTGGTGTAGACGATAAGCCTGGCGGTGGGACCACTACCTACCGGTGATTGTATTTGGACTCGACGGATATCATGGGGATACCGACCGGAGTGAGGTATGACATATCGTCAGGGCTAGTCGTGGTAACAGCGCCTGAGTTATAAGGATTTACGTGTCGATGTTAGACACGGGTTTTATGGATATTTCGAGTGTCGGTGTTAGACACTCAGGTTTTCCATGATTTTTACGTATCGTCGGTGGACATACGTTGTTGATATCCTTATATATATATACTTATAGGTATATGTCTTCATGATGTTTCGGGTGTCGATGATAGACATTCAGGTTCCATGAGACTTACAGGATATGAGGACCGATCTGTGGATGCGGTGCCTGAGGAATTGGGATTTGATGTGTCAGTGAGGGACACTGGTGTTTTTCCATGCTGATGATTTTGCATGAGATTTTATTGTATCATCCCACACACTCAGGATTATTATTGATATGCATTGCTTCATGTAGTTGTAGTACCCTGATGATATACCTTTACATGATTGTTGCATATTCACTTATCATACTTATGCTATCTGATTATATGTGATAGATAGATCGATGTTCGTGCATACCTGCGATTACAGTATGATGTTAATTACTATTCACGAGTTGGAAACTCACTCCCGTTGTCCTACAGTGTTTTGCAAGACTTTCCCTCAGAGTGGCCGTGGCAGGGCATCTTATCATCACTACTTTTGCGGATACCGCTACTATAGGCAGTGAGGCCTTTGCTTTTAGGTGGGTTTGCGGTTATCCGTTTGTATATTGTATATCTTTTGTTGGATCTAGTATTCTCCATCTACCCCTGTTGTATATGACTTAGAGACGACTTGTGAGATTTCAGTGTTGTATTATTGGTGATTTTGGGTGCCGTGCTCGTAGAAGCCGGTTATGTTGGAAAGTTACTTCCTTTATAGTCGTTTCTTTGATATTTCTTCGCTTTGGCGTCGTATACTTGTTATGGTGTTTGTTTCCGCCGGTGGGCGTGATTTTGCTCCCACTTGGAATGCTTTATATATTATCTGTGTTGTACCCGTTTTCGGGGCTAGTTTTTACAAAGGAGGTGCTGCCGAAATTTTTAAGAAAGAAAACTAGTGTTAGGAATTTTACTTATGATTTCTAAAGGTTTTAAACTATGTTTTATCCGTTGATCCAGTTTTGGGTGGTTTAGATTTCTGGGTTTTCGACTTGCTTAAGTTGCGTACGCCTGTAGACGTTACGTAGTTTAAGTGCCAGTTACGGGCCAAATTTTGGGTCGTGACACTCATGGTGTTATTTTTTGTGCCATGACTATTTTTATGATTGATTATTGTGTGGAATTGATATGTGGAGAGAAAGAGGGCAGCCACTAATAGTGGGGCTTGGTCTTGAGATTGAGAGAGAGAGCTCTCACAATTTATCCCACACAATAAGCAAGCTCTTCTTCTTTACTAGTTTTCTTCTTGTGCTCACAACTTCCATTAATGGCTTCTTCTTCAACCTCCATCCATACCATCTCATGTGTTGAGAATCCATGGATGTCATGAGACAAAGTAATCAAACACATTCTCTACTTCACCTTGGACATGTCGGCTAGCAAACTTCATATCCGAGTTGCTTCGGTTTTGAAGCGGGAGTCCGTAAAAAGATTCCTTGACATGGTGCCACTTCGACGAAGAGACTGGAGATCGAGCGAGATCGGAGATGCCGCGGGGAGCTAAGGATGGTGGCTAAAGACCGAAGGACACGGATCGATCGGTATAGCCATTCTAACTTCTTTGTAGTTTGCTAGTATAGGGTTAATGGAATGATCCGGGTAAAAGTCTGCGTTAGCGCTAGTTTATAGAAGTTTTTGTTCCACGTTTGGCCTCGGAAAGACGGCTGGTGCGCTATCGTAGATTTACATGGTATCAGAGCCATGCTATTAACCCATACTATCTTGTTCTAACATGTTTAAAACATCAATCAACGGAATTTTCAAAAACCGCAATTCCATTTTTCAAGTTTCTTCCGAATTTTTAAAGTTGTCGAAAAATCATTTTTAGTGTATCAGAAAATCGTGCAAGCTTTTCTAAGACCACAAAAGAATATTGGGCGACTGAACCCACTAAAACGCCGCGGAACCGCCGCATAACCCACGTGTTGTCCGCGGTTCCGCCGCCGTTTTGGGGAAACAATGTGCAATCTTTCTTCTGGGGCTCTTACTTATGGAATTATGGTTTCTGGAATATTTTGTTTTGGCCCAGATTCATTTGAGTGCTGGATTTGCGCTTGGGGCCCACTTCGGGATGTTTTGTCGATCGAAATTTTAAATACGTTAGTTTACAGTACATAAATTTCTATCTGTGACCGTGAATGTCATTAGAGTGGTATAACTCGTCTAATTGATATATGTACTTTGAGACGAGTTTGCGAACGTGACATTCATGTTAATGTTCTGTGTTGTGCTCTGATGTTGCGGATTTGTCGTGGTGGATAGCTTGGATGCAATGTTAGTATAGTTTAGTATTATTTGTACATTTGATATCGCGGGGTGAGCATCCGACATGTGGACTTCCGTCACTGCCTGTTTGTATATTATTCTTTTGGGGCACGACCGGGTTGAGGTCGATGTACCCGTTGTACATATTTTCTTTTCTGTACTAGGATTACCCCGTGGTGGAGTGCACGGATAGCCGGGTTCTTGAGGGCAACGGGCCCGCATCTCATGGCTTTGAGATGGAGGGGGCTTCACTCTGGAATTGGCTAGCTATTCGCCGCACTCATAGGGGGTATAGGTTGACCCAAGGAAGGGTGCTCAAGTTACCGGATTCCGTGAAGTGCTGGGTGGCCCATTCACTTTGATGAATGGGGCTTTCTCGCTTCTGGTTTTGGTGGGTAACTTTCCGCGCCCGTAGGGGTCTAGGTTTTCATTGCACAAGCTGTCCACACGGCAAGGGGAACGTCGGGTTTCAGTTGCGGCTCAAAGGAAACCCGGGGTTCCCAGATTATCTGTATTGTTCTGTGATGCTTATTATTTTTCTGTGATGTTGCATTTATCATGCCTGGATCGATTATTATATATTGATATATAAACTAGTAGATGTTGTATATGTTTTACACCCGCGCTAGACCAGTCTCCGCTCTGTCGTTAGTTAAGTAACCTAACGGGTGATGACGGGACCCAGTGGCGAATGTGGATGGCATATACGTAAATTATATTTTCGTCTTTTGTGGTGTGATTAATTGATGGGACTGCACTGATTCAGATCAATGCAAGGAAAAAAGACTTATTCGATGTTGTTGGAAATTTTTTCAAAAAGTTGTTATTACAAGGACGTTCTCTTTTGTTTTGCACAGAGGCATTCGGTTATGAATATTCAACACCTCATTCGACGAAGCAAAGGCCGAGATCCCTTCATCTGGAGAGACCCCTTGGATAGAGGTTTGCATCAGGGTAATAACTTCACTATAGTCGATTACTTTTTGCTTTGCATCGTGGTATTCAGTTGGAATATCCTGCACGCCATTCTATGAGGAAAGAGCCGAGATCCCTTCACCGGGAGTGAACTCTTTAGCAAAGGTTTTCGTCACTATATATTTGTAAAAAGCTATCTGGTTCCTTCAACGATATCAATTTCATTATGTTAAAGGTTTTTCGCCAAAAACCATTTGTAGCCCTCCGTCATTTCAGACAGGTAGCACTTAGTATTCATGCTATGTATGTTGGCCTTCGTCAAGGCATAGTGTATGGTATCTATTTTTTACTTTTCTGTTGCATAGATAGATGCGTTGGTTGGGAATGTCGTACTACTATTTTGGCCTTCGTCAAGGGTATGTACGGGTGGGTTCAAATTAACCTGGATAATGACGAGTAGAACTTGACATGTGACTTATGATATGTTAGCCTTCTTCAAGTTCATAAGAGCATGGGGTAGAAATTACATTAGGAGTTTCTAAAGAAACTGAAACTTGCCAGGCATGCGCATACCTTCTGGAGTGTGATAACGTGAGTGGATTCCATCACGTTATCATGTGATGATAGTTGGATCCTGATTCCCACTGATGAGTTGGTTTACTCCTCGGGTGATCCCGACTAATTCTTCTTTAAGTTTTGGAGAAGAATTTGAGGATACAGTGGGAGACATCCTGATTAGATAAAATGATTAACCATTCTGATCTAGGTTAAAATGCACGCTGGGTGTTTCTTTTCTCTCTCTCTCTTTGACTGCGACCATGTCCCGACCCTAGACTATGACTCAGTGACTAAGTTAACCGAACTTTCTAAAAACACTGGCTTTTGGATTGTCTGATTTGCATAAATCATTGCCACTCCTTCTTTTACCCTTTGCATTTCTCCAAAACACCCCGTATCACTACGAACATCCACTTCCATTGGATAAATCCATCGTATCGTTACATACGAACTTGAAGGAACTTGTTCCAGATTCGAGGATGGATTCTGGTTCTGGAGAGATTGAATAGGACTATTCAGTTGTCTTTTCCTTTTACCTTCTCTCAAGTTATGAAGGCTCCTAAGATTAGGAGAAGGTACACCTATTACACTTATTGGATAGTCTTCTTCCAAACCATAGGTAGGTGCCGAAAGGTAGGGAACAAAGAAAACCAATTAGCCTAAGTGTAGTGTGCAGGAGGTAATAAGTAGAGACAAATAAAGGGATTTGAAAGAGGGCAAAGTAAATTGCGACTGCTATCATTCACGACCAAACCACATATTTCATCGGCACTCCTACTTCACCTTTGTATTTCTCTAGAACACCCCGTATCACTACGAACATCCATTTCCATTAGATAAATCCATCGTATGGTTATATACGAACTCGAAGGAACTTGTTCTAGTTCGAGGATGGATTCTGGTTCGGGAGAAATAAGAATAAGGTTTATTCAGTTGTCTTTTATCTTTACCTTCTCTCAGGTTGCGAGTGCTTCTAGGATTAGGACAGTACACCTATTACGCTTATTGGATAGTTTTCTTCCAAACCATAGGCTGGCGCCGAACGGTAGGGAAAGAAGAAAACCATTTAGCCAAACGATGGTGTACAGAAAGTAATGAGTAAAAAAAAATAAAGGGATTTAGAAAGATGGCAAAGAAATATACGGTTACAGTCATGAATCTGATAATGGAAGAGGCATTACTAGGAATACCCGAATACCCCTTCGAAACATATTCATGTTTCAGTTTCACTATGCGTTATTAATAGAAAACTGATTTCCCAATTAGATCCTTACTCCAGGGTATGTATTTACCAGGTATGAATCTCATATCTGTATGGTTTTACAGATGATGAGTGGGAGTAAGTTATTGGGAATTAGGTGATCATCCTCATTATATCGGGATTCGTTGTAATTGGTGATATTTGAGGAAATCGCCTGGGTTTTTGCCGGACGGCAAATATTTGGTTTTGAATAACTGTTGATGTGCACCAATTTCGAACTGTTATATTTGTACGTTTATTTTGTAAAGTGAGATATAACTTTTTGAAATTATGCCCATGACATTTACCTATATCAGTTGATGGTTAGGTAAGGAGCATTAAACAGCGGTATAATTCTTCTTAACCATAAGTACAGTTTTCAACCTATGACGTACATGGTTTGAGTTATTCAACTCAGGGGACTTATACAAAGTATTGTATGTTGTCCAGTGTTCATTAGGATAAAGGGGTTGGTCCTCGTACTATATTCTTTTTACTTGTGACTTCTCAAGTTTTAAACAAGTGTTTCGTAGAAATACAAGGTCCGAATTTGAGAAGTTATAGGTACAAGAATAAAGTAGAGAACCATGTGTTGCAAGTATCGGGATTCTTCAAGGTGATCGAAGATGTAGATACTTGTATTTGGTATTCAGTCGATAGTAATGATTTTGAAAACTTGCTTCTCTTTCAGATTACTCATAATTGGATGCACTCCTAAGTTGAGTAATGTTGATCGGCCTCTCTCCATTTAGTTGACATGCACTGGAGACAGCTGTATGATTTGAATCTGGTTCCAATTAAATCAGTTGCTCTGTTTCTATATTGTATATAGAATGGATCACATCTTAACGATGATAAGGTATTTGGAGTTGTCTGTCTTATGCTTAAAACCAGACTCTGGATAACTCAAGGCACGTTTCTGTAATGGTTGTTTGTGGGTTAACCCGGGTTATGAAGAGGGTTAACTTTCTACCATCTGGAAGTTCAATAGTGATATTGTTCTTGACTCGCTACAGTTTTAATAAAATGGACTTTTTCAGAAAACAGTAGTGGGAGTATGGTAGAACTGGAAGTAATTCCAGAACCGCAAATGATTACCGAAAAATTAAATAAAACCTAAAGATTCAATCAGGTTTGACATTCCATTAGCCACTCCGCAGATATGGTAGGTAACCTCAGGCACCCGAGAGTTACTTCGGTATTCTCAAAGACGGTGACAGGGAGGTTCTTATTTATCCAGACTTTCCATTACTGTTGTTCTAGACAGTGAGACCCGGCAGGAGGATGAGTATAGCATCGTTCTAAACTAGCTTTAGAAGTGCACGTGTATATGACTCTGCCAGAGGGTTGTTGTGGTCAGTGGGAGCAGCGGAAGCGTAGTGGACAAGTAGCTTATGTCTATTTATAGACGAAAGAAGATATAGCGGAGAAAAATAATCTAATTTTGATGTAACAATGATAGGTTTTGACTTCATCAGAATAGGAGATGGGCCTGTTAAGAAGGTAGTAGGGTGTGATGTCCTGGTATTTGGATGACATGCACGTTGTAGGAAGTAAAATTCCTATACTACGATCGGTTATATTTTGGTTGTCCCAGAATGGTTTCTCCACATAGGATATGGACATTATATCAGGTATTATGGTAACTAAATCTATGGTTTTATATCTAGATTTGGGTAGTTTCCCAATCTGGGTACTTAGACAGTATTCTAAAGGTGTTTTACAATGAACGACTCCTGGCATGGTAGTGTACCTGTAGGTGATGGAGTCACCCTCTCTAAAGGTGTCTTACAGACTAAAGGGAGGAGGGATGTACATGATTGGCATATCGCTTGCTTAGGCAATTGAGTCAATCATGAGATGTCAAGTACCACACCGGATGTTGTTTTTGCACTAGATGCAATAAGTTGAGATATTAATCCAATCCTGGAGAAACGTTCGGGAGCAGTTTTAGAACACAAGTGAATGTTCTAGGGATTTGATAATGGCAGCCTCCTTTGGGAGACGGTTATCATTCCAGGCTTCCAAGGTGACCTGGATGACAGAGTGACTGTCAGAGTTATAGTTTTCCCTCTTGATGAGAGGCGGTAGTTTGGACAGGTGGTCCAAGCAGATACTGAGGGAGGCATGGTGCAGGATATTGATTAAATTCAGTTGACGATACAATCTAAGAAGTTTGCTGGATTTGGAGTTCATTTATAAACTATGTCCCATCAGATATCCAGACATATTCTAAGACGGGTATTGCTCATTTCGGGAGATGGCTTTCACCGTGAACTTGAGATAAAGAGAGACATAGAAAGAAATATCAGAGCGGGTCCACTCACTGAGGCTATTTCTCGAACGCAATAGTTTCACAAACTGGCTTTGTGAGACTGATCAGTAGAGAAGTTGGCTGTTCGGTATCACACGAGCTGTGAGTATGCGACATCGCAATAATTAGCCTTAAGTGCAAGTGGGAGATTGTTGGCTATGGTGCCCTCAAGTCAATTATTGGATCACAGGCACATAATTGTAATGATTGAGGGATGACCTATACGGGTAGAACAGTCATACTCGAGATGATAGTATGCTATCTGATTTGTCTTTATCATCGTGTACATGCTTCAGGTGACATTACAGATCACTATTACATGTTGATAAAGTCCATAAGATTCTTGCTTGACTACTAGCAGTATGATGGCGATCATATACGTGAGAGTTGGGTAGTCTATAAGCACATCCTTTAAGTGTCCCTAGTTGTGGGAGTTTTGAGACTGGGCATCGCTACTCCATAAGTAGACTAGTGTATACGGATCGAGACCCCAAGGGCGGTAGCTGGTCTCACAAGCCATTGGTGTTAGTTGGTTCACCTAAGATGTATACAGGTGCTTATTGGGTTATGAGTACACTGGACGGACTCGCAAGGGCACTGCTGATTGGTACTATACCTATCGTCGGGAGCAGTTTCCAGGTGACATGAGTACAGCTTAGTCCGTTGACTTGACACTGCTATATTGCCTCAAGTGTGTTCCCACTATTCTTTGATTGCTACCCTACCACAGCTCAAAGGAGTCGTGCAAACAGGTAGTAGTTGGGTGCAATCCCGAAGCACTTGGAGGCAGCGGCGGTTAGATAGGATTCGTTTCTCCCGGTATTGAGGGTTGATATCGCGCTGTGTCTGGAGAGCCATTACACAAAGTCCATGGTCAAGGCAAGTGAGATTTCCTGGTAGGTATTCCAGTAGTTTCTCAAGATGTTCTGTGCTACACTCCGACACGACTTATACCGCTATTGGGGGTCTGACGTTTACCATCCCCTAGGCCCGATATGCGATACTCATAGACGAACATACCGGACTGTACGAAGATTGTCACAGATGGGCTCAGTAGGGTTTCAGGATGAGTTCGCTCGTCGGTTTTCCTTTCGCTCAATACATGGGCAGCCGTTACGTAGTGCTAGTACCACTGATGTGCTTGTGGTTAAACCCACTGCTGGCGTATTGACGAGTCTTTTGAGTCCCCCACAGAAAGTTTCCCAAGTTCGGGCGAAACGTTGTAGAGGCCGTATGGTTTTATGGCAGGGTTCGATCATTTACGTGCACTTGTGCATGGATCATGATCGGATGGATCATACTAGTAGGCTTTGGTTTAAGCCGGATCCTAGTATTAGATTGTTGGATTAATTTCGTCTCGTAGTATTCATATTCAGTCTGAATGTGGATGCAGGTATGTATATACAGACAAGGGGTATTCTTGTGATCCGTCACGAGTTTACTTTAGAAGATACCATTCTATTTATTTTTCTAAACATTTGGGTTAATGTTTATTAGGTGGAAATTGTGAGTGCAAGTCATGATCAAGAGCATTAAATGTGGGATGTGCTTTGTTGATGACTCATGGTGTTATTTTTTGTGCGATGTCCATTTTTATAATTGATTATTGTGTGGAATTGATATGTGGAGAGAGAGAGGGCAGCCACTAATAGCGGGGCTTGGTCTTGAGATTGAGAGAGAGAGCTCTCACAATTTATCCCACACAATAAGCAAGCTCTTCTTGTTCTTCACTTGTTTTCTTCTTGTGCTCACAACTTCCATTAATGGCTTCTTCTTCAACCTCCATCCATACCATCTCTTGTATTAAGAATCCATGGATGTCATGAGACAAAGTAATCACACACATTCTCTACTTCACCTTGGACATGTCGACTAGCAAACTTCATGTCCGAGTTACTTCGGTTTTGAAGCGGGAGCCCGTAAAAAGATTCCTTGATGTGGTGCCACTTTGACGAGGAGACCGGAGATCGAGCGAGATCGGAGATGCCGCGAGGAGCTAAGGATGGTGGCTAAAGACCGAAGGACACGGTTCGATCGGTATAGCCATTCTAACTTCTTTATAGTTTGGTGGTATAGGGTTAATGGAACGATCCAGGTAAAAGTCTGCGTTAGCGTCAGTTTATGAAAGTTTTTGTTCCGCGTTTGGCCTCGGATAGACGGCCGAGGCGCTACCGTAGACTTACAAAGTCATACTGATGTCTGGCCTATAACGGTTCGAGAAACTACTGATAACTCTTATCAGTAAATCTCAGCGGCAGCCCTGGCCAGAGACTTCTAGTTATAGCCAATCGAGCATAGCGCAACATCAACCCCCAATACCGGGAGAGACGAAACCCCTCCTATCGTTCATTTCCTCCATATGACTCGGGACTATACCCAAAATCCACATGTTTGCACGTCTCCTTTGAGCGTGGTAGGGAGGAAATCAAAGCACAGTGGGAGCCACACAAGACTCTATAACGATCTCGGGTCTACAGACTAACCTGTACCAGTGTCACCAGAGGACTGCTATCTGACGATAAGTATACTACCAACTAGGAGTCCTCAGCGAGTCTTGTTTGGTGTACCCATTCTCCAATGAGCAGCTGTGTACAATCTTTGATGTCACACACCAATGGTTGTGGGATCAACCATCGCCCGCTAAGGGACAAGAAACGTACACACTAGTCTACTGTGGAATATCGATACCCTAGTCTCGATATTCCCTTGACTAGGAACTGATTAAAGAATGTACTTTTGGACCACCCTGGCTCCACTAGTATGACTGTTCCCTTATGGAAAATAAATAAATAAATAAAGCAACGGGAAAAAGTCCCAAAGTGGAGCATCACGTGCCCATACGTGATAGGCGCCGCGCTTGACAAAATAAGCTAAAACTGGGCCTCACGTGCTGACACATGACCTCTATAGAAAAAGTATATAGGCACCTGAATAAAGCAAACAATTGGACAAAAAAAATACTCACGTGATAGCACGCGACCCCTTTTGGTGGGCTTAATTTGGCGGGGTCACGTGCTACACGTGATAGACTCTTATGCCTTCTGGACCAATAGAAGTAAATTCTAATTAAAAGGGACCAAAAGCCTTATTTGGAAAATATTTCCTTGGATCTTTCTAAACAAGATGATTACACTCTGTAAAACAGAGAGCCGTTGGATTAAAGATCCAATGGTGATTAAAAATCACCAGTCTACAGAAAAATTCTGTGCAAGGAAATATCTTCCTAAACTTGTTAAGAACAACAAAGAAATATCTTCTGTAAAACAGAAGTCCTTGGATTAAAAATCCAACGGTGAATAAAATTCACCGCATGATCTAAAAGATCATGCCGGTTGATTAGAAAATCAATTAAAATCTCTCAATGAGAGATTTTCTAAACAAATCGATTCCCTTCTTTCTCCTATAAATAAGAGCAAAGGGACATACAAAGAGAAGGGAAGAAAAAAGAGAGAGAGAGAAACCCCTCGTAAGCAAAAAAAAAGAGAATTTAATTCTCCAGAAAAAAGAAACTCTAGGTAAAAGAAGGAACAAAACACACAGAGAATATCTCATCCCCATTTTACCTCCATAAGAGTTTAACTTTTCTAAAAAGAACTTAGTTCTTCCTCTGGTTGAGATCTGCAGAAGCAGATCTCCCCTCAAGTTGAGAATTTAATTCTCATCTGGGAGATTCTGCCATGCAGATCCAAAACTTAGGGGACGATCTAAGTTCAGAGAATTTAATTCTCCAAAAAAATATATAGGAATTTAATTCCTCTGATTAAACAAGGGTTTAACCTTTCATATAAGAACTAAGTTCTTCCTTATAGTGAAAGATCTGCAGAAGCAGATCTCCCTACAAGTTGAGAATTCAATTCTCATCGGGTAGATTCTGCCATACAGATCCCAAACCTAAGAGAAAACTATGTCCTAAGAATTTAATTCTTACAAAACAATGGGTTTGAAAGTCTCGAAACTCAGGATCTCTATGCACGTAATAGGATTGGCACCCAACATAATAACAGCCGATCACGTGCTTCCATGTGAGGACCTTTGATGAACAAAAGAGGATAACCGAGATTGGCTCACGTGATCACGCGTGCCCCCAAAGTAGTGCTTAGCACTTACAAAGCAAAAAGGGAATAAATCAAAGGCAGTTTCCATTTTTTGGGCGCATCACGTGACCTCACATGACCCAATAGCACTTAGCGCTCAGAAGAGAACAAGGGAATAAACCCGAAGAAACAGCGCCTCGGATTTTTGGAGTTTAACAAGCGCCTCACGTGACCCCACGTGGGCGCCTCAAAATTTTAGTTTTTAACACTATTTCAAACACCTCACGTGGAAGCACGTGAGCACTGAGGATATACTAGTGTTTAACACAATGAAAGGCCAATGTTAGCCAAACTTAGACCAAATTTCCCGCGGACCATCAATTGCGCTCCTCATGCTCAGGATCCCCAAAAAACGATCTCATTCCCAGAGATAGCTAACGAGCTCCTAACAGATGGCGTCTAAAATGATGTTCATCCCCTTCCCCCTCAGTCGGGACATTGGTTCGAGGGTACATCTCTCCATACCTCTGATACATGTCGTTGTAATTCTTCAACATCTTTAGAGAGATGGAGGGTCCCAATAACCATAACTTTTGGCGTATCCCCAAACTGGTTAAACCAGAACCCTACATACTATGATGTCTTTAAACTCATGGACTATGATGTCCTTAAACTTTATGGACTATGATATCCGTAAACTCACACGGACTATGATGTCCCTAAACCCAATGGACCACAATGTCCCTAAACTAAAATAATAGAGCTCACATGATCTTTTGTTGGATCTAAATGATCCTAAAACCCCGTTAAGTAGACCTTAGTCTAAAATTAGACTAACGTATCCTTAACAAACGTTTGAGTTGATTTTAATCTAAAACAAGATTAACGATCCTTAAACCAACACAATCCCAAATCTAAGATAATACGGATTTGGACTAATTCACGCCCTACGGGCGACAACATAAATTAGTCTCCGTAGACAATTCACGGGAAACCAAAAATAAAACAAGCACACACGACTTGAAATGAACATCTGGAGAAGGATAAAGTGGTTACCGCGACGCAGTAGCGTAATTAACTGCAGGGGCTTGTGCCTGCAGGGAAGAGCGTCCCCACAATCAAAAAACCCTCGTATACGAGGGGGAATCTTACGAAGTCTGCTACAATGGCCGCATTGGTCTAAACCTCCGATACATGTTGCCATAAATCAACTCGGTATCTTTTGAGAGGTGGACGGATAAAACCAAATAGCATCTGCCCCCAAATTCAGGCAAGACGATCCATCCCGAATCCGTCTCTGTTTTCGGCTGCGAACAGATTCCGGCACGCCCGGTGGGACCTTTTCCTCTTTCCACTCCACACTTCGTGTGTCGTGTTTCACGAACGAATCGTGGTTTAATGTGGTTGCCCCTGGATTCGAGGTACTAAGATTTGGTGTCTTGCTCCCGTGCAGAGAAAATGGCTTCCAACTGCACCAGCGACAGCAACAACTCCTACTCCGTCCTCGCCGGAGGAGTGACCTATGGGCCTCAAGCGGCCTCCATTTTCGTGATGCCAGTGGAACAGGTGACTCAGGACACTACTGGACTGCTCTTTGGGACCATGATCCCACCAGCAAGCTTCAGCGTCCCAATGTCGTCACAGGAAGCTCCAAAGAAGTCGGTCTTTGATCGGCTCACCACTACCGTGGCCCCTCTCAACGGGTCGTCCAAGTCCAACACCTCAGTTTTTAACAGACTAGGACAAAGCTCAAATGGGTTCATGAAGAAGTCTGCAATACCCAAAGGGGTTATCACAAAGTGGATGGCCATTCCGGCTCAAGTAGAGGAAATCATCAAAGCGGCTTCTTCTGCTGAAGGATCAGTCTTTGCAAGACTGACCATTCTGACTCCCGCTTCAGGAAAAGTCACCAAGGCTGCTTTCCCTGCTCAAAAATCAGTCTTCGATAGGTTGGGCATTTCTTCTCAGCGAACGTCAGTCTTTGATAGGCTGGCACCGGCAGCAACCCTTCACCGGAACACGGGCATGATGAAGCTACCCCGACAACGGAAGTGATCCCACCTACAAGACACGCTTGACATCGCCACTGGCGCTGAGTGAGAAAAGATGGGGGCAGTCTCCCTTCTGGACTGACTCCACCAGCTCAGATGGTGGAAATTGATGCCGCTGTTCCAACTGGGAACAGCTTTGAGCCGCTCAGGAGGGTGCGCAAGAACTCTCCAACTGCTGTGTTGAAAAAGTCTCCTCTACCTGTGGAGAACGTTACAAAGCCGAGGTCAGAACAACCCCCTCAGCGGCTGTCCTCCAAAATCCACAGGGTCTGGCGAAGGGCCCAAGACTCCGTGATTGATCAAGACTACCCCCGCCGAGCGAAGAAAATGAAGGTTAGGCAAGAGAAGGACCACCCCACCGTACCACAGAAGGTATCTTCTATATAGGTTCCCGCTGCAACGGCCCCCTCAAATTCAACCGCTCAAGAAAGGAGAAGGCCGGAGAAGATCCCTGCGTCTGCGACGAATCACAAGGGCACTAAATCCAAACACCCCAAGTCTGGGGGCATGGTAGTGCACACCATCTACATGGCTTCCGGGAAAAAGGATAACCGTATCTCCGCGGGTCATCGACCACTTACACGGTCTGTAACAAAGGCTTAGGAGCAACAACAGCAAAAGCTCCAAGAGATGCTAACGAAGATGGCCACACTCACTGGGCCAAAAGAAAGCCCAAAGACATCGTCGGAGCAGCGCCAGGAGCAGGAAACCGATGCCAAATTCCTCCAAAGAATGCTCGAGAAGAAAGACAAAGAGGCCGTGGAACAAGCGACCAACATAAAACAAATAGCGCTATTGTTCTAAGATATGGTGGGCATGATGATCCAGCCGGACCCTTCAGCCGAAGATCCTCCAGTAATAATTGAAGACGATAGAGGGGAGACATCAAACCCTCTTCCGGCCTTTTCAGCTGCAAAAGAGGAAACAATCTCGAAGCTGCGCTCGATGATTATATAGCTCAACAGATACGAGCTCATCAAGCGAATGAAGCCGCTGGCCAAGTCGTCAGAACTGGGCAACCATATCCAAGCTGGTACGATCAGATTAAGTACCCGCCAAGATACACGATTCCTAAGTTCCTCATATACAAGGGGGTAGGCAATCCCCATCAACATGTCGCTCAGTTCAGGGCTCTGTGCAGCAACACTGGAGGTGACGATAAGCTACTGCTTCGCCAATTCGTTGGCAGCCTGGCGGAGACTGCGTTCGAATGGTATTCAGAGCTTCCCAATGACTCCGTCAAAACTTTTACGGAGACGGAATTTCTATTCACCCAACGTTTTGCAAGCACTAGCGAACGCACCCCAATCACGGCATTGATCAATGCCAGGGTGAAGACGAGAGAAACATGGGTTCAGTATGCAATCCGGTGGCGGAACCTATGGTCGAAATGCGAACAACGCATCGAAGAAGCTCCTGCAGTAGGCATGTTCGTGGGTACCCTCGATACGCAGGCGACCATATCCCAGTTCATGATGTTTTTCAAGCCGACTACCTTCCAGGACTTGATTGACAAGCTGGCCTAAATGGATCAGATGGGCCACAGACCGTCTTCCTCGAAAATGGAGCCTCGAAATGAAAAGGGGAAAAGGAAAGCGACCTTCGTCGCCAATGCTCAGCAGCAGCCCAGTGGTCCAAAACTAGCTGATCGCCAAAATGATAAACAGTGATTCTTCAACGAGAAACTAAAACGCCCTTATTCGTTTCCCCGGGATAAAACGAGGAGACTGTTCGAGCTGGCGGTGCACAACAGGCTCATCAATCTGCCAAATCCAAGACGTCCACTGCAGCCGGGCGATGCCAACAATCCTAATTACTGCCCCTACCACCGAGCAGTAGGCCATCCAATCAAAGATTGCTTCGTCTTCAAAGGCTGGATTCAATTCATGTCCTCGTGCGCGTAACCTATACTTGTAAAGTTGAAAGCAAGAGGACCAATACCAACAGGGTAAATTCGTGCTGTCTGAGAGTTGGAAGGTAAGCCCACCCCAGCCACACGCTCTTAAAAAGATAGACGCGCCAGGGGCATCGTGCTCTTTTATAAAAGAAGCTCCATGGGAGGTCGCTCTTTCAGCCAAAAAAAAACGAATGCTGAAGGATCTCCAAACATGCCCGGCGATTAGGTGGAGAAGCCTATTGGAACCTGAGATCATTGAGGGAATGCTAAAACCGCGCCCGACGCCAAGAATTGGTAGCGATGGTCAAAACGCTCAAGCCCGACCGTCAAAGTCTTCGAAGAAGAAGAAGAAGACCAAAAATCCCGTGAAGCCTGATGACAAGCGCACGGACCTGCAAAAACATATTGACGCACTGGAGGAATACAACCAAAAGGCACAAACCCCGGTCACACTCCAAGAATTTCTCAACAATATCCTTGAGAGCAGAAATAACGACAATGACGACGGAGATGAATCGTTAGAAGAATCTGAGGATGATGTGGCAAGTTGCCACATGATCTCTCATTCGTCGCTAACTAACGAAGAAGATCACTCGGCGTTAGAAGACAACATAGAGGAGCCGGGGGCATGATCGGAGCCAAAACCCTTAGAACTGTCTGACGAAATGATCGACATGCTGCTGAACGAAGCCCGTCAAAAGAACAAGGATGATCAAGAATGTGAAATGGCCCTATTTGAAAGGGCCAGGAATCGGTGTCAATTTGAAGGAATCGCGGTAGGGATGGGTCATAAAACACTCCCACCAGATCAAAGCACATCCGCCGCGGACAAAAGCAAACTTAAAATGAGGAAACGGTCACCAAAGCCTTGTCCATGGGAATGAAGCTACCACCTTTCAAAGGGAATACTCTCGGCAGTATGCACCCTGACGAAGCGGATATACATCTCAACTATTGCTTATACCATCAAAGGATTGCACATCCTACCGAAGAATGCATGGCCTTTAGAAAATGGTGGCAAGGGTATGTCGCTCACAGGCAACACTTTAAGAGGATGAAGCGTGAAGCTCGTCGACAGCGAAAAAGTGCGACGGATGAACGTGGAAGAACTACCGACAACTGTCACATGGTTGAATCCGGGGGATCACAAGTTCTCACCTTCGGAAGCGACTCAGACGAAGAAATAGCCCTCGGGCCCCTCTTCAAGGAACCCACCTCCGAGACAGAAGAAATGAAGACCTGCAAAAATATTCAGCTGCGCAACCATATGTTTCCTGAAAAGAATCTTGGATCCACAAACAAAGGGACGATAAAATGATAAAGGGAAGGAAAAAGTCTCTGAGGATATCGCCCTCGATGATCGAGTCGTCGAAGAGCTTGCAGCCAAGGACCCGCTTAAGAAAAGCAAGGTGGATTACAATGTCCTAGCGCATTTGAGAAAGATACCCTCACAATTGAGTATCTTGGATGCCCTCCTCCTATCTAAAGAGGCACGAGATTCCCTGATCAAGGCATTACAAGAGCCCGACCAGTTTCAAGCCTTCCTTGCCGAAGAAAAGATGAAGGACGAGCTGGAAGAAGTGCAAACAGCTGACATCACTTTCGGCGATGAATATCTCCTCCTCGGAACGTGCGAGCACACCCGACCCCTGTATGTCACCGGATACTGCCATGGCATCAAGATAGGGAAGATTTTAGTTGACAATGGGTCCTCTGTCAATCTCCTAAATGTAAGGGTGCTAAAAGAAATCTGCATGAGCGTCCAGCACCTCGCTCGGGATAAAATCACCATCTCCGGGTTCGACTTCTAGTCGTCACGTATGCTCGGGTCTGTAAGCTGATGTAACATTTCAGAAAAATAAAATATTATTTTGGGAGATTTTTATAATTAAATAATATTATATTGAATATTTTAATAAGACGGTATAATTAAATACCGATAAATTGGGGAAAATTTGGAAAATTACTTAAATTACTGAAATGGGGGTGCTTTATTGGATTTAAGCAAATTATGAAATTTTAGGATTTATTATACACTAATTCAATGCTAATCGCGATTAAATACCACTAATCGTGCATTAAACGTGTTTTGTGCACATGACATGCACATGTCATTTTTCACACTTGTTACATTTCCTATCAAGGATTTTCCTTTTTTTTATCTTGCAGGGCTTTTTAAATGAAAAGAAAAGAAAATAGAAAAGAAAATCGAAAAGAAAAAGGAAATTGATAAACAAAGAAGTATGGGCAAGAGAGAAATACAGGGTGAGGGGTCAAACCTTGGCCGTGAGCCATTCTCTCTTCACTCATTCAATCATTTTCTCTCCTCACCCTTGCAATGGTTGCAGCCCTCATCTCCCTCTTCATCAAGCCCTCATAAACACCCTCATTCCTTCATCAAAACACCATCCCTACTTCTTTAAAAATGTGCACAAGCTCACAAGCTTCACTTTGGACCAAGAAAGCAAGGATTTTGGATACTTGGGGCAACTCAAGAAAATTCTTGAGTTGCCAAAGGAGGTAATTTATCCATCATTAGTGTAGTTTTCCCATTTTCCTTGCATCCATGTTAACTTAGAATCAATATAGTGTGGTTTAGTGAACTTAGAAAATCCAAATCAGGTGCATCCATCATGCACGAATAAAATCTAAATCATGTGCATTAAACATGCACGAAATCATGAAATCCAATATCAAGCGCCGAATATGCGCAAAATCTAATCCGGTGCACAAAACAAATATCGAGTATCACAATTGGAATCGACGGTATACATCACATTTCAATCCAAATCCAAATCAGGCATACCGTGGTATATAATCTCACAACCATGTGCATCAGCATGCACAAAAGCAGATTAATACAAAAAATGCATGAAAACTATACCAAAAGCATAAGTCAAATCACATGCATACCATAGGTATGAACTCAAAAATCAATATCTCGAATGATATCAAATCGAAGTCAGGTGCAGGGGATTACTACCTACCGGTGATAGTATATGGACTTGGCAGTTATCCGGAGGATACCGACCGGAGTAGTGAGATGGATATGAGGGCCGACCAGGGTGTGCGGTGCCTGAGATATATGATGGATATGAGGGCCGACCAGAGTGTGCGGCGCCTGAGATATATGAGGATTTACGTGTCGATGCTGGGCACAGGTTTCATGATGTTTTCGAGTGCCGATGCTGGACACTCAGGTTCCATGATTTTTGATGTGTCGCGAGGGACACACGTTGATTTATATCCTCATACTTTCATGCATATGCTTTTATGACTTTTATATGCATGATGTTGTTATGTCATTGGTTGACACGTGGATGAGATCCACATGCATACAGGCATTGATTACATAGTTGGATGATATCCACATACTTATATACTTCATGATATAGTTGATACTGATTTCATGATGATTACATTGATCACACCTCATATTTATGATATGTTGCTACCTGAGGCACTGACACGAGCACTTGGTATTACACTTGGTATAGATGTTTACCCTTGCCGCTTTATCATGCTTCAGATATTATCATATTGAGGATATATATTACTGATCGTATTGATCTAGGATAGAGTCATACATACGATTTCTGCTCTGTGATATTTTCTACTCACGAGTTAGCAACTCACCCCTATTGTGCCATAGTTTCTTGCAGGTTTTGCCGTACAGGTTTCATTTTGGCTTTGCTGGAATTCTGCTTCCTTTCCGGGTGATTTGCTTGGTAGGTGGGTTCACTTGCATCATGACCACCATTGTATTTTATTTACATTCAGTTGTATCTAGTAACTCCATCAACCAGACTTGTATATTGATTCAGACTTAGAAAACCAGTTGTTTATTCTTTCGACCTTAGAATCGCGCGTTGTATTATTATGGTTTTCTTGATGATTTTGAGTTTCCTTTTGAGTTTTGATCCTCGCCCTTCGGCGTTGTATATTATATTGCTTGCGTGGTTGTGACCGTCGATTGACGAAGAGCTAGCTCCTGCTTGGGGATGCCTTTTATCATTGTGCATATATTATTCATGTTGTACCCCGTTTGGGGCCAGTATTTACAAAGGAAACTCTGCCGAAATTTTCAGAAAATACTTGGGATTTTAAAATGCATATTCGGCTTATGTTATTTAAAAACACTTGTTTTAAAACACGTTGTCTTCACTTCTTTCTTTAAATGGTTTAGATTTCTGGGATTTCTTGGCTTACTTGAATTAGATGGGGTCCTATAGAATTCATATGATTCAAGTTCCAGTCACGTGCCATTTCGGGTCATGACAAAGTTGTTATCAAAGCGCTAAGTTAACCTTGGTTCGAGTCTATGTTTGACTATGCGGAGCCTAAAGCGTTTGTATATATTCGGAACTTAGGCTTGACCTTACGGAACTTAGACTTAGTCGATGGGGTATTAGACCCGAACTTTCGGCGCATAGGTTGACCTTGGTTGATGGAGTAGGTGACTTCAGTAGAGTGACGTACCGTGTGTATGTTCCACGGCATACTTACAATACACTACTCCGCTTAAGGAGCCTTAGGATGTACATTTCCTTGCACAGTATTATATTCATTCATGATCTATCCTCATTGATATTGGTTTATGGTTTTGCCGCCACGATTGCACGGGCAGAGAGAGCTACGGCTAGACTTGCGTCAGCACGAGCTCATCACGGACGAAGACTGACCTGGGCGTGATTCCAGGGACATACGATTGCATAGAGGCGTCATTTTATTGTGTTTTCACGCCATGAGCGTTTGATGGATCGCTTTTACGGGATTTCTCGGACGTGCAGATCAGCACCAGAGGATCAGGCTACTGCTAGAGGCCAGCCAGAATGTGATGACCATCTATGCACCGATTATTTGATGATTGAGGCACTGTTCAACGTGTGGACAATAAGCCTATTGTTGCTGCGAATGACGAGATATCGCCCCAGATGTTTGGATCTATTGCCGCACGAGTTGTACTTAGAGATATGATAGAAGATCGCTAGTCACCCATGGAGGAAGGACTAAGACAAGTGATTCGTTTCCTACCCCGATGCGAGGTCATCAGATTGATTGATTCCAGCTAGAAACGACTTCACGCAGGAACGTTGGGAATCGATAGAGACGATCGAATGTCAGAAGCCCATTTTCCAAGTTTAAAGTATTTAGAGACAAATGCAAGTAATGCTATGGACCCTCTAGAAGAATGAAACCCTAACTCGACATAATGACCATGAGAACACTTTGAAACCTTAGGGTTTGCGGCAGTTCAGCGGTGTCATTAGTGAGGCTTGGGTTTGCCTTTCTACGGTTGGTCCACAGGTACTGTGGCATGTACTGGAATACTATTAAACTGTACCCAAGATGTTGAGCTCTTGGGGGATTATTGAACTTTGAAGAATCGATCGAAAGGTTCGATATCATTCGGATATCATGTGATGGGATATATTGCTTAGGAGACTTCAGATACGAGTATAGCCGTTGGAACGCAGTCCATACAACCACGAAGAGATGAGTCCGAAGCAGTCGACATTAGAGAAAAGTGGAGTAAGAGGTTCGTATGAGATTTCAACGAGATGACGTTCCCCTCCGCTGACATCAGAGATGTGATATGCATACAGAGGTGCTGTATATGGATATATTTTCCAGAAGGAGTCGCGGTGAGTATGCAGCCGTTCCGGAACAAGGAATTGATTTAGTAAAAGACGATGGCTTCCGGGCAGTTCGGCAGAAACGAGATTTGGGAGATACTTCGACAGAACCTTTCTGGAATAATATACGAGAATACTTGGACCCAGGAGCGATCATATTATGCACACCCAGCAGGCTAAAGTTCGGCATCGTCGACAAGATAGTTGGCCAGAGATCTTTTGAGGATGTGCCAGAGCGGGACTATTTCCGCCATCTTTGATTTGATATTTCGAACGATTTATTTGCATGATTGAGATTTTTTGCACCACATTTGCACCTGACTTCGATTTGATGTCATTCAAGATATTGATTTTTGATTTCATACCTATGGTATACATGTGATTTGACTTATGCTTTCGGCATAGTTTTCATGCACTTTTTGTATTAATCTGCTTTTGTGCACGCTGATGCATATGGTTGTGAGATTATATACCACGGTATACCTAATTTGGATTTGGATTGAAATGTGCTGTATACCGTCGATTCCGATTGTGATACTTGATATTTGTTTTGTGCACCTTGTGCACCGGATTGGATTTTGCGCATGTTCGGCGCTTGATATTGGATTTCGTGATTTCGTGCATGTTTAATGCACATGGTTTAGATTTTATTCGTGCATAATGGATGCACCTGATTTGGGTTTTCGCGCGTGTTGGACGCATGTTATGAGATGCAATTTTGGTGCACACCAGATGCACTAAATCGAGATTCTTCGTGCATATCAAATGCACCTAATATTGTTGTCAGGCACACCCGTTGCCCTTGGTAGATGTTTCTTGCACACCCGATGCACTTAGATGTTGTTTCTGTGCACATGTATGGCGCATTCATGGGTTTCGATTTCCGTGCGCACCAGACGCATGCAGCATTCATATGCACGTTTTGGGATTGATTTCTTATGGAGCAGTACGTTTTTATGATATTTGCTATTTGTTTTCGTACTGAGCAGGACTAGTCAGAGGACAGTACCTGGATATATTTTGCATGCATTGATAGTTATCGAAGGGATTTCCAAAGGGGAGCTATAGTCTCAGTATTTACCTACGTGTCTGATATGACACAAAACTTTTAAAACCAAGGAAACCATTCTAAATTATTTTCAAAACGGCGGGACGTATGTGTTAAATAGGTATATATACATAGTTATTTTCTTACAATAGACGTCCGCCACTATGCCGCCATACGCGCATCGCACAGCAACATGAAAGGTTTGGCATGCATTTCCTTCAGATGTTTACATGTATAGTTTTGATTTATATCATATTGGTTTTCGTATTGGATTTGACATTTGTGTCTTCACCATGACTCCGATGATTGCGAGATGCTTGATGGGGTTTTGATTTGAAGTTATCTGCTCATTGTTCATGTCCATGCATTGCGCTATGATGCGTTTTATGTATTGATGATTTTGGAGCCCCGACGACTTGGACATTTTACTGAAATGTTTTAGTATTTGAGGGGTTTAAATTTAATTTCGGGGACCGAATTTCTTTAAGGAGGGAAGATTGTAACATTTCAGAAAAATAAAATATTATTTTTAGGGATTTTTATAATTAAATAATATTATATTGAATATTTTAATAAGGCAGTATAATTAAATACCGATAAATTGGGGAAAATTTGGAAAATTACAGAAATTACTGAAATGAGGGTGCTTTATTGGATTTAAGCAAATTATAAAATTTTATGATTTATTATACACTAATTCAATGTTAATCACGATTAAATATCGCTAATCGTGCATTAAACGTGTTTTGTGCACATGACATGCACATGTCATTTTTCACACTTGTTACATTTTCCTATCATGGCTTTTCCTTATTTTTTTTTTATCTTGCATGGCTTTTTAAATGAAAAAAAAGAAAATAGAAAAGAAAAAAGAAATTGATAAACAAAGAAGTATGGGCAAGAGAGAAATACAGGGTGAGGGGTCAAACCTTGGTCTTGAGCCATTCTCTCTTCACTCATTCACTCATTTTCTCTCCTCACCCTTGCAATGGCTGCTGCCCTCATCTCCCTCTTCATCAAGCCCTCACAAACACCCTCATTCCTTCATCAAAACATCATCCCCACTTCTTTAAAAATGTGCACAAGCTCACAAGCTTCACTTTGGACCAAGAAAGCAAGGATTTTGGACACTTGGGCAACTCAAGAAAATTCTTGAGTTGCCAAAGGAGGTAATTTATCCATCATTAGTGTAGTTTTCCCATTTGCTTTGCATCCATGTTAACTTAGAATCGATATTGTGCGGTTTAGTGAACTTAGAAAATTCTAAGTTAGTGTTTGAGAATTCTTGAGTTGTGATGTGTAATTGAGATTAGTAGTGACCTTAAACCTCCTTTAGTGATATCATATTAGACTAAAACCTGAGACTTAACCCCCAAATATGAACTTTGAAATTCTGCAGATACAGAAATTGTGAAAATTGTGATGGTTTTTGGTAATCTGCTAGCACCCGGATGACCTGAAAATTATTTAGCAAAGACAGTGATACATGCAGGCAACATAGGACCCCCCACTGAAACCCTAGCCCTATACCCTAACACCAGGCCGCAGAAATAATCCATCTGGCTGCAATTTATGGCCAGACCTGGGGCAATTTGGCTTGTGTTTGTTTCATGGATCCAGTATCTGTAATCTAGACCCTCCACATATGCAAAATTGGCTGATTTGACCTAGGGTAAAATCTGGGACTAATTTCATGAGTTGTTGTTTTGATTCGGGGTTATATTTTTCGTATTTTGGATTCTGGATTTTAGTATTTGTGTTTTACCTCGATCACTTGACGTTTATACGACGATATCGAGGGATATTTGGTGGTTTGAAAGGCGTAGTCCGTAGGTTCTAACCTATAGGCTTTTAGCGTGTCGTTTTGGTTTTGACTTGGGTTTTAATGCGGCATGATACGTTATGATGTGTAGGTAACCCTACGAGGACTTTGAGACGACAAGCAAGCGCATGGCGACGTCGGAAACGACAAGCGAAGAGCAATGTGAGTAGATATATATCTATGGAGGAAGTCGAGTAGATGGCGTATAGCACCCCCGCAGTTCGTAGTGTAGTATAGGGTACATTTTATATGGATATATTCATATGTTTATTATGAGATTATGATTATCTATATACACTTTAGGAGTCATGGATAATTTTAGTATAATTGGATGATAGCGTCATTAGTTAGTTTAGTCGCGGACCTTAGAATGAGGTTTACACCCACACACACACATGCTTACTTTGTTTTACTTGTGCGTATATGGGGATATGTATATATATACACGTATAGGTATGGGACTATGTATATATATACATATACCTACACATGGATGATGAGGATTATATATGGTATTTGGAGATGAGTCGATGAGATTGGGCATGATGCTATGAGATCGGTGATATGTTTTGATTCGTATTATGAGATACTACATGAGATTTTAGTGGGCCTTTAGGCGTGTGTTTTCATACACGCATATATATCCAGAAGGTATCAGTTTATGCTAGACTTAGATCAGTACCCCAGTTCATGAGATATGATGATAAGGATACCAGATAAATGATGAGATGAATGTGATATTTGGCCCATACCCAGATTGGGATGCCATACGATGGATTTACCGTACGAGATTTATATTGATCATAGATCCGCACTCTTGACTCGAGGATATCATATTGTATATTGTATCGAATATGATACTATTGAGGCAGATTCACCGACTATTATATTTATATATATCGACTCAGTCTTAGGTGGTTTTCCCTTACCCTTTCGGTTAGACTTTTCGTTTAGTCCTGTAGTTTACTTGATGTTAGACAAGACTCGAGTCATACCTATTTCAAAACTAACGAATCGTGAGTATTTTAAAGACAGGCCAAGGGATTATACGGATATTTTCAAAAGACACATCTTTTCTTAAAACACTGTAACCCTTTTTTTTCTAAACACCACGATTCGTGTTATTTCAAATGGCAAAACTGTATGACATATATATATATATATATTGATGTAGATTCTTCACTGTTGTGTTTATTATTCATTTTCCGCATATTCTTGCTATTCGCATCGCATTGCATGTTTAAATGTGTTTATTGTTATATTAAACCCATGCTGTCAGGACACCAGCACCATTATCGATGATGCATATGTTCCACGTATACCTGCTTGCCGGCTCACACACTTCATTATCAATAATTGCCATGTCACTACACAGTAGGATTGTTGCATCAGGATATGACTTCTTACATGACATACTTGCATACATACATAATTGCACATACATAGATGATTCTGGCTTGATTTTGGAGATTTGGGAACTGCAAGATATATTTTTAAACTGGATTCATTTAAAAGAGCGGTTTTCCCTCTATATGTGCATATTACTGTTCCATGTTGCATGATATACAGATATGCTTACATTTCTGTTATATGTCGCATACATCATACTTTATGATTATACGCATTAAGATATGTTGTTTTCATAAGATTTCTGGATTTGGGAACTGTGGTTATTTCAAAAGAGAGTATGTATTGTTTTAAAAACCCGGTTTCCCTTGATATGATATTTCAGTGCGTCCACCATGTGTTTTCTCGGTTCTGAGAGTGGCATGTGAAACCCGATTCGAGGAGCAGTATGCACCGTCTGCGGGTATATGGTGGACCCGGTGAGGTATCCCGAGGCAAGAAGACTCGTAATGTTGGATGGTGAGCCTGGCAAGGGAGTACTACCTGCTGGTGATAGTATATAGACTCGGCAGTTATCCGGAGGATACCGACCGGAGTAGTGAGATGGATATGAGGGCCAACCAGGGTGTGCGGTGCCTGAGATATATGATGGATATGAGGGCCGACCAGGGTGTGCGGCGCCTGAGATATATGAGGATTTACGTGTCGATGCTGGGCACAGGTTTCATGATGTTTTCGAGTGCCGATGCTGGACACTCAGGTTCCATGATTTTTGATGTGTCGCGAAGGACACACGTTGATTTATATCCTCATACTTTCATGCATATGCTTTTATGACTTTTACATGCATGATGTTGTTATGTCATTGGTTGACACGTGGATGAGATCCACATGCATACAGGTATTGATTACATAGTTGGATGATATCCACATACTTATAGACTTCATGATATAGTTGACACTGATTTCATGATGATTACATTGATTACACCTCATATTTATGATATGTTGCTACCTGAGGCACTGACACGAGCAATTGGTATTACACTTGGTATAGATGTTTACCCTTGCCACCTTATCATACTTCAGACTTTATCATATTGAGGATATATATTACTGATCGTATTGACCTAGGATAGAGTCATACATATGGTTTCTGCTCTATGATGTTTTCAACTCACGAGTTGGCAACTCACCCCCGTTGTGCCACAATTTCTTGCAGGTTTTGCCGTGCAGGTTTCATTGCGGCTTTGCCGTGCAGGTTTCATTGCGGCTTTGCTGACACACTGCTTCCTTTCCAGGTGATTTTCTTGGTAGGTGGGTTCACTTGCATCGTGACCACCATTGTATTTTATTTACATTCAGTTGTATCTAGTAACTCCATCAACCAGACTTGTATATTGATTCAGACTTAGAAAACCAGTTGTTTATTCTTTCGACCTCCGAGTCGTGTGTTGTAGTATTATGGTTTTCTTGATGATTTTGAGTTTCCTTTTGAGTTTTGATCCTCGCCCTTCGGCGTTGTATATTATATTGCTTGCGTGGTTGTGACCGTCGATTGACGAAGAGCTAGCTCCCGCTTGGGGATGCCTTTTATCATTGTGCATATATTATTCATGTTGTACCCCGTTTGGGGCCGGTATTTACATAGGAAACTCTGCCGAAATTTTCAGAAAAGACTTGGGATTTTAAAATGCATATCCGTCTTATGTTATTTAAAATCACTTGTTTTAAAACATGTTGTCGTCACTTCTTTCTGAAAATGGTTTAGATTTCTGGGATTTCTTGACTTACTTGAATTAGATGGGGTCCTATAGACTTTATATGATTCAAGTGCCTGTCACGTGCCATTTCGGGTCGTGACAACTGACGTTACGCTTTAGGCTGCTCGTCACTAACATCAAATTTCATGTCCTTGACGCCAAGACTTGCTACAACACTTTGCTTGGCAGGCCTTGGTTACACGAGTACAACATCATCCCTTCTACACAACATCAGTGTATGAAGTATTTTAAAGGTGGTCTCGAATATACAGTGATGGGGGAACTGTACCCATTATCCGTAAATGAAGTCCGCAAGTATGAAGACGCAAAGTACTTCCTGCAAGACTTTGAAGACACAGAAAGATGCCATAAACCAGAGAATAAGCAAAAAGCTGTCACCACTATTCCGATCTTCGGGAGCGATACCGAGGAGGAAGAGATAGTCTATTTAGGACTGCCCCAATGCAGTAAGCCAGGACCGTCTACCCCTATTCTGATCTTCGGCAGTGACTCTGAAGACGAAGTCAACGCAGTGTACTCGGTCCGTCCATCGGTGCAGGCCCTCACTGGGGGTAATCAGAGTTTGCAGATCGCTATGGTTCCGCGGCAGCACTACAGAAAGCTTGATGCACTTGAGACATATAGTGTGCAAGAGCTACAGACGTTCTACGTCCCTCCCAGGCGAAGAGATGAAAAGGCGATCCTATTCTATCAGTCCTTGGAGACTAAAGTCGAAAGAGAAGTCTAGCATGGTGCCGATCCTGTGCTCGACAGGCTCCGACCCATTCGTCTGCCCAGGTACTACACCGAGGGATTTAAAATGTTATTAAGATGCCAAGGCGTACCTTTTAAACAGACTCCTCGACAAGCTCAGTTCTACAACAGGATTTGGAACGTCCCCAGAACTCGGCGAAAATTGCCCAACGGAAAAATGGAAACGATTAGGCTTGGATATGTCCGGTCCAAGAAACGGGAGCAATTCCACTACTGCCATGTCATAAAGGACCTCGATGAAGAAGAGGATGCCTTTTTAAAAGACACTGACACTGAACCAAACGAGATCCTACCATAAAAATGCCAAGTCCGTCGTTTGAAGACCAGATGGACAAGCTAATAAGAGAAGCGAGTCAAAAGGTTCGTAACGACTACAGCCGCGAAATGACCATTTACGAGAAGGCCAAGACGCAACGTCTCCTTCAGCAGGCTATGAAGGACGATAATGTCCTTCGCCGTCAGCCCTCCATGAATTCCCAAGATAAGAAAAAGTCCCAACGCAGAGGAAAAAACAAGTCAAAGAACGGAAAAAACGTTCGACAGAAGCAATACGGATCCAAAAGGCCACACAATCAAGAAAAGGTCAGCCAGAATCCGTCTTTAATGAAAAAGATGTGTCGAGCATATTCTTTCCTTCAAGAAAAGACAAAGAAAATCTTCGACCTCATCATGAAACATCAAATGATGACACTCTCAGAGTCTCGGCGTCCCGATCAAGCAAACGAGGTTCATCACCCAGACTACTGCTCCTATCACCGAGCGATAGGACATTCTCTTGAAGACTGCTTCACTTTCAAAGACTGGGTTAAATACCAGTATTAACAAGGCGGGTTCGCTCTATCCAATAATTGAAGGGTAACCCCACCACAAAAACATGAACTAAAAGCAACGTATACAGCGAAGGTAGAACTAGATCAACATCGGTCTTAGAAACGGTCTCGTACCTGCCATGTGATAACGCTACCAGAAGAAGGAGAGCGCGAGAATATGGATGACCTATCCTGGTGCTTAGAAAATGAGGATGAAGAGGAATTGATCTCAGAATTTCCACCGGCGCCAAAAGAGTTGGAGGATGGGATACACACCACTGCAGACAACCTAAGAAAGATCGACTTGGGTACAGCAAACGATCCGCGACCGACGTTCGTCAGTGAGCTGCTATCTAAAGAACAGGTGGCTACGCTAAAAGACTTGCTCATGCAGTATAAAGACTGCTTCGTATGGAACTATTCCGAGATGCCGGGGCTAGATCCAGAAATAGCGGTGCATAAATTGGCGATATCTTTATACGTCAAGCAAGTCAAACAAGCACCAAGAAGGATGCGGCTCGAACTTAAGATGAGTATCAACGCCGAAGTCAAGAAGCTAATCGACTCCGGCTTCATCCAAGAAGTTCAATTCCCCGACTGGATTGCCAACATCGTCCAAGTGATGAAGAAAAATGGGACGGTGCGCATCTGCGTGGACTTTCAGGACCTCAACAAAGCCTGCCCGAAGGATGATTTTCCCGTACCGGTTACCGAGCTGATGATAGACAACACGTCCACTCACGAAGTTTTCTCTTTCATGGACGGATCATCGGGGTACAATCAAATAAAGATGCACCCCGAAGACCAAAAGCATACCGCTTTCCGGACCCCTTTGGGCATATTCTCCTC
Organism: Agapanthus africanus; assembly: GCA_030015575.1. Lineage (NCBI taxonomy): Eukaryota > Viridiplantae > Streptophyta > Magnoliopsida > Asparagales > Amaryllidaceae > Agapanthus > Agapanthus africanus. The sequence continues at coordinate 563,571,419 of JASDDO010000014.1, read as the reverse complement.
CAAAGTGATGCCTTTCGGTCTGAAGAACGTCGGCGCTACCTACCAAAGGGCCATGACGAAGATCTTAGATGACCTCATACATGAAATCATCGAATGCTATATCGACGACCTCGTGGTGAAAAGTAAATCGCACAGGGAGCATCTGGAGATAGTATTCCAGCGCCTTCGGAAATACAACCTGAAGATGAACCCTCTCAAATGCGCGTTCAGAGTTTCCTCGGGCAAATTCCTAGGATTCATCGTACAACATCGGGGCATCGAAATAGACTCGTCAAAGATCAAGGCGATTATGGAAATGCCTCCGCCAAGAACTCTCAAGCAACTGCGATCTCTCAAAGAGAAGATCGCGTATATTCGACGATTCATAGCCAACCTCTCTGGAAACTGCTGTCTCTACAGTCACCTGATGAAGAAGGGAACCCCGTTCGTTTGGGATCTCAAATGCCAAAGCGCACTGGACGAAATCAAGCAATACATGCAGAATCCGCCGGTACTGACCACTCTGGTCAAGGGAAAGCCTCTTATCCTGTACACAACTGCCCTTGAAGGTTCTTTAGGCTCGCTATGGGCACAGGAAAATGATCATGGGAAAGGGAGAGCCCTATACTATTTGAGTCGAGTTCTCCTGGGGTAGAAAACAGCTACTCCCCCTTCGAAAAACACTGCCCGGCGTTAATTTTCACGATAACGAAGCTTCGGCATTATGCTTTGGCGCATGAGGTCCATCTCATATCAAAAGTGGACCCTCTCAAATATTTGATGCCAAGGGCCATACTAACAGGGCGGCTCGCTAAATAGGCCATGCTCTTAATGGAATTCTCGATAACATACTGAACTCTCAAGGCGGTGAAAGGCCAGGCTATCACCGACTTCCTCGCTGAGCATCCGAAACTGGCCGATTCACCTCTAAATTGTGAATTACCGGATGAGCACACGTTTGACACGATCGACAGGGAGTGAGGAGGGATTGATACCCGATAGGAACTCTATTTCGATGGGGCATCTTCCATGAAGAAGTGAAAGCACAGCTGCCCCATTATCAAATCTGGGGTAGGCCTTATCTTCGTGACTCCGTAAGGAGGGATAATGCGCTTTGCATTTTCCTTAACAGAGCCAAGGACAAACAATGAAGCAGAATATGAAGCTTTGATAGCAGGTCTTGAGATCGCTGTCGACATGGGAATCGAAAACCTCTTCATATATGGAGACTCCCAGCTGGTCGTTAGTCAAGTAAACGACGACTATCAAACGTGCAAACCAGAGTTGGTGAAGTACGGTGAAAGAGTGCAACAATTGCTGACTCAAATCCCTTCCTACGCATTGGAAAGCATACCGCATACAGAAAATAGCAAGGCGGATGCATTATCAAAACTTGCTAAAGATCTGGCTGACGAAAACCTCGATGACGTAAGGATTGTTGTGCAAAGCCGTCAGGTCCTGGCACCAGCGAAAATATCTCCAGAGTCGTCTAAAGAAAAGGAAACGACAAAGAAAACGGCCCTACAAATAGAGGACCAAGAAAAGGCTAAGGATTATAGAGAATTCTTTATAGACTACTTCAAATCCTGTCGAACACCTGAAGATGCATCCTTATGACATCAACTCATGAAACGAGCTGTGTATTTTGCCTTTGTCTGATACTCTATATAAGAGATCATTCAACTCTCTGTGTCTAAGATGCCTGGGACAAGAAGAAGCAAGGAGAGTCATTCAAGAAATTCACGACGGACTCTGCGGTTCTCATCAAGCTGGGCCAAAGATGAAGCTGAAGATCAAAAGAATGGGCTACTATTGGCCCACGATGATTCAGGACTGTCTCAAATACGCGAAGCAGTGCCACTCATGCCGAATTCACGGGGACTTCATCCACCAACACCCAAATCCGCTACATCCGACAGTGGCTAACTGGCCGTTCGAAATGTGGGGAACTGACATGATTGGGCTCATCGAACCAGCATCATCTAAAGGACATCGGTTTATATTGGCGACAACCGATTACTTCTCCAAGTGGGCAGAAGCAGTCCCGCTAAGAGAAGTAAAGACGGAGAATATTCTCCATTTCTTCAAGACACACGTCCTCTACCGGTTTGGCACTCCGCGACGAATTATCTCTGATAACGGGCCGGCCTACAGAAGTCATAAGATCGGCCGCTTCACACAGCAGCATAATATAGACTGGAGATACTCTTCAGTCTATAATCTCCGAGCTAACGGTCTACTTGAGGCTTTCAACAAGACCTTGACGAAGATCATAAAGAAGACAGAGTCCAAAAATAAAAAAGGACTGGCACGAGAGACTGCATGAAGCTCTCTGGGCATATCGGACCACGTTCAAGACGGCTACAAATACAATACCATATGCATTGGTATTCGGTACAGAAGCGGTACTCCCCTTGGAGATAGAGCTACCCTCTCTACGAGTGGCAGTTCATTATGAGCTAACAGACGAAGAGAATGCTCATCTTTGGCTTGAGGAGCTCGACGCCCTTGATGAAACTCGGCTCATGGCTCAGCAAAACTTAGAGGCTTACAAAGCAAAGATGACATGCTCATACGAGAGATTTGTTAGTTATATGTATGCCCTAGAGGCCATTACTATATATGTGATGTATATTGTAATGGATGCTTGGACATATATAGGGAGGACTTTCTTGCTCGACATGATAGTATGCTATCTGGTTGCTCTTTATCTTAACATGTACACTTATTGTCTCTCTATTACTTATTGATAAAGTCCTTCGGATGAGTACTTGACTACCAAGATTATGATGCAGATCATACTAGTGGGGACAAGGTAGTCGGTAAGTACATCCTTCAAATGTTCCTAGTCGTGGGAGTATCGAGATTGGGCATCGATACTCCAGAGTGGACTAGCGTATACGCTTCTTGACCCATGTGATGGGCGATGGATGATCCCACATCCATTGGTGTTTGACATCAGAGAAGGTATACGGGTGCTCAATGGAGACTGGGTACACTGAACGGACTCGCCGAGAACTCCTATATGGTATTATACCTATCGTTGGATAGCGGTTCTCTAGTGACACTGGTACAGGTTAGTTTGTAGACCCGAGATCATTATAGAGTCTTGTGTGATTCCCACTATGCTTTGATTTCCACCATACCACGGTCAAGAGATCATGCAAAAAGGTGCTTTTGGGTACAGTCCCGAATCACATGGAGGCAATGAGCGATAGGAGGGGTTTCGTCTCTCCCGGTATTGGGAGTTGATGTTGCATTATGCTCGATTGGCCATAACAGGAAACCCCTAGCCAGGCTTGTTGAGATTTACTGGTAAGTGTTATCAGTAGTTTCTCGAACCGTTATGGACCTTACATCGGCATGACTTATCAGGCTATTGGGGTCTCACAATATACCATCCCCAGGCTGTGATATGCAACATATCAGACGAAGAGACCGGACTGTACGGTAGTGTTACTGATTGGATTCGCAGGAGTACGAGCAGGCTTGCTTGTTGATCTTTTGATCGCTCAATACCCAGGCAGCCGTTACGTTTAGCATACCGCTTGCGGCTTGTGAGTGTTTGATATGATCATCACCTACTGCCGGCGTATTGACGAGTCTTTAGAGTCCTACTCAGAGGCTTCCTGGCTAAAGCGAAACAAAGTAGGAGCACATATGTGATATGTGCGGGACCGAGATTAATGCGTGTATGTGATATCGGTCGGTTATATATGATATAGCCGGGTTATCGGATCAAGAGTTGATTCGATAAGTTGATTCATATGATATTAGGCGGTTGTATATGTTATAGCCGGATTATTAAATCAAGAGTTGATTTAATAATTTAATGTATAATTATATATTTGATATATTACATTACATTAACTAATATTAGCTCACTTGAGTAATTCTTTTTCTCACATTTGATATACTTTACATATATGTGATATATGTATCGTTTTCTTTTGACACATAAATATATATGTGATATATATTCATGTGTCATGCTAGGTTACATATGCAACAAGGGTGTATGAGACTTATACCATGCTAGGGTTTATGTTTAGGTTTTATTTATCATTAAGTAATTCACAAAACATTTGGAGTTAGTCATGGATAAGCTTGTAGAAGCTTATGGATATATTGACTTATTCAACTTGTTTGTCTAGCTTAAGATATTTGTTAACCCAACCCTTAACCATAGACTATGGTTTATTCTCTACATGAGTTAGGCATGACACTAACTCACCCATTGTTGCAATTCTAACCTCACTCTCTCATGAGTTTTTTTCTTCTTCTTCTTCAACAAAAGAAAAAAACTTGCTAGGGTTTTTTCTAAGTGAAGATTTAGTGTGAGAAAATTAAATCTAAAGTGAGCCCATTTCCTACTTCTTCATCCTCTACTACTTGCCATTTAGTTTAGGGTGTTTGATTCACTAATCTCACCATTAGTGAAGAGATAGCATGAGCTAGTGTCTCCTCGACGTAGATCATCTTCGGGCTCTAAGACTTCGAAGCAAGCTTGTTCGTTTCTTCATGGGAGCCTCTCTAGAGTCCGGGAGTTCGTGATCGCAGCGAAGGGACTACTACACGGAGCTATTAAAGTGAAGGACCGGTCTACAAAGGTTGTATTCCTTCTTCACTTTAGATGTAAAGTGTTTGCATAATGTTTCGTCGGATTTTCTAGTAGCGATTCTAGGGTTAGGGTTTACTAGAACGCCAAATTTTTGAAATTGGCATGAACGATACCTCCCGAAACCTTGCTGTCGTGCTAGGCAACCCAACAGTGGTATTAGAGCCATGCTAGAAAATTCTATGATGTTTGTTAGATTACGAAACCGAAATGAATCCGAAACTTGAAACCCTTTAAACTAGTTTCTGTCAAATTTCATTTGAGCTCAAAATTTTTTTTAAACAACTGCAGAATGTTGTATGTGATATAACATGAACACCATGCAAATTTGAGGCATTTACGCTGACTTTTGGCCGCCACATTGGCCTCAAAACTGAGCTCACCGGGTCTTTTGGGGAGTTTGTGCTTCAAATTTTCAGGGTGTTCCAGTCTCTGGGTTTTAGGGTTTCAGGTGTTGTTTATTTTTGCTAAATTTTCATGTGATAATAAATTTCTGCAAAAGCAATTCGGAGTATTTCGCAGTCATAATTCTAACATGTATGCGGGTTATTTATACGATGTTAAAATGTTCGAACGGATATCAATAACCCAATTTTTCCCCCGCTGGAAATTTTTCAAGAGTTGGATTTTTTCCGAGTTTAAAATCTTCAGAAAAACTTGCAAGCGATTCTGTGGACCCTCTAGAAGAACGAAACCTTAACTCGATTATGTGACCGTCAGAACCACCACCAAACCCTAAGGTATGTGGTAGTACAGTGGTGCCATATGTAGGGCATTGGTTGACCCTTCTACGGCTGGTTCATAGGAGCTGTGGTAATTTCTGGGTACTTTTTGAACCCCGCTCAAGTGTTGAGCTTGTTTGGAAATTTTAGGTGCTCGCTTATTCGATCAAAAAGTTTAACTTCGTCTAGCTATCTGTAATTGTGATACAATATTTGGAATCCACATATTTAGTTATGAGATAACTAGTTTGAATTTTATAAATCTAGCAATTTAGTCTCATTTGATCGGTTGCCACGGGATTTTTATGTTGATCAAAAGTCTGTCGCAATCACGTAGCATACGTGGATACTCGTCGAGTAAATTTAATAGATAGCCGTGCCCCATAGCCCCGACCAAGTGACTGTAGGAGAACCCCGTCGCCAAAAGCATCCGTTCGGGTGCTCACGGCTGCAGTGTTCCGCCTTAGTGCACTTCGTCGACGGCATCGGGGGTGCGACCATCTACTAAAGTTTCCGACGAGCATTCGATCAGGTTATCGGAAATCTTGTTGAATTACCCGACAGGTTGTTAGAAAGTGTTTTCAATATCGAGACTAAAATGCGGGGTTTATAATTGTTAGGCATATGATGTCTAAGGAATTCATTTGGTTAGGCATGAAATCCAAAATATGAGATACATTAGGTTTATGATGTCTAAGGTAGTTGCGGATTACAACTGTTGTAGTTCTTCGCTTTCTTTTTTGCGACCGTAAGTGTAATATGTGGTGTATCGCCGATTTCGTTGCTATACGTCAACGACAATTGGGATACGCAAATTTACTTACGTTGATGACATGTGATGTTATGTGTTGTTGTGATATGTTATATTGGATCGTCGTATTCTGAATAGCCGGGGGTTTTATGTGAGATGAGGGTTTTTATTTTCAATCAAGTAAAATTCATTGTATGTAATATTCTTTTATTGGGGCACTTCTAGGTTGAGGATGATGTCACCATTGATGTATATTATTTACTTTTCCGCATTAGGATAGACCCAAAGCGGGGAGCACAAGTAACCGGGTTCTAGGGTCTAGTAGGAGACCATCTCAAGGAGTTGAGACCGGGTCACCTAACTCTAGAATTTGCAGGGTTGCTTGCCGCTCTCGTAGGGGTCTAGGGATGTGGGTTTGGCTATTCATCACGACCGTCGAATCTGCGTTTTTACTGGCTTAAATAAAACACGGAATTCCTAGTATATCCAATATTTCATATATGATTCTTCTGCTGCTGATATTTTGTGATGTGATCACTTGATATGTTCTGAGAGGAAGGCCTATATTATATATATATGTGATATAATAAATATTGTTGCTTTCGTTTCTTCCGTGATGCTTGGGAAGCATAAAATTGATGGGAATTTATTAATGAGATTAATGAAATAAATGGAACCTAAAGATGTTGTAGAAACTTGTTTTAAAAACTAGTAGCTCTAGTTCTTGCTTTGCATAGCGGTATTCCTTGTAGAATATCCGGCACCTTATTCGATAAGGAAAGAGCCGAGATCCCTTCACCAGGAGTGACCTCTTCAGTGAAACTGGCAAATGCTACAACCCACTCGGTTTGTCTTTTGATTGTTTCTATAGATTTTGCTTTTCATAGTGGTATTTATGAAATATTCTGCATCTTATTCGATAAGGAAAGAGCCGAGATCCCTTCACCGGGAGTGACCTCTTTAGCAAAACTAATAAACGCCTCAAACACACTCCTTTTAAAATTCACTCGATTCTACAACGATATCAAGTTCATTACGCTCATGGTTTTCTTAAAAACCTGCGTAGCCCTCCGTCATTTAAAATAAGTACTACTTAGTATTCATGCTGCGGTAGTTTGGCCTCCGTCAAGGCGTAGTGTACGATTGCTAACGAGTGCTTATCTGCTACATTAGATGAGATTGGATTAGAGTATTCGTACGGCGTAGTTTGGCCTCCGTAAAGGGTCGTGCGGGTGGGTCTAATTCAATCAAGAAATGAACGGGTTGAACTTGACTAGCGCCCTATGGGTAGTTTGGCCTCCGTCAAGGTCATAGGACGCTAGGGGTAAAAACCATTATCGGGAATTTCAAGTATTGAAATTTGCAATGAGATTGCATACCTTCTATGAGATGGTTGGATTTCGATACCCATTGCGAGTAAGAGTTACTCCTGGGAGAGTTTTACACATTATAATTAGCCGATCAAGTAGCTGTCTAGAAAGGTGTTAACGGGGTTATGCCCCTGGGAAAATGAGGTTTATTTTAATTAGGCCCGTACGAAAGCATGGGGAACTTCCCTCAAAGTACTGACACTGGCCTGGCCGAAAGATTGGCGAACTTGTAGGGTGTAATTAATCCCGGCTAGTCTTACCTTTTAGGGTTTGAAGGTAGATTTGACTAAAACAGTGGGAGCCATCCTGATTAGATAAAATAATAACCAATCTAATCCTGCAAGAGTACACGCAAAGTGTTTTCTTCTCTCTCTCCTGGTAGCGACCATGTCACGCCTTAATTAAGATAATAATATGGATGCATTGATGAACCTGCTTATTACACTGAGATAGGGAACGTTGGTTCTGCTCAATCTTATAATTGTTATAAGTTCGAGTTGGAAATAGGAGAATATCTGGATTCTCATGCCACCCAATCGAAGAAAGTGCATGTTGATGCATCTTCTTCAGGTGTGTTCATTACCGAGAACTGTTTCTCAGTATCTTCTACGTCCTGGGTATGTGATACCGGAGCAGGATCCCGCAAATGTAATATATTACATGGGCTACAGAAAGGTAGATAACAGAGAATGGGTGATATGTCTTTAAGTGTTGAAGAATGGTGCAATTGTTGCAGCCAAGTCTGTTGGCAGATATCACCTTGTATTAATACATTGATTCTGAACAAATATTATAACATACCGAACCTGATATACAACATTACATTATGTTCTTTACTGAGTTGAAGAAGCATATAATTCTGTATTGGAGGATAATGTTGTGAACATTTTCCTGAATCAAGAGTTGATTCAATCAGGCACGTTAGATAATAGCATATACGTTCTAAATCAAACCACAGTTCAAAGTATTTACAACACACACAAGAGGAGTAGTTCAGAAATGAACGAATCCTTCTTGAGGCATTGTAGACTAGGTCATATCAATGCGACACGACCAGCTAAGTTACATAAGAATGAATATGAGAATCTGTTCGAATTTTCATCTTATAATACTTGCCAGTCTTATCGCAAAGGTAAAATGACCGATACTCCGTTTACTGGAAACAGAGAAAGAGTTGGTGAACTCTTAGGATGCATACATGATGATGTATACGGTCCTATGTCTATAAATGCCAAGGCTGGTTCTTCGTACTTCATTATATTCACTGATCTTCTCTCGGGATTTGGACATATGTTCCTGTTGAAACACAAGTCTGAAACTTTTAAGAAAATTCAACGAATATAAGCTTGAAGTTGAGAACCAGACGGGTAGAAGTATTAAAGTCCTTCGATGTGATCAAGGAGGAGAATACTTAGGGCATGGAGTTCCTGGATTATTTAAAGGAGAATGTGATTCTCTCTCAGGTTACTCCTTCGAGTACACCACAGCATAACGGTGTATCAGGGCAGAGGTATCACACCCTATGAGATATGGCGCACTCTATGATGAGTACTGTTGAGTTACCTATTTCTTTTTGGAGTTATGCACTTGAGAAGTTGCATACCTATTGAATGGGGTTCCATCCAAATCTGTGCCTACCACTACATATGAGATATGGTGTGGGAAGAGACCATATCTTTAACGAGTTAAGATATGGGGTTGTTCGACCTATGTTGAAAGGCAGAATCCGGACAAGCTCGAGGCAAGGTCAGTTCTTTATAAGTTTGTTAGGATATCGCAAAATTTGTGAGGGAATATCTTCTACCACTCTGAGGAGTAAAAGGTGTTTTGTTTCTCAGCATGCCACCTTTTTAGAAAAGGAATTTCTTGTGAAGAAATTAGTGGACATGAGGTAGAACTGGAAGGAGTTCCAGCTAGACAAACTAACAGCTGATGATTTGGTGAAACCAAAGGATTCAATAGTCTCCAACAAACCTCAGCCTCTCCGCGAATCTGGTAGGGTTTCTCATCCACTTGAGAGATACCATGGTCTTCTCGGTGACAGTGAGAGCGAGAATTGCATCATGGAAGATGATGGCCCAACCAGGTTCATGTAGGCCATCACGAGTGGTGACTCTATGAAAAGGCTGGATGCTATGCGATCAAAGATGGAATCCATGTACACTAACAAAGTGTGACTTTGCATGTTGCACCTGAAGGGGTAAAACCCATTGGGAGCAAATGGAGCTTGAGAAAATTATTAGTGTAAATGGAAAAGTTGAGATTTTTAAAGCCATGCTTAAGTCCAGCAGGATCAATGCAAGCATCGCGGAGTTGGAACATCTATTTTGATGTGGTAGTCAAAGAGTTTGACTTCATCAAAATGGTAGATGAACCTTGTATATACAAGAAGGTAGTAGAAAGTAAGGTTGTCTTCCACGTATTGTACATAGATAACATACTCTTGATAGGAAATGGTTTCCTATGCTACACTCGATCAAGCTCTTTATCACAAGGATTCTCAATAGAAGATCTAGATGATACCTACTACATCTTGTGGATTATGATCTATAATGATAGATCTAAGTGGATGTTGGGAGTGTCCCAAATCCAGGTATAATAATACCATACTAAAGGGGTTTAGTATGGAAGATTCTAAGCATGGTGGTTCGCCCACTTACTCATGAATCACTCTCTCCAGAAAAAAGTCTTCCGAGACTGATTTGGAGAAAGCTCGCGTGCAAGGGATACCTTATGCTTCGGCAGTAGGCTCTATCAAAGTATACGATGGTATGCACCAGACCAGATGTAGATGACTCGCTAGGTGTAGTGATCAGGAATCAATCGGATCTTGGGAGAATCACTGGACAGCTGTGGAGGACATTCTTAAGTACTTGAGAAGCACTAAAAGAAAGTTCTTGGTTCGAGCTTCCAGAGTGATAAGGATGACTGAGATTCAGTCACAGGTATTGTCTTTACCCTCAGTGGAGGGACGGTATGTTGGAAGAGTTCTAAGCTAGATACCGTAGCATACTAGATGATAAAGGCTGAATATATTGCTACCAATGATACTACCAAAGTGGCCGTCTGTACATTTCTTGTTCATGAGATGAACATGGTTCCTACAATTGAGCATCCAATAACTGTTATTGTGATAATAATGGAGTTGTGGCTTTGGCCTAGGAACGAAGGTCCCATCAGCATTCCAGACATATTCTGAGGCAAGTATCACCTGATAAGGAGATGGATGATCTCTAAGGGATCGAGGATAGGAGAGTAGACATGAAGGATAACACAGCGGATCTACTCACAAATGCCTTACCCCTAGAGAGACTTCTATAGGATGGTTGAGTATGGGATATTACAACCACTGCTATATTGTTGGGTATTAGATACTACAGCAGATGGCCTTAGTGCAAGTGGGAGATTGTTAGTTATATATATGCCCTAGAGGCCATTACTGTACATGCGATGTATATTGTAGTGGATGCTTGGACATATATAGGGAGGACTTTCTTGCTCGACATGATAGTATGCTATCTGGTTGTTCCTTATCTTAACATGTACACTTATTGTCTCTCTATTACATGTTAATAAAGCTCTTAGGATGAGTACTTGACTACCAGGATTATGATGCAGATCATAGCGGCGAGCGAAATGGGAGCAGCCTAAACCGTAAAAAAAGGGTTGTGGGAGAGCAATACAAGTGTCGTATTGCTAGGCAAAGCAGTGGGGTGGGCTGGGTTTTCGTTGCCTCAAGCATTGGCGCACGTATTTGTTGGCGAAGAACCTGGGCAGAGCACTGTCCCAACCCTCGTCTATCTGGGCGCAAGTTGTTCGAGCAAAGCCTAGTGGAGATAGGGTAGTCGGTAAGTACATCCTTCAAATGTTCCTAGTCGTAGGAGTGTCGAGACAGGGCATCGATACTCCGGAGTAGACTAGCGTATACGCTTCTCGACCCATGTGATGGGCAATGGATGATCCCACATCCATCGGTGTTTGACATCAGAGAAGGTATACAGGTGCTTAATGGAGACTGGGTACACTGAACGGACTCGCCGAGAACTCCTAGATGCTATTATACCTATCGTCGGATAGAAGTTCTCTGGTGACACTGGTACAGATTAGTCTTTAGACCCGAGATCGTCATAGAGTCTTGTGTGATTCCTACTGTGCTTTGATTTCCACCATACTACGGTCAAGAGATTGTGCAAAAAGGTAGTTTTTGGGTACAGTCCCGAGTCACATGGAGGCAATGAGCGATAGGGGGGTTTCGTCTCTCCTGGTATAGGGAGTTGATGTTGTGCTATACTCGATTGGCCATAACAGGAAATCCCTGGCCGGGGTTGCTGAGATTTATTGGTAAGTGTTATCAGTAGTTTCTCGAACCATTATGGACTTTGCATCGGCATAACTTATCAGGCTATTGAGGTCTGACGTTATACCACTCCCAGGCTGTGATATGCAACATATCAAACGAAGAGACCGGACTATACGGTATTGTTACTGATTGGATTCGCAGGAGTACGAGTATGTTTGCTTGCTTGTTGATCTTCTGATCACTCAATACCCGGATGGCCGTTACGATTAGCAGACCGCTTGCGGCTTGTGGGTGTTTGATATGATCATCACCTACTGCCGGCATATTGACGAGTCTTTAGAGTCCTACACAGAGGTTCCTTGGCTCAAGCGAAACGGAGTAGGAGCACATATGTGATATGTGCGGGACCGAGATTAATGCGTGTATGTGATATCGGTCGGTTATATATGATATAGCCGGGTTATCGGATCAAGAGTTGATTCGATAAGTTGATTCATATGATATTAGTCGGTTGTATATGATATAGCCAGATTATTAAATCAAGAGTTGATTTAATAATTTAATGTATAATTATATATTTGATAAATTACATTACATTAACTAATATTAGCTCACTTAAGTAATTCTTTTTCTCACATTTGATATACTTTACATATATGCGATATATGTATTGTTTTCTATTGACACATAAATATATATGTGATATATATTCATGTGTCATGCTAGATTACATATGCAACAAGGGTGTATGAGACTTATACCATGCTAGGGTTTATGTTTGGGTTTTATTTATCATTAAGTAATTCACAAAACATTTGGAATTAGTCATGGATAAGCTTGTAGAAGCTTATGGATACATTGACTTATTCAACTTGTCTGTCTAGCTTACCTTAGACTATGGTTTATTCTCTACATGAGTTAGGCATGACACTAACTCACCCATGGTTGCAATTCTAACCTCACTCTCTTATGAGTTTTCTTCTTCTTCTTCTTCAACAAAAGAAAAAAACTTGCTAGGGTTTTTTCTAAGTGAAGATTTAGTGTGTGAAAAATAAATCTAATGTGAGCCCACTTCCTACTTTATCATCCTATACTACTTGCCATTTAGTTTAGGGCGTTTGCTTCACTAATCTCACCATTAGTGAAAAGATAGCATGAGTTAGTGTCCCTCGACGTAGATCATCTTCGGCCTCGAAGACTTCGATGCAAGCTTGTTCGTTTCTTCATGGGAGCCTCTCTAGAGTCCGGGAGTTCGTGATCACAGCGAAGGGACTACTACACGGAGCTATTGAAGTGAAGGACCGGTCTACAAAGGTTGTATTCCTTGTTCACTTTAGATGTAAAGTGTTTGCATAATGTTTCGTCGGATTTTCTAGTAGCGATTCTAGGGTTAGAGTTTACTAGAACGGCAAATTTTTGAAATTGGCATGGACGATGCCTCCCGAAACTTTGCTGCCGTTCTTGGCAACCCAACAAGATTGACTAGGCCGAGAACATTTCGCCAAGGTGAACTCATGCTAGTGGTTAAGAGACCTATGATCCCCAATCGTGCCAAACGGGGGAAATTTGAGCCGAACTATGAGGGCCCGTACATCATAGACAAATTCTACCAAGGTGGGGCTTACTTGCTCATGGACATACATGGCGAAAGTCCCATCCGGCCAATAAACGTCTGATTCATGAAAAAGTACTATGCCTGACAAGTCATGAACCGGGTTAATGATAGATGACGACGCCTATGTCCGCTCGCTATCTTCTTGGGTCAAGGCCCTTTAAGTAGTATACGGACTGAAACGTCCCTAAACTAATAATTGACCGCAACGTCCTAAAACTAGCTAGGGACCGCAATGTCCCAAAACTAACGACGGACCGAAACGTCCCTAAACTAACAATAGACTGAAACATCCCTAAACTAACAATGGACCGCAACATCCTGAAACTAGCTAGGGACCGCAATGTCCTAAAACTAACGACAGACCGGAACGTCTTTAAACTACTACAAACCGCAGCATCCTAGTGCTGACGCAAAAGAAAATGGTACGTCCATAAGCAAGATGGGCACGGATGAAAACCCGAAAGGGCTCCGTGAGTAAAAACAGCAGGGCTACCAGCGAGTTTGTGAAAACTCGAAAGGGCGCAGACTCGTAAAAAATTCATGCACACTTGCAAGGTCCTCTCGACCTCGTAAGGAGAAAATAACTGCGTGAGATCCTTACGACTCATAAGGGAGCAACACACTTAGGGACCCCCATGATTCCTGAGGCGAAATTACACTTACGAGACCCTTACAACTCGTAGGGAGAACCCTTTTATGAGACCCTCATAGCTTATAAGATTCAAAAGCCTTAAGTTACAAGGATCTGAAGCTGTTCTTAAGCCATCACATTTCTCAGACTTCCCTACAAACGGTTCAGTATTGACCCTTGTATACAATCCACGGGCACAAATAAACGTCTCCCCCACCATGTTCCACCAATAGCATGAAAGTCCTCATTTGGTGAACAAACACTTGTAGGTCCTCTCAACTTGCAAGGAAAAAATGCTCTGATGGGATCCTTATGACTTATAAGAGACCATACACTTAAGAATCCCCATGATTCTCAAGGAGAAAACGCACTTACGAGATCCTCACGACTCGTGAGGAGAAATATTTTTATGAGACCCTTACGACTCATGAAGTCAAGAGCCTTAGTCGACAGGATCTTAACCCTGTTTGTTAAGCCATCTTTGTTGGAACCGACAAAGGCAAGTGATGATTCGCTCGTGGCAACGTTCCAGTAGTAACGATGCTGATGCCTAAATCGGTATCAAATTCCAAGTCCAAAAATGGCAAAGGATGATTCGTGCCCGGCTCCATATTCTGGTACAACAATGCTGAAGTTGAATCCAAATAATGACATCCGTGTCATCAAGCAACGCTTTGACTCGGATACATGTCAACCCCTGACCTCCCTGTCATCAAGCAACACTTCGACTTGGATACATATCAACCCTTGACCTCCCTGTCGACAAGCAATGCTTCGACTCGGATATATGTCAACCCCTGACCTCCTTGTCGTAAAGCAACGCTTCGACTCGGATACATGTCAACCCCTGACCTCCTTGTCGTAAAGCAACGCTTCGACTCGGATATATGTCAACCCCTGACCACCCTGTCATCAAACAACGCTTAGACTCGGATACATGTCAACCCCTGACCTCCCTGTCATAAAGCAACGCTTCGACTCAGAAATATGTCAACCCTTAACCCCCCCCCCCCCGCCGGAGCAATGATCCATCTCGAAAATACATCAACCCATGATCTCCCTGTCGTAAAGCAATGTTTCGACTCGGAAATAAGTTAACACAAGAACCTATCAACCCATAAAAAGAAAGTTCTCTTGTGAGATCCTTACGAATCTTACAAGAAAATGCACTTAGGATTCCTCCCGACCCCTATGTAGAAATTGCACCCACGAGATCCTCTCGACTGGTAGGGAGAAAAGTTTTCATGGGACCCCCATGGCTCATAAATTGAAAAGTCTTTTATTCACCTGTTTCCGAAGCCATCGCTGCCCTGGAAGAAAACCAAGATAAACTACATATGGACCACATCCACCAGAGCTACATGCAAGCATGAGATAAAAAAAAATATGTCTTTTATTCATAAATTCAATATGAATACAAGATACATCTCATAAAAGAATCAAAATGAATACAAAATATTTTTATTCATAAGTGGATAAAAAAATGATAATAAAGAAAATACAATAGAGGAAAAAAAGTCTTTAAACCGGCGGGTGGCACAATAAGCTCCATAATTCATCGCTCTTCCGCTAGGCCTCGGCTTCAAGCTTGGTTATTGCCACAAGACGGGTCTCCGCCGGAGACTGTTGGGTCTGATACGAGATGAACCGGCTCTCGAGCTCCCTTTCAGTTGCCTTATGAGCTTCAACCATCTCACGGGTAAAGATGACGGCTTTGTCGAGAGCGACCACTTCAGTGATAGCTTCTTAAAGTACTCGCCAGATTTCATATGCATGAGTGGTCTTGGTAGTGAGCTGAGCTTGAAGTTCCCCTAAAGCACTCGAGGCCGGTTCCCTCTCCGAGAATTTCTGGTTAAGCCTCTTCTCACATGATTGTAGATTTATGGCGCATCGTTCAATCAGCCCCCGCAAGCTCTTCTTTGCAGCCACGACCTCTGAGGAAAGGCGTGTGCACTCGAGACCAGGTAAGCAAGCCTCCACTTGACGACAATACTTGTAACAACCCTAATTTTCTTATACACTTTTTCCTATACAAATTTTTAAATTGTTTTTTTCAAAATCCTTAAAGGGGTATTTATTGCCTGAGCACAAGACTTGAGTAATTAATTAGCAATTTAATTACAAGAATGAGCTTGTGGCTCATTGGTAATACATTGCACTGCTGAACCAAGCCACCAGAGTTCAAATCCCATGGCCCACATTATTTTTTTTATTTATTTTGTTTTAAATTCTTTGGAACCCTAACAGACCACACACAATAACTCCCAAACTTTGAACTAAACCTGAAAAACTAAATATACCAGAGGCTACACCAGACGACCCCCCACCTCCCTGACCTCCGACTCGGACGGCGGACCGGCCGACTCGGCACGGCGCCGCCGGCCGGACTCGGCCGAACGGCCAAGTCATCAACATAAAAAAGTTGACTCTTGGCCTCCCCTACCCCTTTGTATACTCTATTTATTTAGATCGGTTCCAGAAACCTTTGAAATCCCCATTTACTCCATATTTTAATGAATTTTAATATATTTTTACATTTTTTTATTTAAACTCTTCACCTACCCTAACCCTAGCCTAATCCTATAAATACACCCCCTACCCTCTACCCTCTACCCTCTCACTCATATTTCTGAGCCAGCTCTCTAAAATTCTCAAGAGATCTTGTGTACCTTGAAAACGAGCTCGAGGCGAAACTCCGACGAATTTCCTGGCGGAACTTCGGGCGATCGTATTAGGAACTACCGGCGACGACGCAACACATCGGTGATTCCACTACTTCCCTCTCACCCTCTTGTGTGTCCTAAAACCCGTAAGTCCCTTTTCTATCTCTCTTTTCTATTCTAAAAATACGGATTTACAAAACCCGACGGAATCGGAACAAATCCGATTTCCGATTCGGTTTCTTATAAAACTTCACTTCTCGTTAATACAATTATGCTTAAACTCTCTCATGTTGACTATTAAATACTAATCAACCAAATTGATCAAGTTTCATTTCATAAAATGATGGCTATTTCAATTTATCGTATTTTTCACTTAGATACCACATTGTTTCAATTCTACATTTAACTCCATTAAACTTGATTTACCTTTAAGTAGATTACGAGGTAACGACCTACCTCCTCACACACTCATATGCAACATAACACGATACCCTCGAGAACTTAGAATACGGGAAAACAAACATTTTAATTTAAATACCCTTTACTTAATAAAACCATTTCTAAAAGATTTAGTATTGGTACATCTTTATAAATAAATACCACTTATTATGAAAATAGGATAGGTTGTGCATATCAGTCGTTTATCTAAACCTGACTTTGTGGTGTCTAGGCTAGGCAAGTCAGAAAGGTAACTTTAAAAGGCCCGTCTCACGGTGATTCGTGAGCGGATCCCTCCTTTCTTCACTTGTACTTACCTGGCCACAATTGGCGGTGAAGAGGCGATTTGAGGCATCTCACAACTTGTCGTTTGGACCACCTAGGAATAGTCTAGTTGACTTAGGAGACCCTAAAATATAGAATACGGAAAATTGACATCTCTACAAATAAATACCATTTACTTCATAAAACCGTTTTCTAAAAGATTTAGTATTTTACAATCTTTTCAAAAGCGTCGCTACAACCCATTTTGGGAAACCCGTTCGGGATGGTGCGGATTATCGCACATCCTCGGGCTTAGTAGTGCGAGATTCTGATCTCCGCAAGGAGCATTCGGTCTCGAAAGATTTAAAATACGACATCTTAAGAAAATGAGATTTTTAGAATATAAATTATATATTAAAATTATTTTTGTATAAATATATGTATATTTATCATTAAAATACCTATTTTGTTATGATATAAATATTCCGCTTTTTCTAAAAAAATCACAAGAATCGGTTTACACTAAAATACCATGAATTCCAAATAAATTAATATTGCAAATAATTACCTTTAATTCTGAAATTAGGATATTTTCACTAGAAATATCACTAATATAAAATCTACAGTTATTACAACTCCAAAGAACATAATAATTACTTGGGGTTTATCTTGAAAACTATATAAAAAGTATTTTTACATAAAACTCCCTCAAGGTTTATAAATTATCCTAAGGGCCCTAGTAAATATAGGTTTAAGAAATAATCAAGACTTCGATTTACATTTCTAATTGTCTGACTCGGGTTTGAGTCTGATTATATCTGACTTGAATATAATTCAAGTACAATCTACCATCTGCAATCTACAGTTTACAATCCATAATCTACAATTTTCAATATTACAATTCAACATGAATCCATGAATCCAATTATCAATCTATACAACTTGACTGAACCGAACTATGGATATACATTCCATTTACATGGTTCTCTAGTTATTCCATTTACATGGTTTTCCAGTTATTCCATTTACATGATTCTACGGTTACATCCGTTTACTGATATCATGGTTTCGGTCAGTCAACCAATTATATAATCAATACAATTTACAAGATAAACAATACAATCAAAACACTACGGGGTTTAAGGGGTAGATTGGTACGGAAGGTGTTAAAGGTGGCACGAGGTGGTCACTTAAGACGTAATTACATCCATGCCGTTGTTTCGTGGTATTATCGACGGAGCCTTGTATTCCTGATACCTTAGTCTCCGGGGCAAGTGAGACTCCTCTCGTATACACTGGCATTCTTCTTTACCAAGATACAAACAACAGCGTTAACACTAAATACAACAATATAATACAACTGTAAAAGCTACTCTCTCTCTCTCTCTCTTACTCTTTGTCTATTCTATTCCTCCTCTTATCTTTGGGACGTACCGAGCGACCTGTTCGCTGACGACATTCTATTTCTTTCTTCTTTGAATGTCGTCAGGTGGTTTCGACCCGGCAGAGATCGAGCCATCTCCAGAAGATTTGGAGCAGTTTGCCGAAGATCCAGCACTTTAGCTTCATTGTACACTTTTCCATTCAGTACTTTTCATTTCCTGTTATGCCACTGTTTAGGCATCGTTTTTATTTCAGTTGTATTTCCTTTTCATGCATTGTACAAAAGAATGTTAATAAATAAAAGTTGTTGTTCGGTTTATATCTTGTCTCTTGTGTATTTATTTTATATTGCTTACTTCTGAGTATATACGTAGCGGACCGGTCTCGTCCCCTTCGTCGTACACCGGGAAGCGGGGCATGACAGGTTTTGTTGGCGGCCCATGCAGGTCAGAGCCGTATAGATCCCTAAGCAATATAAAACACAAGAACCGGCAACTAAAACATTCTTTACAATCATGTTCCTTGAATCTTACAATTTCATGTTCTTTGAATCATATACCTTGAATCTGTCCTAACCCAAAATTCCCTCACCTCTTTTACAATTTTACCAAAACCTTCGCATTCTTTCATTCCTTCACACATTCTTCACATTTTTAAAACCCTTGCACCACCTCGTTATTTTTCACATACTGTCAGTACATCAGCACCAAACTTTCCTTGGATTTGTTACACTTTTCTTTTACAAATTTCGAGGACGAAATTTTTATAAGGAGGGTAGAATGTAACAACCCTAATTTTCTTATACACTTTTTCCTATACAAATTTTTAAATTGTTTTTTTCAAAATCCTTAAAGGGGTATTTATTGCCTGAGCACAAGATTTAAGTAATTAATTAGCAATTTAATTACAAGAAGGAGCTTGTGCCTCATTGGTAATACCTTGCATTGCTGAACCAAGCCACCAGAGTTCAAATCCCATGCCCCACATTATTATTTTTTTTTATTTTGTTTTAAATTCTTTGGAAGCCCAACAGTCCACACATAATAACTCCCAAACTTTGAACTAAACCTGAAAAACTAAATATATCAGAGGCTACACCAGACAACCCCCCACCTCCCTGAACCCCGACTCGGACGGCGGACCGTACGACTCGACACGGCGCCGCCGGTCGGACTTGGTCGGACGACCGAGTCGTCAACAAAAAAAAGTTGACTCTTGGCCTCCCCTAGCCCCCTGTATACTCTATTTATTTAGATCGGTTCCAGAAACTTTTGAAATCCCTATTTACTCTATATTTTATTGAATTTTAATATATTTTTACATTTTTTTATTTAAACTCTTCACCTACCCTAACCCTATAAATACACCCCCTACTCTCTACCCTCTCGCTCACATTTCTGAGCCAACTCTCTAAAATTCTCAAGCGATCTTGTGTACCTTGAAAACGAGCTCGAGACGAAGCTCCGACGAATTTCCCGGCGGAACTTCTGGCGATAGTTTAAGGAACTACCGGCGACGACGCAACACATCGGTGATTCCACTACTTCTCCCTCACCCACTTGTGTGTCCTAAAACCTGTAATTCCCTTTTCTATCTCTCTTTTCTATTCTAAAAATACGGATTTACAAAACCCGACGGAATCGGAACAAATCCGATTTCCGATTCGGTTTCTTATAAAACTTCACTTCTCGTTAATACGATTATGCTTAAACTCTCTCATGTTGACTATTAAACACTAATCAACCAAATTGATCAAGTTTCATTTCATAAAATGATGGCTATTTCAATTTATCGTATTTTTCACTTAAATACCACATTGTTTCAATTCTACATTTAACTCCATTAAACTTGATTTACCTTTAAGTAGATCACGAGGTAACGACCTACCTCCTCACACACTCATATGCAACATAACACGATACCCTCGAGAACTTAGAATACGTGAAAACAAACATTTTCATTTAAATACCCTTTACTTAATAAAACCATTTCTAAAAGATTTAGTATTGGTATATCTTTATAAATAAATACCATTTATTATGAAAATAGGATAGGTTGTGGACATCAGTCGCTTATCTAAACTTGACTTTATGGTGTCTAGGCTAGGCAAGTCAGAAAGGTAACTTTAAAAGGCCCGTCTCACGGTGATTCGTGAGTGAATCCCTCCTTTCTTCACTTGTACTTATCTGGCAACAATTGGCGATGAAGAGGCGATTTGAGGCATCTCACAACTTGTCGTTTGGACCAGTTAGGAATAGTCTAGTTGACTTAGGAGACTCTAAAACATAGAATACGGAAAATTGACATCTTTACAAATAAATACCATTTACTTCATAAAACCGTTTTCTAAAGGATTTAGTATTTTACAATCTTTGCAAAAGCGCCGCTACAACCCATTTTGGGGAAACCGTTCGGGATGGTGCGGATTATCGCACATTCTCGGGCTTAGTAGTGCGAGATTCAGACCTCCGCAAGAAGCATTCGGTGTCGAAAGATTTAAAATACGATATCGTAAGAAAATGGGATTTTTAGAATATAAAATATATATTAAAATTATTTTTGTATATATATGTATATTTATCATTAAAATACCTATTTTGTTATGATATAAATATTCCACTTTTTCTAAAAAAAATCACAAGAATCGGTTTACACTAAAATACCATGAATTCCAAATAAATCAATATTGCAAATAAATACCTTTATTTCTGAAATTAGGATATTTTCACTAGAAATATCACTAATATAAAATCTACAGTTATTACAACTCTAAAGACCATAATAATTACTTGGGGTTTACCTTGAAAACTATATAAAAAGTATTTTTACATAAAACTCCCTCAAGGTTTATAAATTACCCTAAGGACCCTAGTAAATATAGGTTTAAGAAATAATCAAGACTTCGATTTACATTTCTAATTGTCTGACTCGGGTTTGAGTCTGATTATATCTGACTTGAATATGATTCAAATACAATCTACAATCTACAGTTTACAATCCATAATCTACAATCTTCAATATTACAATTCATCATGAATCCATGAATCCAATTATCAATCTATACAACTTGACCGAACCGAACCATGGATATACATTCCATTTACATGGTTCTCCAGTTATTCCATTTACATGATTCTACGTTTACATCCGTTTACTGATGTCATGGTTTCGGTCAGTCAACCAATTATACAATCAATACAATTTACAAGACAAACAATGCAATCAAAACACTACGGGGTTTAAGGGGTAGATAGGTACGGAAAGTGTTAAACGTGGCATGAGGTGGTCACTTAAGACGTAATTACATCCATGCCATTGTTCCGTGGTATTATCGACGGAGCCTTGTATTCCTGATACCTTAGTTTAGGGTTGCTAGGCACGCGTACAAGGGTCTACGAGGCATCAACCCTGCCCGATTAAAATTTTTGCCGTGCCGAACAACCCAAAGCCGGATCTTTAAACTAGGGTTTAGGCGAAAACAAGCATGCTAAATTTTTTAACACTAAGTGAGAGGGATTACAACCTTTGTAGATCCGGTCCTTCACTTCATTAGCTCCGGGTAGATGTCCCCATCGCTGCGATCGTGAACTTCGGACTCTAGAGAAGCTTCACAAGAAGAACGAACTTGCTTGTTTCGATGACTTTGAGGCCGAAGATGATCTAAGTCGGGGAGACACTAACTCAAGCTATCCCTTCACTAGGTCATGAACTTTGTGAAGAGAACACACTCTACTACATGGCAAGTGATAAAGGATGAAGGAGTAGGAAGTGGACTCACTTTAGAATTGATTTTCTCACACTTTTTCTCATGGCACCATTGGAGCTAGTAAGCTTTTCATGGAGCTTGATGAAGAAGAAGAAGAAGAAAGAATAATCTCATCATATGAATTATTATTCTCTCAATAATGTAACCATGGGTAAGTTAAGCTATCATGCTTAACTCATGTAGAGAATTAACCAAAGCATTAGGTTGAGGGTTGGGTTAACTAAATATCCTTAAGAATGACAAAAGAGTTGACTTTGTCAATGTTTCCACAAGCTTCATGAAAGCTTGAGAACTTTGACAAAGTCTTTCTCTTTTCCTATTCTTAAGATATAAACAAAACCCTAATCTTTATCCTAATCTTGGTATAAGTCTCATACACCCATCTTTGATGTATCATCAAGTATGATACAATCATGTACACTTGCATATATCACATATAAACAATGTGCACAAACAAGTGAGAAAATAAATCTTAAGTGAGCTAATACTAGTTAATGCAATGTAATATATCAAATATATAATTATACATTAAATTATTAAATCAACTCTTGATTTAATAATCCGGCTATAACCGACTAATATCATGTGTAATAACTTATCGAATCAACACTTGATCCGATAACCCGGCTATATCGCATACAACCGATCAATGTTACAAATCGCGAGAATAGAATACGGTATCTCATATCGTATTAATCTCGGTCCCGCACATATCACATATGTGCTCCTACTCCGTTTCGCTAGAGCCAGGAAACCCCTGTGTAGGACTCTAAAGACTCGTCAATACGCCGGCAGTAGGTGGTGATGATATCAATCACCCACAAGCCGCAAGCGGTCTGCTAAACGTAACGGCCACCCGGGTATTGAGCGATCAGAAGATCAACAAGAAAGCCCGCTAGTACTCCTGCGAATCCAATCAGTAACACTACCGTACAGTCCGGTCTCGTCGTCTGATATGTCGCATATCTCACCTAGGGGTGGTAAACGTCAGACACCAGTAGCTCGATAAGTCGTGTCGATATGAGGTCTATAACAGTTCGAGAAACTACTGATAACACTTACCAGTAAATCTCAGCAACCCTGGCCAGGGATTTCCAGTTATAGCCAATCGAACACAGCACAACATCAACTCCCTATACCAGGAGAGACGAATCCCCTCCTATCGCTCATTGCCTCCATATGATTCGGGACTGTTCCCAAAAGACACCTTTTTGCATGCCCTCTTGGACGTGGTATGATGGAAATCAAAGCACGGTGGGAATCACACAAGACTTTATGACGATCTCGGGTCAACAGACTACTCTGTACCAATGTCACCGGAGAACTGCCATCTGACGTGAAGTATAATACTATCTGGGAGTTCTCGACGAGTCCCTCCAGTGTACCCATTCTCCACTGAGCACTCGTACACCATCCTTGATGTCAAACACCGATGGATATGGGATCATCCATCGCCCATCATATGGGTCAAGATGCGTATACGCTAGTCTACTCTGGTGTATCGATGCCCTGTCTCGATACACCCTCGACTAGGAACAGTTTTAGGATGTACTCGTCGACTACCGTGGCCCCACTAGTATGATCTCATCATAGTCCCAGTAGTCGAGTACATATCCTAAGGGCTTTATCAACATGTAATATAGAGACAATCAGAGTACATGTTAAGATAAAGTACAACCAGATAGCATACTATCATGTCGAGTAAGAAAGTCCTCCCTATATATGTCCAAGCATCCATTACAATATACATCGTATGTACGGTAATAGCCTCTAGGGCATACATATAACTAACAATCTCCCACTTGCACTAGGGCCATCTGTTGTGGTATCGCATACCCAACAATTAGCTGCGGTTGAAGTATCTCATACTCATCCATCCCATAAAAGTCTATACTCGGAAAAAGGCCTTTGTGAGTGGATCCGCGCTGTTGTCCTCTGTGTCTACTCTCCTAACCTCGATCTCCCTGGAGATTAACCATCTCCTTGATCAGGTGATACTGCCTAAGAATTATATCTGGATTTCTGATGGGACAGTAGTTCCTTGGCATAAGCCACAACTCCATTGTCACACAATGGTAGGAACGAAGTTCATCTCATAAACTTATATATCCAGACTGCCTCTTTGGTAGCATCCTTGGTAACGATGTATCTTGCCTTTAATCGTCTAGTAAGTCACGGTATCTAGCTTGGAACTCTTCCAACATATCGTCCCTCCACTGAGGGTAAAGACAATGCCTGCGACTGACATTTAGTCGTCCTTATCACCCTGGAACCTTTCCAGTGATTCTCCCCAGGATCGATTGATACCATCTCACTAAAACTAGTGAGTATCCTAACATCCAATTAGATCTATCTCATAGATCCAAAATCCAGGATTCAGGAGGTATCACTATGATCCTATATGGAGAATCCTTGTGATAAGTGGAGATTGACCGAGCGTAACATAAGAAACTCCTTCCCTATCAAGAGTATGTCATCCACGTACTCTACGAAGAACACCACCATACTCCCTACTACCTTTTTGTCTATACAAGGTTCATCTACCATTTTGATGAAGTCAAACTATTTGACTACCACATCAAAACAGACGTTCCAACTCCGCGATGCCTGTTTTATCACATAAAACATCTTGCACACGTTTCTGCTGCTCCCACTGTCTACGAAGCCCTCTGGCTGTGTACTTATGGACGCTCTCTTCCAAATCATCATTTAGAAAAGCTGCCATGACACCCAACCGCCAAATATCGTAGTCATGGTATGTAGCCGTGGCAAGTAGGATCTGGATGGACTTAAACATAGCTTTGAAAGTCTCAACTTTTCCATGTACACCAAGTAATCTTCTCAAGATATACTTGCTCCTGATGGGGATTTAACCCTTCAGATAAAGCAACCAAAGTCTATACTTTGTTGGTGTATAAGTATTCCATCTCAGATCATTAAGCATCCAGCCATTCTTACTGAGTCTCACTCCTGATGGCCAGCTCAAAACTAGTTGGGTCATCATCTCATGATGCAATCCTCGCTCCCACTGTCATAGAGAAACCGAAGTATCTCTCAGGTGGGTGAGAAACCGTACTAGATCGGTGGAGAGGCTGAGGTTCGTTGGTTAGTATTGAATCCTTTGGTTCTACCAAATCATCAGCTGCAGTTTGTATAGCTGGAACCTTTCCAGTTCTACATAACAGACCTTGCCTCAAGCTTGTCCGGATTTTGCTTTTAGACATAGTCCGGACAACCCCAAATCTTAACAAACTTAAGATATGGGCTCTTCCCTTTCCATATCACATATGAAGTGGTAGGCAACTGATTTGATTTGAACCTTATTCAATAGGTATGCAGCTTTTCAATTGCATAACTCCCAAAAGGAAAATAGGAAACTCAGTAGTACTCATCATAGAGCACACCATATCATATAGGGTGCTATTGCTCCGCCCCGATATACCATCGTGCTATGGTGTATACGGAGGAGTAATACTGAGAGGGAATCTCATTCTCCTTTAGAATAATCCAGGAATTCCGTGCTCAGGTATTCTTCTCCTTGATTACATTAAAGGACATAATAC
Source organism: Agapanthus africanus (assembly GCA_030015575.1). Taxonomy (NCBI): domain Eukaryota; kingdom Viridiplantae; phylum Streptophyta; class Magnoliopsida; order Asparagales; family Amaryllidaceae; genus Agapanthus; species Agapanthus africanus. The sequence goes on along the minus strand of JASDDO010000014.1, from coordinate 563,545,356 downwards.
TTATACCCGTTTTGGTTCTCTACTTCTAACTTATATTCTGTGAATATCTCAAAAGGTTCGGACTTGTGTTTCAACAGGAACATATGTCTGAATCTTGAGAGATCATCAGAGAATGTAATGAAGTACAAAGAACCGGTCTTGGCATGTGTAGACAGGGGACCTTCATACATCAACATCAACATGTATCATCCCAAGTGTTCACTAACTCTTTCTCTGCTTCCTATTAACATAGCTATGGTCATCTTATCTTTGTGACATGACTGGCAAGTTTCACAAGATGTAAATTCAAACAGATTTAAATATGCATCTATATGTAACTTAGCTAGTCGGGTCGCATTGATATTACCTAGTCTACAATACCTCAAGAAGGATTCGTTCATTTCTGAACTCTTCCTCTCATGTGTGTTCTGTATACTAAGAACTGTAGTTTGATTTAGAACATCAATGGTTTTAGATAACGTGCCTGAACCGATCAACTCTTGATATAGGAAATGTTCAAAACATTATCCAACAATACAAAATTATATCCCTTCTTTACTAATAAAGAGACTGATATGATGTTGTATATCAGGTTCGGTATCTAATAACATTTGTTCAGAATCAATGTATTCTGGTAATACAGGATGAAAGTGACCAACAGACATGGCTGCAACACTTGCACCGTTTTCTGTCTCATGAAACTTATCACCCGTTCTCAGTTCTCTACCTATCTGTAGCCCATGTAACAGATTACATATGCGGGATCCTAATCCGGTATCTCATACCCAGGACGTAAAGGATACTGAGAAACAGTTCTCTGTAATGAACACGCCCGAAGAAGATGCATCAGCATGCACTTTCTTCGTTTGGGCGGCATGGGAAATCTGGTATTCCCCAATTTCCTACTCTGTCTTATAACAATTATAAGTTGGAGCGGGTCCAACGTTCCCCAGCTCAGTATAACAAGCGGGTTCGGTCAATATATCCGGTTTTTTATCTTGATTAAGGCGTGATATGGTCGCTACCTTGAGAGAGAGAGAGAGAAGAAAACACTCAGCGTATGCTCTTGCAAGATTAGATTGGTTATTATTTTATCTAATCAGGATGGCTCCCACTGTTTTTATCAAATCTTCCTTCAAACCCTAAAAGGAAAGACTAGCCGGGATTAATTACACGCTACAAGTTCGCCAATCTTTCAGCCAGGCCAGTGTCGGTACTTTGAGGGAGGTTCCCCGTGCTTTCGTACAGACCTAATTAAAGTAAACCTCATTTTCCCAGAGGCATAACCCCGTTGACACCTTTCTAGACACCTACTTGATCGGCTAATTGCAATGTGTAAAACTCTCCCAGGAGTAACAATTACTCACAGTGGGTATCGGGATCCAACTATCTCATAGAAGGTATGCAATCTCATTACAAATTTCAACACTTGAAATTCCCGATAATATTTTGCCCCAAACGATCTATGACCTTGACAAGGTCAACAAACCATAGACCGTAAGTCAAGGTCAACCCGTCATTTCTTGATTGAATTAAAACCACCCGCACGACCCTTGACAAGGTCAACAAGGTCGTACGACTACCCTAATCCAATCTGCATCATATGCATAAACAAATAACTACTGGTCAGCTACCGCACACTATGCCTTGACAAGGTCAACAAACGCAGCACGAATACTAAGCAGGACTTATCTGAAATGACGGAGGGCTACGACAGGTTTTTCTGAAAACCTATTGCGTAATGAACTTGATATCGTTGTAGAATCAAATGATTTTAAAATGGAGTATTTTGAGGCTTTTCTAGTTTTGCTAAAGGGGTCACTCCCAGTGAAGGGATCGTCGACGCTTTCCTCATCGAATAAGGTGCAGGATATATCATATATATCACTATGCAAAGCGAAAACTCCAAAAGCAATCAAAAGACAAACCGAGGAGTGTAGCATCTGCCAGTTATTGCTAAAGGGGTCACTCCCGGTGAAGGGATCTCGGCCCTTTCCTTATCGAATAAGGTGCAGGATGTTCTACAAGGAACACCGCGATGCAAAGCAAGAACCGTAGCTACCTGTTTTTGAAAATTCGATTCCACAACATCTTTTAGGTTTCTTTTCTTTCATTAATCATATTAATGAAGTCCCATCATTTAAGTCACCTAAACATCACAGATAAATACGACGTACACTTATGCCATCCGCATTCGCCTCGATGTCCCCTCGTACACCGTTAGGTTAGGTAACTAACGGCAGAGCGGGGCAGGGCTAGCGCGGGTGTAATACATAAGTAACGTCTATATAATATATCGTATATACTATATACAGTATCTATCACAACATATCAAATGATCACATCACAGATATCGCAGCAGAAGAAACATGTATGAAATATTGGATATACTAGGACGTCCGTGTTTTCAATACGAGCCTGTATAAAACACGGATTCCACGGTCGCGATGAATAGTCAAACCCACATCCCTAGACCCCTACGAGAGCGGCAAGCAACACTGCCAATTCTAGGGTTAGGAGACCCGGTCTCGACTCCTCCAGATGCTCTCCCACTAGACCCTAGAACCCGGTTACTTGTGCTCCCCGCCTTGGGTCTACCTAATGCGGAAAAGTAAATAATATACAATGGTGACATCATCCTCACCCCGGAAGTGCTCCAATAAAAGAATATTACATACAAATGAATTTTACATGAATGAAAATAAAAAACCCTCATCTCACATAAAACCCCCGGCTATTCAGAACGCGACGATCCAATGAAACATATCACAGCAACACATAATATCACATATCATCAACGTAAGCAAGTATGTGTATCCCGATTGTCATTGGCAATACACCACATACTACGCTTATGGTCACAGAAAAGAAAGTGTAAAACTACAACAGTTGGAATCCGCAACCTTCTTAGACATCGCATGCCTAACCAAATGAATTCCTTAGACATCGCATGCCTAACAATTATAAACCCCTCATTTTAGTCTCATTATCAAAAACACTTTTCAACATCAAGTCGGGCAATTCAACAAGATTCCCGACATCCTGATCGAATGCTCGTCGCAAACTGTAGTAGACGGCCACACCCCCGGATGCCGTCGACGAAGTGCACTAAGGCGGAACACCTGCCGCGAGCACCCGAACGGATGCTTTTGGCGACGGGGTTCTTCTACAGTCACTTGGTCGGGGCAATGGGGCATGGCTCTCTGTTAAGTTTACCCGGCGAGTATCCGCGTACGCTACGTGATTGCGACGGACTTTTGATCACATCAAAATTCCATGGCAACCGATCATCTGAGACTGAACTGCTAGATTTATAACATTCAAATTAGTTATCTTATAACTACCTGTGGATTCCAAATATTGTATCACATTCCAGATAAATAGACAGTGTTAAACATTCCGATCGAATAATCAAACACCCAAGATTTCCCCAATATATCTCAACACTTGAAATCAGTTTAAAAACATCCATCACATGCCACAGTACCAATGGGCCAGCCATAGAAGGGTCAAGCCAACGCCTCACAGGTGGCACGCCGTACTGCCCCAAACCCTAAGGTTTTAGAGGAAGTTCAAGAAGGTCACATAATCGAATTAAGGTTTGTTGTCTTCTAGAGGGTCCACCGCGTTACTTGCACGACATAGAACGTTCTTAAACTCGAGAAAAAATCCAACTTTTGAAAAAATTTCCGACAGGGAATAAAGTGAGTTATTGATATCCGTTCGAACTTTTTAACAGTTGTAAAAATTATCCGGACAAAACTAAACGAAGTTAAATTATCCGATCGAATCATCGAGTCCCCAATACACCCCTAGAAAACTCAACACTTGAGTGGAATTAAAAAATTCCCAGAAAAAATTGCCAAGAAAGGACCTAAGAATAAATATATGAAATTCCAGGGACTAAGTCAAATTTTGGCCGCGGAACCGCCGCCAAACCCTTGGTTTGTCCGCGGTTCCGCGGTCAGGTGAGTGACTTAGTGGACCGTACTTCACAGTAATTCTTAGTTTTTCCTTCTTGTTTTTCTGAGTATTTTTAATTCATAAAAAATCACATTTCTGAAAAATATTCAGACATGGGTAAACATCGGGGTTTCCGGGTTCGATCGGACTTTAAACTTCGCTCAGACTTCGCCAAAAGCTCTAGCTTAGCTCTGATACCATTGTAGGGTTGCTAGGCACGCGCACAAGGGTCTACGAGACATCAACCATGCCCGATTAAAATTTTAGCCGTATCGAACAACCCAAAGCCGGATCTTTAAACTAGGGTTTATGCGAAAACAAGCATGCTAAACTCTTTAACACTAAGTGAGAGGGATTACAACCTTTGTAGATCCGGTCCTTCACTTCATTAGCTCCGTATAGATGTCCCCATCGCTGCGATCGTGAACTCCAGACTCTAGAGAAGCTTCACAAGAAGAACGAACATGCTTGCTTCGATGACTTCGAGGCCGAAGATGATCTACGTCGGGGAGACACTAACTCAAGCTATTCCTTCACTAGGTCATGAACTTTGTGAAGAGAACACACACTACTACATGGCAAGTGATAGAGGATGAAGGAGTAGGAAGTGGGCTCACTTTAGAATTGATTTTCTCACACTTTTTCTCGTGGCACCATTGGAGCTAGTAAGCTTTTCATGGAGCTTGATGAAGAAGAAAAAGAAGAAAGAATAATCTCATCATATGAATTATCATCCTCTCAATAATGTAACCATGGGTGAGTTAAGCTATCATGCTTAACTCATGTAGAGAATTAACCAAAGCATTAGGTTAAGGGTTGGGTTAACTAAATATCCTTAAGAATGACAAAAGAGTTGACTTTGTCAATGTTTCCACAAGCTTCATGAAAGCTTGAGAACTTTGACAAAGTCTTTCTCTTTTCTTATTCTTAAGATATAAACAAAACCCTAATCTTTATCCTAATCTTGGTATAAGTCTCATACACCCATCTTTGATGTATCATCAAGCATGATACAATCATGTACACTTGGATATATCACATATAAACAATGTGCACAAACAAGTAAGAAAATAAATCTTAAGTGAGCTAATACTAGTTAATGCAATGTAATATATCAAATATATAATTATACATTAAATTATTAAATCAACTCTTGATTTAATAATCCGGCTATATCCGACTAATATCATGTGTAACAACTTATCGAATCAACACTTGATCCGATAACCCGGCTATATCGCATACAACCGATCAATGTTACAAATCGTGAGAATAGAATACGGTATCTCATATCATATTAATCTCGGTCCTGCACGTATCACATATGTGCTCCTACTCCGTTTCGCTTGAGCCAGGAAACCCCTGTGTAGGACTCTAAAGACTCGTCAATACGCCGGCAGTAGGTGGTGATGATATCAATCACCCACAAGCCGCAAGCGGTCTGCTAAACGTAACGGCCACCCGGGTATTGAGCGATCAGAAGATCAACAAGCAAGCCCGCTAGTACTCCTGCGAATCCAATCAGTAACACTACCGTACAGTCCGGTCTCGTCGTCTGATATGTCGCATATCTCGCCTAGGGGTGGTAAACGTCAGACCCCAGTAGCTTGATAAGTCGTATCGATATGAGGTCTATAACAGTTCGAGAAACTACTAATAACACTTACCAGTAAATCTCAGCAACCCTGGACAGGGATTTCCAGTTATAGCCATTCGAACACAGCACAACATCAACTCCCTATACCGGGAGAGACGAATCCCCTCCTATCGCTCATTGCCTCCATGTGATTCGGGACTGTACCCAAAAGCCACCTTTTTGCATGCTCTCTTGGACGTGGTATGATGGAAATCAAAGCACAGTGGGAATCACACAAGACTCTATGACGATCTCGGGTCAACAGACTACTCTATACCAGTGTCACCGGAGAACTGCCATCTGACGTGAGGTATAATACCATCTGAAGTTCTCGGCGAGTCCGTCCAGTGTACCCAGTCTCCACTGTGCACCCGTACACCATCCTTGATGTCAAACACCGATGGATATGGGATCATCCATCGCCAATCATATGGGTCAAGATGCGTATATGCTAGTCTACTCTGGTGTATCGATGCCCTGTCTCGATACACCCTCGACTAGGAACAGTTATAGGATGTACTCGTCGACTACCGTGGCCACACTAGTATGATCTCATCATAGTCCCAGTGGTCGAGTACATATCCTAAGGGCTTTATCAACATGTAATATATAGACAATCAGAGTACATGTTAAGATAAAGTACAACCAGATAGCATACTATCATGTCGAGCAAGAAAGTCCTTCCTATATATGTCCAAGCATCCATTACAATATAGATCGTATGTACATTAATGTCCTCTAGGGCATACATATAACTAACACTTAGTCTCCGGGGCAAGTGAGACTCCTCTCGTATACACTGCCATTCTTCTTTACCAAGCTACAAATAACAGCGTTAACACTAAATACAACAATATAATACAATTGTAAAAGCTACTCTCTCTCTCTCCCTATCTTACTCTCTGTCTATTCTATTTCTCCTCTTTTCTTTGGGACTTACCGAGCGACCTGTTCGCTGACGATATTCTATTTCTTTCTTCTTTGAATGTCGTCAGGTGGTTTCGACCCGGCAGAGATCGAGCCATCTCCAGAAGAATTGGAGAAGTTTGCCGAAGATCCAACACTTTAGCTTCATTGTACACTTTTCCATTCAGTACTTTTCATTTCCTGTTATACCACTGTTTAGGCATCGTTTTTATTTCAGTTGTATTTCCTTTTCATGCATTGTACAAAAGAATATTAATAAATAAAAGTTGTTGTTCGGTTTATATCTTGTCTCTTGTGTATTTATTTTATATTGTTTAGATACGCTTAGCATATATACTTCTAAGTATATACGTAGCGGACCGGTCCCGTCCCCTTCGCCGTACACCGGGAAGCGGGGCGTGACAATACTCGATCCAAAACTTGCACAAATCATGTGCTACGAAAGGCAACAAGGAAAGTCTTTTGTGTACACTCCATTAAGCTTGCATTCGCGACTATATACCTGCTTAAATGGAAACGATATCCAAAACACGCTGATTTGCGGGCAACATGACGATAGTGTTCGCACTTAAAGAAAATTCCCAAAAGTAAAGTATAAAGCTCTTGTACACAGGCGGGATGCACGTACGAATATATGATAAACAAAAAAATTCAACAGAAAGCATTCAACAGTTAATAAAAAGAGAAATACATTGATCTAAATATACTACTCTACAGGGAAAAGATCACCAAATATGGGAGCAGAAATACAAGGGTTAACAAAACAAAATACGAAATTCTCCAATTCCCTCTCCGCCCTCTCCACCACGTCGAAACGGCGGTCTTCACGAGGGATTGATCCACACCAATTAGCACCATGCTCATCATCAAAAGCAGACATGACAGCCCGCCGTGCTCTTATCTGACCCAGCAGATGAACCGAGCGATCCTTCAGAGCCTGGGTAATCAAGCATTCTTCGTGGAAACACTCAATCTTATCCTCCGTCGTATCAAGAATTGCCAGGGTCATCTCTGCCGGGTGAGGAGGAATATCGGCGAGCACGGCTAGAAAGATCGTCCGGAGCTAAATGGAGCCCATAGGAAGAGGAGAGCCCCTACGAGTCAGAAGCTCGTATATCACCGCGTCACATTGAGCGTCGGTGAGTAGGGGATCTGCTAGCCGCGCAGTAAGGCGAGGAACCATCTCCTCGATAGGCACCTTCCATGGTTGCTGACGAGCGTGGGGCCGGTTGCAAGCCATAAGTTGTGATTTGTCTCTCAAGATGATCACCTTAAGGTCTAAATGGTTTTCTCTTTAGAGAAGAAGAAAGGCCTTGGCTTCAAGTTATAAAGAGATGCATTCAATGCTATGCACAGAAAATGTTGTGCATAGTGGAACTATTCCCAAGGCCTAGAAAAAGGGAAGTGCGTCAGAAATTAAGGAGGTGACTCATTAGAATCAGAGTAGGGAGATGAAACGACCTCATCGGCAGAGCCTCACGTGCATAGCACGTGAGCACCAGCCTTGATCCTTATTGGAAGTTAAAACGGCATCGCACATGCATAACACATGAGCAGGTGCTAATACAGGATTGAAATCCCCCAACAGTACCTCATACGCAAAACACGTGAACACCAACAACAGTATGACAAAACTTCATACAGAACACAAGTAAACATAAAAAATAGGGAAAAGAAAGTTTTGTCATTCATACTCCGAAAATTCATACAAAAAATAAAAGAAAATGTTTACAATGGTAAAACATTAAATCCAGGACATGGATTGAGAAATTCAGAAGTAAGGCCGTCTAAAATGCTTCTAGCCTCTCGGACCATTCTCGTATGCATCCTCTCACGATCGCAAGCGTCAGGGTCCTCACTGATGTCATCCGTCCTCCGATAAGCAGAGATTATCGTTGTCTGTTGGAAAATTTGATGCAAGATATCAATGAGATTATCTCGCCGCTTCTTCGAGATCAAGCCCATCAGATATACTGAGTGCACCTTATCTTCGGCATCATCCAATGCCTTAAGCGGCATGGCTTCATAAAATCCAGGAAGTGCATCCCAAATTGCTCTCACAACGAACTTCAGAAGAGCGGAGCGATGAGGAAGCAGCCGACCGTTGTATTCATTAAAGCGACTCATAATTTCAGCGCACTGTGCATTTGTAAACTCCTGGTTTTGGCAGCGGCCTTGTGCGCGAATGTCTTCATAAAAAATAATTTCCTTAAGATCGTACAGATAAGCGGCCATAGTGCCTGAAAAGAAAAACCAGTGAGAGTTTAGTGGTCAAACGGATCCTCATTAAACAGATATTGGAATTCAAACAATTCTTCGGAAAACAAGTTCTGTTAAGTTACCAACAAATTCAAATTTGTGCGAATAGGGGTAAAACCCTGTGAAAAAAATTGCAAGAACACCAGGGGATAAAATTCCTGTAGGGTCCTCTTGATCTTTTAAAGCTAAACTCTTCGCTTTAGGAATTAAATTCCTTTTATATGATGGAATTAAATTTCAAAAAAAACGCATGAAAACATATGAGAAGCAAAATTCCATGAAGCCTCAAAAAGAATCAGAGGGGAATGCCCGAGATATAAAGGTTTACTGCTCAAAGATCACATCTTTGGATCCCTAAGAGGATGGATTTTTGAGGAGAGCAAAGCTCTCATGATGGATTTAAAATCCAGAAATTTTTTGTTCAAAAAGGGAAGTTTTCTGATGTACAAAAGGTTTACCTAAAAAGGGTTTCTTTTAACAGAGTTTAACTCTGGAACTACAATGGCAGAGAACTAAGCTCTGAGGAAGAGAATTAAATTCTCAAAGAAAACGAAGAAGGAAGAAGATGAAAGAAACAGTGGCTGCCTATGGAACCAAACCCTTTCATTTATAAGACGAGACAAGGGCGGTTCTGTAAGTCTATGGTAGCGCCCCGGCCGTCAATCCGGGGCCAAACGCGGAACAAAAACTATTACAACTGGTGCTAGCGCAGACTATAACCCGGATCGTGCCATTAATACTAAACAAGCAACTACAAAATGATAGAATGGCTATACCGATCGATCCGTATCCTTCGATCATTAGCCATCATCCCGTGATCCTCACGGCATCTCCGATCTCGCTTGATCTCCTGTCTCCTCATCGAAGTGGCTCCACGTCAACGAATCTTTATACGGGCTCCCGCCTCTAAACCGAGGCAACTCGGACATGAAGTTTGCTAACCGACATGTCCAAGATTGAAGTAGAGAGTGTGTAGAATAGTTTGTCTCAAGGCACCCAATGAATTGGGTGAAGATAAATGAAGTTGCCTTTTTGGGAATTGATGAAATGAGCTATGGAATTTTGCTAAGAAAAATCAAGCACACACACACAAATGAAAATGTGTATCCATTACAAATGGGGGCCGACCACTAAGAAGCTCACTGGAAATTGGGGAGGGTGACCATAGGAAAACTAGTGGTAACCATATACAAATATCACAAAAGATCTAAAGCAAAATATCCTTAAGTGGACAAAAAAGAATTAAAGCAAAAGATGACTCATAAAAGGGACCATGCTCATTCTAGAAGCCCACACCAAAGAGGATTCTGCTGGAGCCTCGGGTTACCACAGAAAACCCCCTCCCATTCAAATCCTATACTTACTGCAAAAAGCCACAAAAGCAAATGACACCCCCAAGCTAGAAACCCAGGCCCAAGCCACAAAAGCAAATAACACCCCCAAGCTAGAAACCCAAGGAGAAATGGTTAGCCAAGGAATTGCAAACAAATACCGCAACATAAACATTAAACTAAATGTTAGTGACACTACTACAATATGGGGTTGCCCCTACGGATGATTAAATCCGTAGGGGCAGATTTTTCTTGCCCCTACGGACTAAGCCGTAGGGCCAATTGGTTATCCCTACGGTGCCCGACATTTTAATTTAAAAATATTAAATCGTAATTTGTTGTTTGGCCCTACGGAGCCGCAAACCAATAACCTACATTTTTTTCCGTAGGGGCATCTAAATGGGAATTTAATAAAAAAAAGGCACAGAAATGCCCTACGCCTCGATCTCTTTCCCTCTCGTTCCCAAAATTTTCTCCCGTTCCCGCGTCTTCAATTTTCTCTTCGTCGCCACCGCGCGCCCTCCATTCTCAGCCCGCCACCGCCCTCATTCTTCCTCGTCGAGTTCCTCGTCGTCGATTGCGTGCGTCGTCGACCGCCAAGCGTCTTCGTCATCTCCTCCACCGTCTACAGGTAAGTAAATCTCCAATTAAACATAATTGTCATGATGTTAGGGCTAGGGTTCAGGGTTCGGGTAGGGATGAGGGTTAGGGTTAGGCATCGGGTTCAGTTTATGTTAGGGTTAGGGTTAGGGTTAGGGTTAGGGTTAGGGTTGGGGCTCGGCTGGGGCTGGGACTGGGGCTGGGGTTGGGGCTGGGGTTAGGGTTAGGTTGGGGCTGGGGCTGGGCTGGGGCTGGGGCTAGGGTTAGGTTAGGGTTAGGGTGGGGCTGGGGTTAGGATTAGGTTGGGGTTGGGGTTTGCTGAATTTGGCAAACCTGAGAGGAATTTTCAGCAATTTTAGTCTAGTTTGATTACTAAAATTATTGTTGATCGAGAAAATCTTGGTCCTTCAAATCAAACATTGTTTGTTACTGTATGTCAACGAGTACAGATAAAAGAAAAAACCGATTTCAAGTGGAAATTACTGTATGTCGATGTTAGACATGGGTTTTATGGATATTTCGAGTGTCGGTGTTAGACACTCAGGTTTTCCATGATTTTTACGTATCGTTGGTGGACATACGTTGTTAATATCCTTATATATATATACTTATAGGTATATGTCTTCATGATGTTTCGGGTGTCGATGATAGACATTCAGGTTCCATGAGACTTACAAGATGTGAGGACCGATCTGTGGATGCGGTGCCTGAGGAATTGGGATTTGATGTGTCAGTGAGGGACACTGGTGTTTTTCCATGCTGATGATTTTGCATGAGATTTTATTGTATCGTCCCACACACTCAGGATTATTATTGATATGCATTGCTTCATGTAGTTGTAGTTGTAAGTCCACGTTGCGACCCCCGGTTCTTACGGGGAGGCGGAAACGGTATAAAAATCAAATTTTTATCGCAAGAGGCAACATGGACTAAACTAGGTCGGGATCTTTACCTAAACTAAAACTAGCATACTAAGCTAAAGATATTTAGCTACTCGGATTAAGATGGTTATACCTAGCTTTTCTTGAACTCCTTCTCTTCAAGCTCCGGTGGTGGTCCGATGGCTCCTTCTCGCCGTCTCCGTACGCCGAAGATAGATCCACTTGAAAGCTCCAACCTTTAGCTCCTTCTTCGTTCTTTGAAGAAACTAGTTCACTTGGTTTGCTAAACCTAGTGAACTAGAATGAGTAGAGAAGAAATAGAATGGGATTTTATCTATGGTTCTTGATTCTCAACTCATGAGACAAGAGAACCATAGATCAAAGAGAGGGAGCAAGAGGATGAGGGTGAGAGCTCAAGAACAAGAGAGAGAATGAGCAAGAAAGAATGAGCAACTCTTTTGTCTCTCACCCTCTCATAATCCAAAGTAATCATAACTCATCATATTAACAAAAGTCTTATGTGATCGTAGAAGCAACCATAACCTTATCATGTCATGCACTCATTTTACTTAAATGAATAAGCAAGTAAAAGTCTTTGGCATGAAATGATAGCCATGGTTATCATGATGGTCAACTAGTCAAGCCTAGTCAACCGGTCAACAAAGTCAACAAGTCAACAAAAGTCAACAAGTCAACAAAGTCAACAACCAAGTCACCATAATACTTAATTAATATAATAGTTAATCACATATCATATTCTTATAGGGTTGAGCAAAAAGTCAAAAAGTCAACGGTCAACTGTCAACAACCCTAATGAGAATCCGCTGTCTGTGCCTCCCTGTCAACTGTGCATACACACCCGCATCCGCGTTCCGAGGAACACGAATGCAAACTGGATAAATCCAATCCCATAAGGTACACTAGGATCTGGCTTAAACCAAAGCCCGCTAGTGTAAACTGTCCGGACACTGTGCGTGCACAAGTGCATGGATGTGACCGAACCCTGTCGCAAAACCATGCGACCTGTCGCAATACCATGCGACCTCTACTCTTTTGCCTAAAGGCGAAAAGCTTTCTGTGTGGGACTCTAAAGACTCGACACTATGCTGGCAGTGGGTTTAACCACAGACCGCAAGCGGCACTAGCTGTGCGTAACGGTCCCCAGGTAATGCCGACAAGAAGACCGACGAGACGAAACCCATCCGAACTCCTACTGAGCCTGAGTGTGACATTCTCCGTACAGTCCGGTCTGTTCATCTGATACATCGCATGGCGGGCCTAGGGGGCGGTAAACGTCAGTCCCCCAATAGCGGTACAAGTCGTGCCGGAGCGAAGCCCAAAACACCCTGAGATAACACTGGAAACCTACCAGTATATCTCGTTTGCCCTGGCCAGGGACTACTCGTGTAATGGCTCTCCTAGGCACAGCGCGATGTCAACCCCCAATACCGGGAGAGACGAATCCTGTCTAACCGTCACTGCCTCCAAGTGCTTCGGGACTGCACCCAACCACCTGTTTGCACGACTCCTTTGAGCCGTGGTAGGGTAGTGATCAAAGTACAGTGGGAACACACCCGAGGCGAAGTGATAGTGTCAAGTCAGCGGACTAAGCTGTACTCATGTCACCTGGAAACTGATAACTGACGATAGGTATAATACCAACTGGTCAGTTCCCGACGAGTCCTGTCCAGTGTACCCGTAACCTAACGGGCACCCGCATACTATCTCAAGTACGACGTACTGACGGCTGTGGGACAGACCGTCTCCCATACTGGGATGAGAAGCGCATGCGCTGGTCTACTCCGGAGTATCGATGCCCTGTCTCGATAGTCCTGCGACCAGGGACCTGCATAAGGATGTGCTTCTAGATTACCCAGCCCCACTAGTGTGACGGCCATCACATCGCTGGTAATCAAGCAAAGATCCTAAGGGCTCCACTAATGTGTATAAGCAATATACAAAGATAAACACATGTACACATTGAAGTAGAAATAGACCAAGTAGCATACTACTATTTTGAGCAAGATTGTATATACAAGGTGAATATCCCAAGCATCCATTAAGTAATATACATACTAGTATGATACAGTAATGGCCTCTAGGGCATATACACTAACAATCTCCCACTTGCACTAAGGCCATGTACTGGCGTATCGAAGACCTATCATCTCGATCAGCCGCTCGAACTGAGTCTGGGGTAGGGCCTTGGTGAATGGATCTGCAGTGTTGTCTTCCGAAGCGACTCTCCGAACCTCGATCTCCTGGCGATCCACGATCTCCCTGATCAGGTGATACCGCCTCAAGATGTGCCTGGATCTCTGATGGGACCTGGGTTCCTTCGCTAAAGCTATAGCCCCGTTGTTGTCGCAATACAGAGGTATTGGATCAACAATGGACGGAACCACCTGAAGTTCTTTCAAGAACTTCCTCATCCAGACAGCTTCTTTTGCGGCATCTGATGCAGCGATGTATTCCGCTTCCATCGTCGAGTCTGCAACGGTTTCCTGTTTGGAACTCTTCCAACACACCGCCCCTCCATTGAGGGTAAAGACAAAACCCGACATGGACTTGGAATCATCCTTGTCACTCTGGAAGCTGGAGTCAGCAAAGGCCTCGATCTGGAGGTCTTTTCCGCCATACACCAAGAACATCTCCTTAGTCCTTCTCAGGTACTTAAGAATGTTCTTTACCGCTATCCAGTGTTTCTCCCCAGGGTTTGACTGATACCGGCTTACCACACTCAGTGCATAAGCTACATCCGGTCTGGTACACAACATCGCATACATTATAGAGCCTACCGCAGAAGCGTAGGGTATAATTGACATGCGATCCCTCTCCAAATCAGTCTTGGGAGACATCTCTTTACAGAGGGTGATCCCGTGACAAGCCGGTAGGTTACCGCGCTTGGAATCTTCCATACTGAATCTCTTCAGTATGGTGTCGATGTACCTGGACTGTGAAAGTCCTAATATCCTCTTGGATCTGTCACGGTAGATCCGGATACCCAGAATGTATGAGGCATCACCCAGGTCTTTCATGGAGAACCTGTGTGACAAGAACCCCTTGACAGATTGTAGCATAGGAATGTCATTTCCTATTAAGAGAATGTCATCCACGTATAAAACGAGGAATACTGCAGTTCTCGCTACAAATCTACTATAGATGCATGGTTCATCTGGATTTTTGATAAAGCCAAATTCTTTGACCGTCTCATCAAAGCAGATGTTCCAACTCCGCGATGCCTGCTTTAGTCCATAGATGGACTTAAGCAACTTGCACACCTTTCCGCTGCTCCCACTCTGAATGAAACCCTCTGGCTGGTCCATATAGACACACTCCTCTAAATTTCCATTTAGAAAAGCTGTCTTTACGTCCATTTGCCAAATCTCATAATCGTGGAAGGCAGCAATGGCAAGAAGGATCCGAATGGATTTCAGCATGGCTACTGGAGAGAAGGTTTCGTCATAGTCCAAGCCAGGTCTTTGACGAAAACCCTTTGCTACCAGTCTTGCTTTATAGGTCTCAACCTGTCCATCTACACCAATCTTCCTTTTGAAGATCCACTTGCATCCTACGGGTTTTACCCCGTCTGGAGCAATGTCCAACGTCCAAACCTTGTTGGTGTACATGGACTCCATTTCGGTCCGCATTGCATCCAGCCATTTCACAGAGTCAACGCTCTGAACGGCCTGCTGGAAGCTAGTAGGCTCATCATAATCTATGATGCAATCCTCTCTATCCCCGTCTATGAGAAAACCGCAGTATCTCTCGGGCGGATGAGACTGCCTACTACTCCTGCGGAGCGGCGTAGGAATGTCCTGTTCTTCCGAACCCTCTGGTTTCACTAAACTTTCAGTATTAGTCCGTGGTTCTGGAATTTCTTCCAGTTCTACTGCGCTCCCACTAATTTCCTTTTCTAAGAACTGGTGTTCTAGAAAGTGGGCATTACGAGAAACAAGGACTTTTTGTCCCTCTGCGTAGTAGAAAAGATACCCCCTGGTGTTCTTTGGGTATCCCACAAACTTGCACAGTACTGAACGTGCCTCGAGCTTGTCCGCATGCTGCTTTTTGACAAAAGCCGGACATCCCCAGATCTTCAAATATTGAAGATAGGGTTTCTTCCCACTCCACATTTCATATGGTGTGGAAGGCACAGTCTTAGTCGGAACTCGGTTCAAAAGGTACGCAGCTGATTCTAGCGCATACCCCCAGAATGATCGCGGTAACTCAGCGTTACCCATCATGGACCGCACCATATCCAATAGGGTTCGGTTCCGTCTCTCCGATACACCGTTATGTTGCGGGGTGTAAGGAGGAGTAAGCTGAGAGAGAATTCCGTTCTCTTTTAAATAGTCCAGGAACTCGGCACTTAAGTATTCTCCATCTCGATCCGATCTTAGAATCTTAATACTTTTGCCGATCTGTTTCTCTACTTCATTCTTATACTCCTGGAATTTTCCAAAGGCCTCGGACTTATGTTTCATTAAGAAGACATAACCGTACCTCGAGAAGTCATCCGTAAAAGTAATGAAGTAAGAATGTCCGCTTCGGGCATGTGTAGACATTGGACCGCACACGTCACTGTGTACGAGTCCCAAGAGCTCGCTCGCTCTTACTCCATGTCCAGTAAACGGAGTCTTTGTCATCTTTCCTTTGAGACAGGATTGACAAGTGGCATACGACTGATATTCGAATGCATTCAAATACCCTTCTGTATGTAACTTCGTCAACCTTCTCTCATTGATGTGACCCAATCTACAATGCCATAAGAAAGTCTGATTTATTTCTGGAGACTTTCTCTTGTGTGTATTCTGGACATTAAAGATCTGTGGTTGGTTTAACACGTATATACCATTACTCAAAGTACCTGACCCAATCAAAATTTGATTAAGGTGAATGTTTACAACATTACTTACAAACGCAAATTCATAACCTTCTTTAGAAACTAAAGATACAGAAATGATATTACAAGTTGCGTTGGGTACAAAAAAGCAATTACGCAAAACCAAAACATGTCCATCTGACATTCCCAGGTGATAGTCCCCCACGGCTTTAGCATCCATGCTAGCTCCGTTCGCAACTCTGAGGGTCATGTCACCTGCCTTCAAAACCCTACGGTTTCTCAACGCCTGCAAAGAATTACAGATATGAGATCCTGATCCGGTATCCAATACCCAGGAAGTAGAGTTTATTGAAAGACAGTTTTCAATAACATACACACCTGAAGCTGAAGCTGCAACCTGCTTCAATTCCTATGTTCTGGCCTTCCAGGCCCTGCAATCATTCTTCCAGTGTCCTTTCTTATGACAATAGAAGCATTCTTCCTTATCCACAAGCTTCCCCGCTATCTTTGTTGCTTTACCTTTTCCCTTCGTATCCACTTTACTAACACCGCCCCTTGGTTTGGTGGGGGCCTTCTTCTTCTTTCCCTTGGCTTTCGCCTTGGACCTAGAAGAAGATGATCCTCCTACAAACAAAGTGGATGTATCCCTACCTTTCTGTAGGGTGCCCTCTGCGCTCCTCAGCATGTTGAGGAGCTCTGAAAGTTCAACCTCTTTTTCTTGTACGTTGAAGTTCAGTATAAACTGGGCGTAAGTGGAAGGAAGGGACTGGAGAACTATATCCGTATATAGCTCACTCTCCAATGTGATCCCTAGGTCAGCGAGCTCCTCAATGTAGCCGATCATCTTAAGCACGTGCTCGGCTACTGATGATCCGACGGCCATTCTTGTCGAGAATAACTTTTTCGACGCTTCGTATCTTGCGATACGAGATTGCTCTCCATACAGTTCTTTTGTATGGAGCAATATGGATTCCATGTCCATATTCTCATGCCTCCTCTGATGTTCGTTGTCCATCGAGGCAAGCAGGAGGCATTTGGCCTTCGCGCTATCAATCTCCCAAGTCTTGCGGATTTCCTTATCCGCGACACTGGAAGTTGGACTAGGGACATGGGGAGCTTTGGTGGTAAGAAGATACCCCAGCTTGTCATAAGTGATTGCTATCTTGACATTCCTGAGCCAATCTTTGTAGTTTGGCCCTGTCAGTTTGTTTTTATCTAGGAGTAACTTAAGTCCAGTCATGTTGATTGGTCGCTGCAATTTGGAGAGAAGAAGAAACACTCAGCATGATGCTCTTGCAAGTTTAGAGTGGTTTTTAGTTTGTCTAAACAGGATGGCTCCCACTGTTTCTCGAATCCCTCCTCAAACCATAAAGGAAGAATTAGTCAGGATCAATCCCACCGTACAATACTTGCTTAACCGTTCGGCCAGGCTGGTGTCGGTACTTCGAGGGAGGTTTTCCAACGCTTTCGCGAAGTTCCTTAATTAGAGAACCTCTTTTCCCTGGGGGCATAGCCCCGCTAACACCTTTCTAGGCACCTACTAGGTTTATAGCATTGATCGTTAAGCGAGAAATTTCCCGAGGAGTAGCATATACTCACAGTACGATCGGGATCCAAATATCATCGCGTGACGAAACTGAAGGAATCCTACCAGAATCATCACACTCCAAATGGTATGCAAATCTAGCAAGTTTCAGTACTTATGAAACTCCCGATGTGGATTTTTGCCCCATGCTCTTATGACCTTGGCGTGAGGTCAAAATGTTATAAGTCACATGTCAAGTTCGTCCCATCATTATCCAGGTTAATTTGAATCCACCCGTACATACCCTTGACGTAGGCCAAAATGGTAGTACGACTGTCTCAAACCAACGCATTCTATCTATGCAACAGATAAATATCCGGCAGCTACCAATCACTATGCCTTGGCGTGAGGTCAAAATACATAGCTTGAATACTACCGAATATTTAACTGAAATGATGGAGGGCTACGGATGGTTTTGGCAAAACCGTGAACGTAGTGAACTTGATTTAGTCGATGGAACGAGATAGCTTTTAAAAGGAGTGGCTCAAGCTCCGTATTTAAAAGTTGGTTTTGAAAAGAACCGAGTGGTTTTTCGAAAGTGTTCCAACGACTTTAACTTGGTTTATTATCTTGCATTAGTTCTTTTAATGCGTGATATTCTTGCATTAGTTCTTTTAATGCGTCCCATCATTTAATCCTACCATTGCAGAAAACAACCAAAATATGACGTACGCTTATGCCATTCGCATTCGCCACTGGGCCCCGTCATTACCCGTTAGGTTACTTAACTAACGACAGAGCGGGGGCTGGGCTAGCGCGTCTGTAAAACATAAGCAACGCCTAAATAGAAAACAATGATAGACATTTCAGATCACAGATAAATACATTGGATATACTAGGAATCTGTAATTTGTACGAGCCTGTAACAAAAAAAGATTACACGGTCACGGTGAATAGCCAATACCCCATCCAAGACCCCTACGGGTGCGGCAAACTACCCGCCAAGTACCCGAAGCGTAGCAACCTCCCTCATCACCATGAGTAGGCCACTCGACACTTCGGCATACCCGGTAGTTTGTGCACCCCCTCCATGGGTCTATCCTAGGAGCAAAAACAGTAAAAAGAAATTATACAATGACGGCTACAACCCCGACCCGGTTGTGCGGCCATACAAATAATTATTACATCAATTTACAAATTTACATGAATTGCAAGAAAAGAAAACTCTCGTCTCACAACCCCCGGCTATTCACCCGCGACAATCCAACATATTTATATACACATTCCAGCACATTACAGATCATGTATAACCCCGACTAATCGACTTATAGCGATTAGCCGACGTTCAATACATGCAAACAACACAGATATAACCATCATAGTCAAAGTGCAGTGAAGTTCGGAAAAATACGGAATTATAGGACCCCAAAAGGAAATTTCTTTTCTGGAAAATCTGGGCACATATAATATATCTCAAAAATCCCAAAACCAACACAGACACACACTGCACGAAAAATGACGCACAGAAGACGACAAACCGCGGCGCTTCCGCGGCACATGCCTACCTCGTGCGGCGGAAGCGCGGCGGTTTGAACGAATTAGTGGGCCGTTTTTCATGGGTGTTCTAACAAAACCCTGAGACGAATTTAGGAGTATAAAGTTTTTCATTTTGACCAGAAAAAATTTCAACAGAAACTCAGTTTTTGTAAAAGTTTGGTTTTTGGATTTTTCCGGTTCCGAACTTCGTTACACTTCACTACCAAACTAGTTTAAGTTTAGTTAGGCTCTGATACCACTGTAAGTCCACGTTGCGACCCCCGGTTCTTACGGGGAGGCGGAAACGGTATAAAAATCAAATTTTTATCGCAAGAGGCAACATGGACTAAACTAGGTCGGGATCTTTACCTAAACTAAAACTAGCATACTAAGCTAAAGATATTTAGCTACTCGGATTAAGATGGTTATACCTAGCTTTTCTTGAACTCCTTCTCTTCAAGCTCCGGTGGTGGTCCGATGGCTCCTTCTCGTCGTCTCCGTACGCCGAAGATAGATCCACTTGAAAGCTCCAACCTTTAGCTCCTTCTTCGTTCTTTGAAGAAACTAGTTCACTTGGTTTGCTAAACCTAGTGAACTAGAATGAGTAGAGAAGAAATAGAATGAGATTTTATCTATGGTTCTTGATTCTCAACTCATGAGACAAGAGAACCATAGATCAAAGAGAGGGAGCAAGAGGATGAGGGTAAGAGCTCAAGAACAAGAGAGAGAATGAGCAAGAAAGAATGAGCAACTCTTTTGTCTCTCACCCTCTCATAATCCAAAGTAATCATAACTCATCATATTAACAAAAGTCTTATGTGATGGTAGAAGCAACCATAACCTTATCATATCAGGCACTCATTTTACTTAAATGAACAAGCAAGTAAAAGTCTTTGGCATGAAATGATAGCCATGGTTATCATGATGGTCAACTAGTCAAGCCTAGTCAACCGGTCAACAAAGTCAACAAGTCAACAAAAGTCAACAAGTCAACAAAGTCAACAACCAAGTCACCATAATACTTAATTAATATAATATTTAATCACATATCATATTCTCATTAGGGTTGAGCAAAAAGTCAAAAAGTCAACGGTCAACTGTCAACAACCCTAATGAGAATCCGCTGTCTGTGCCTCCCTGTCAACTGTGCATACACACCCGCATCCGCGTTCCGAGGAACACGAATGCAAACTGGATAAATCCAATCCCATAAGGTACACTAGGATCTGGCTTAAACCAAAGCCCGCTAGTGTAAACTGTCCGGACACTGTGCGTGCACAAGTGCACGGATGTGACCGAACCCTGTCGCAAAACCATGCGACCTGTCGCAATACCATGCGACCTCTACTCTTTTGCCTATAGGCGAAAAGCTTTCTGTGTGGGACTCTAAAGACTCGACACTACGCTGGCAGTGGGTTTAACCACAGACCGCAAGCGGCACTAGCTGTGCGTAACGGTCCCCAGGTAATGCCGACAAGAAGACCGACGAGGCGAAACCCATCTGAACTCCTACTGAGCCTGAGTGTGACATTCTCCGTACAGTCTGGTCTGTTCGTCTGATACATCGCATGGCGGGCCTAGGGGGCGGTAAACGTCAGTCCCCCAATAGCGGTACAAGTCGTGCCGGAGCGAAGCCCAAAACACCCTGAGATAACACTGGAAACCTACTAGTATATCTCGTTTGCCCTGGCCAGGGACTACTCGTGTAATGGCTCTCCTAGGCACAGCGCGATGTCAACCCCTAATACCGGGAGAGACGAATCATGTCTAACCGTCACTGCCTCCAAGTGCTTCGGGACTGCACCCAACCACCACCTGTTTGCACGACTCCTTTGAGCCGTGGTAGGGTAGTGATCAAAGTACAGTGGGAACACACCCGAGGCGAAGTGACAGTGTCAAGTCAGCGGACTAAGCTGTACTCATGTCACCTGGGAACTGATAACTGACGATAGGTATAATACCAACTGGTCAGTTCCCGACGAGTCCTGTCCAGTGTACCCGTAACCTAACGGGCACCCGCATACTATCTCAAGTACGACGTACTGACAGCTGTGGGACAGACCGTCTCCCACACTGGGATGAGAAGCGCATGCGCTGGTCTACTCCGGAGTATCGATGCCCTGTCTCGATAGTCCTGCGACCAGGGACCTGCATAAGGATGTGCTTCTAGATTACCCAGCCCCACTAGTGTGACGGCCATCACATCGCTGGTAATCAAGCAAAGATCCTAAGGGCTCCACTAATGTGTATAAGCAATATACAAAGATAAACACATGTACACATTGAAGTAGAAATAGACCAAGTAGCATACTACTATTTTGAGCAAGATTGTATATACAAGGTGAATATCCCAAGCATCCATTAAGTAATATACATACTAGTATGATACAGTAATGGCCTCTAGGGCATATACACTAACAGTAGTACCCTGATGATGTACCTTTACATGATTGTTGCATATTCACTTATCATACTTATGCTATCTGATTACATGTGATAGATAGATCGCTGTTCGTGCATACCTGCGATTACAGTATGATGTTAATTACTATTCACGAGTTGGCAACTCACCCCCGTTGTGCCACAGTGTTTTGCAGGACTTTCCCTCAGAGTGGTCATGGCAGGGCATCTTATCATCACTACTTTTGCGGATACCGCTACTATAGGCAGTGAGGCCTTTGCTTTTAGGTGGGTTTGCGGTTATCCGTTTGAATATTGTATATCTTTTGTTGGATCTAGTATTCTCCATCTACCCCTGTTGTATATGACTTAGAGACGACTTGTGAGATTTCAGTGTTGTATTATTGGTGATTTTGGGTGCCGTGCTCGTAGAAGCCGGTTATGTTGGAAAGTTACTTCCTTTATAGTCGTTTCTTTGATATTTCTTCGCTTTGGCGTCGTATAATTGTTGTGGTGTTTGTTTCCGCCGGTGGGCGTGATTTTGCTCCCACTTGGGATGCTTTATATATTATCTGTGTTGTACCCGTTTTCGGGGCTAGTTTTTAAAAGGAGGTGCTGCCGAAATTTTTAAGAAAGAAAACTTGAGTTAGGAATTTTACTTATGATTTCTAAAGGTTTTAAACTATGTTTTCTCCGTTGATCCAGTTTTGGGTGGTTTAGATTTCTGGGTTTTCGGCTTGCTTAAGTTGCGTACGCCTGTAGACGTTACGTAGTTTAAGTGCCGGTTACGGGCTAAATTTCGGGTCGTGACACTCATGGTGTTATTTTTTGTGCCATGTCTATTTTTATGATTGATTATTGTATGGAATTGATATGTGGAGAGAAAGAGGGCAGCCACTAATAGTGGGGCTTGGTCTTGAGATTGAGAGAGAGAGCTCTCACAATTTATCCCACACAATAAGCAAGCTCTTCTTCTTCACTAGTTTTCTTCTTGTGCTCACAACTTCCATTAATGGCTTCTTCTTCAACCTCCATCCATACCATCTCATGTGTTGAGAATCCATGGATGTCATGAGACAAAGTAATCAAACACATTCTCTACTTCACCTTGGACATGTCGGCTAGCAAACTTCATATCCGAGTTGCTTCGGTTTTGAAGCGGGAGTCCGTAAAAAGATTCCTTGACGTGGTGCCACATCGACGAAGAGACTGGAGATCGAGCGAGATCAGAGATGCCGCGGGGAGCTAAGGATGGTAGCTAAAGACCGAAGAACACGGATCGATCGGTATAGCCATTCTAAGTTCTTTGTAGTTTGCTAGTATAGGGTTAATGGAACGATCCGGGTAAAAGTCCGCGTTAGCGCTAGTTTATAGAAGTTTTTGTTCCACGTTTGGCTTCGGAAAGACGGCTGGTGCGCTATCGTAGACTTACATAGTATCAGAGCCACGCTATTAACCCATACTATCTTGTTCTAACATGTTAAAAACATCAATCGACGGAATTTTCAAAAACCGCAATTCCATTTTTCAAGTTTCTTCCGAATTTTTAAAGTTGTCGAAAAATCATTTTTAGTGTATCAGAAAATCGTGCAAGCTTTTCTAAGACCACAGAAGAATATTGGGCGACTGAACCCACTAAAACGCCGCGGAACCGCCGCATAACCCACGTGTTGGCCGCGGTTCCGCCGCCGTTTTGGGGCAACAGTGCGCAATCTTTCTTTTGGGGCTCTTACTTATGGAATTATGGTTTCTGGAATATTTTGTTTTGACCCAGATTCATTTGAGTGCTGGATTTGCACTTGGGGCCCACTTCGAGATGTTTTGTCGATCGAAATTTTAAATACGTTAGTTTACAGTACATACATTTCTATCTGTGACCGTGAATGTCATTAGAGTGGTATAACTCGTCTAATTGCTATATGTCCTTTGAGACGAGTTTGTGAACGTGACATTCATGTTAATGTTCTGTGTTGTGCTCTGATGTTGCGGATTTGTCGTGGTGGATAGCTTGGATGCAATGTTAGTATAGTTTAGTATTATTTGTACATTTGATATAGCAGGGTGAGCGTCCGACATGTGGACTTCCGTCACTGCCTGTTTGTATATTGTTCTTTTGGGGCACGACCGGGTTGAGGTCAATGTACCCGTTGTACATATTTTCTTTTCTGTACTAGGATTACCCCGTGGTGGAGTGCACGGATAGCCGGGTTCTTGAGGGCAATGGGCCCGCATCTCATGGCTTTGAGATGGAGGGGGCTTCACTCTGGAATTGGCTGGCTATTCGCCGCACTCGTAGGGGGTATAGGTTGACCCAAGGAAGGGTGCTCAACTTACCGGATTCCGTGAAGTGCTGGGTGGCCCATTCACTTTGATGAAGGGGGCTTTCTCGCTTCTGGTTTTGGTGGGTAACTTTCCGCGCCCGTAGGGGTCTAGGTTTTCATTGCACAAGCTGTCCACACGGCAAGGGGAATGTCGGGTTTCAGTTGTGGCTCAAAGGAAACCCGGGGCTCCCAGATTATTTGTATTGTTCTGTGATGCTTATTATTTTTCTGTGATGTTGCATTTATCATGCCTGGATCGATTATTATATATTGATATATATACTAGTAGATGTTGTATATGTTTTACACCCGCGCTAGTCCAGTCCCCGCTCAGTCATTAGTTAAGTAACCTAACGGGTGTTGACGGGACCCAGTGGCGAATGTGGATGGCATATACGTAAATTATATTTTCGTCTTTTGTGGTGTGATTAATTGATGGGACTGCACTGATTCAGATCAATGCAAGGAAAACAGACTTATTCAATGTTGTTGGAAAATTTTTCAAAAAGTTGTTATTACAAGGACGTTCTCTTTTGTTTTACACAGAGGCATTCGGTTATGAATATTCAACACCTCATTCGACGAAGCAAGGGCTGAGATCCCTTCATCGGGAGTGACCCCTTGGATAGATGTTTGCGTCAGGGTAATAACTTCACTATAGTCGATTACTTTTTGCTTTGCATCGCGGTATTCAGTTGGAATATCCTGCACGCCATTCTATGAGGAAAGAGCCGAGATCCCTTCACCGGGAGTGAACTCTTTAGCAAAGGTTTTCACCACTATATATTTGTAAAAAGCTATCTGGTTCTTTCAATGATATCAAGTTCATTATGTTAAAGGTTTTTCGCCAAAAACCATTCGTAGCCCTCCGTCATTTTAGACAGGTAGCACTTAGTATTCATGCTATGTATGTTGGCCTTCGTCAAGGCATAGTGTATGGTATCTATTTGTTACTTTTCTGTTGCATAGATAGATGCGTTGGTTGGGAATGTCGTACTACTATTTTGGCCTTCGTCAAGGGTATGTACGGGTGGGTTCAAATTAACCTGGATAATGACGGGTAGAACTTGACATGTGACTTATGATATGTTAGCCTTCTTCAAGTTCATAAGAGCATGGGGTAGAAATTACATCAGGAGTTTCTAAAGAAACTGAAACTTGCCAGGCATGCGCATACCTTCTGGAGTGTGATAACGTGAGTGGATTCCATCACGTTATCATGTGATGATAGTTGGATCCCGATTCCCATTGATGCGTTGGTTTACTCCTCGGGTGATCCCGACTAATTCTTCTTTAAGTTTTGGAGAAGAATTTGAGGATACAGTGGGAGACATCCTGATTAGATAAAGTGATTAACCATTCTGATCTAGGTTAGAATGCACGCTGAGTGTTTCTTTTCTCTCTCTCTCTCTTTGACTGCGACCATGTCCCGACCCTAGACTATGACTCAGTGACCAAGTTAACCGAACTTTTTAAAAACACTGGCTTTTGGATTATCTGATTTGCATAAATCATTGCCACTCCTTCTTTTACCCTTTGCATTTCTCCAGAACACCCCGTATCACTACGAACATCCACTTCCATTGGATAAATCCATCGTATCGTTACATACGAACTTGAAGGAACTTGTTCCAGATTCGAGGATGGATTCTGGTTCTGGAGAGATTGAATAGGACTATACAGTTGCCTTTTCCTTTTACCTTCTCTCAAGTTATGAGAGCTCCTAAGATTAGGAGAAGGTACACCTATTACGCTTATTGGATAGTCTTCTTCCAAACCATAGGTAGGTGCCGAAAGGTAGGGAACAAAGAAAACCAATTAACCTAAGTGTAGTGTGCAGGAGGTAATAAGTAGAGACAAATAAAGGGATTTGAAATAGGGCAAAGTAAATTGCGACTGCTATCATTCACGAACAAACCACATATTTCATCGCCACTCCTACTTCACCTTTGTATTTCTCTAGAACACCCCGTATCACTACGAACATCCATTTCCATTAGATAAATCCATCATATGGTTATATACGAACTCGAAGGAACTTGTTCTAGTTCGAGGATGGATTCTGGTTCGGGAGAAATAAGAATAAGGTTTATTCAGTTGTCTTTTATCTTTACCTTCTCTCAGGTTGCGAGTGCTTCTAGGATTAGGACAGTACACCTATTACGCTTATTGGATAGTTTTCTTCCAAACCATAGGCTGGCGCCGAACGGTAGGGAAAGAAGAAAACCATTTAGCCTAACGATGGTGTACAGAAAGTAATGAGTAAAAACAAATAAAGGGATTTAGAAAGATGGCAAAGAAATATACGGTTACAGTCATGAATCTGATAATGGAAGAGGCATTACTAGGAATACCCGAATACCCCTTCGAAACATATTCATGTTTCAGTTTCACTATGCGTTGTTAATAGAAAACTGATTTCCTAATTAGATCCTTACTCCAGGGTATGTATTTACCAGGTATGAATCTCATATCTGTATGGTTTTACAGATGATGAGTGGGAGAAAGTTATTGGGAATTAGGTGATCATCCTCATTATATCGGGATTCGTTGTAATTGGTGATATTTGAGGAAATCGCCTGGGTTTTTGCCGGACGGCAAATATTTGGTTTTGAATATCCGTTAATGTGCACCAATTTCGAACTGTTATATCTGTACGTTTATTTTATAAAGTGAGATATAACTTTTTGAAATTATGCCCATGACATTTACCTATATCAGTTGATGGTTAGGTAAGGAGCATTAAACAGCGGTGTAATTCTTCTTAACCATAAGTACAGTTTTCAACCTAGGACGCACAGGGTTTGAGTTATTCAACTCAGGGGACTTATACAAAGTATTGTGTGTTGTCCAGTATTCATTAGGACAAAGGGGTTGGTCCTCGTACTATATTCTTTTTACTTGTGACTTCTCAAGTTTTAATCAAGTGTTTCGTAGAAATACAAGGTCTGAGTTTGTGAAGTTATAGGTTCAAGAATAAAGTAGAGAACCATGTGTTGCAAGTATCGGGATTCTTCAAGGTGATCGAAGATGTAGATACTTGTATTTGGTATTCAGTCGATAGTAATGATTTTGAAAACTTGCTTCTCTTTCAGATTACTCATAATTGGATGCACTCCTAAGTTGAGTAATGTTGATCGGCCTCTCTCCATTTAGTTGACATGCACTGGAGACAGCTGTATGATTTGAATCTGGTTCCAATTAAATCAGTTGCTCTGTTTCTATATTGTATATAGAATGGATCACATCTTAACAATGATAAGGTATTTGGAGTTGTCTGGCTTATGCTTAAAACCAGACTCTGGATAACTCAAGGCACGTTTCTGTAATGGTTGTTTGTGGGTTAACCCGGGTTATGAAGAGGGTTAACTTTCCACCATCTGGAAGATCAATAGTGATATTGTTCTTGACTCGCTACAGTTTTAATAAAATGGACTTTTTCAGAAAACAGTAGTGGGAGTATGGTAGAACTGGAAGTAATTCCAGAACCGCAAATGATTACCGAAAAATTAAATAAAACCTAAAGATTCAATCAGGTTTGACATTCCATTAGCCACTCCGCAGATATGGTAGGTAACCTTAGGCACCCGAGAATTACTTCGGTATTCTCAAAGACGGTGACAGGGAGGTTCTTGTTTATCCAAACTTTCCATTACTGCTGTTCTAGACTGTGAGACCCGGCAGGAGGATGAGTATAGCATCGTTCTAAACTAGCTTTAGAAGTTCACGTGTATATGACTCTGCCAGAGGGTTGTTGTGGTCAGTGGGAGCAGCGGAAGCGTAGTGGACAAGTAGCTTATGTCTATTTATAGACGAAAGCAGATATAGCGGAGAAAAATCATCTAATTTTGATGTAACAATGATAGGTTTTTGTAAGTCCACGTTGCCCACCCCGGTACTTGCGGGGAGGCGGAAAACATAATAAAAAACGGATTTTTAATGACTTAGGCAACATGGACCAAGCTTGTGAGGATCTTTGCTAAACTAAAACTAGCTAACCCTAACTACAAAGTAGCTAAGTGATGGAAAGGTTATACCTTTGGTCTTTAGTCCTTCTCTCCTTGCTCGTCGGAACGGTAGAAAGGCCTCACCTTGCTAGTCTCCTTCCGTCAAAGAACGATCCACCCGAAAGCCTCGACCTTTAGCTTCAACTCCAAGCTAGGAGTAACTAGGGTGCAAGAAATGCTAAGACTTGAACCCTAGGAGTGAGTAGAGAAGATCAAGTGAGGGTTTTTCTCAAGCTTTTTGTTTCTCAACACATGAGAGGGAGAGAGCTTGAGGGAGAGGATGAGCAAGAGAGAGAAAAGATATGATAGAATGAAAATATTAGTGAGCCATTCTCACTAATATGTGTGGATAATTTTAATTAGATAATTAGCTTGAAAATTGTCATGATAAATCATGACATGACCATTATCATTTCAATTTTGCAAAGATCAAAGAGCATCTTCCAAAACAAATGATGATGGTCAAGTAGTCAACAAGGTCAACAAGTCAACGAAGTCAAAATGTCAACAACAACCATGCACAATTTATTAAGCTAATTATCAATTAACTATAATCCACACATAATCAATAGGGTTAATAAAATGACAATAGTCATTAACCCTAAACAAGGTCCTCTCCCTCAATCTCAAGCAACCGTGCATACGCACCCGCATTCGTGATCCGAGGAACACGAACACAATGAGAAAAACCAATCTCCAATCATATACTAGGATCCGGCTTAAACCAAAGCCCGCTAGTATAAACTGTCCGGACAGCAACCGTGCACAAGTGCGCGGATGCGAACGAACCCTGTCGCAAAACCATGCGACCTCTACTCGTTTTGCCTAAAGGCGAATAGCTCTCTGTGTGGGACTCTAAAGACTCGACACTACGCTGGCAGTGGGTTTAACCACAGACCGCAAGCGGCACTAGCTGTACGTAACGGTCCCCAGGTAGATGTCGATAAGAAGACTGACGAGGTGAACCCCATCTGCACTCCTACTGAGCCTGTATGTGACAATCTCCGTACAGTCCGGTCTGTTCATCTGATACATCGCATGGCGGGCCTAGGGGGGCGGTGAACGTCAGTCCCCTAATAGCGGTACAAGTCGTGTCGGAGTGAAGCCCAGAACACCCTGAGATAACACTGGAAGCCTACCAGTATATCTCGCTTGCCCTGGCCAGGGACTACTCGTGTAATGGCTCTCCTGGACACAGCGCGATGTCAACCCCCAATACCGGGAGAGACGAATCCTGTCTAACCGTCACTGCCTCCAAGTGCTTCGGGACTGCACCCAAAAACTACCTGTTTGCACGACTCCTCTGAGCCGTGGTAGGGTAGTAATCAAAGTGCAGTGGGAACACACTCGAGGCGAAGTGACAGTGTCAAGTCAGCGGACTAAGCTGTACTCATGTCACCTGGGAACTGATAACTGACGATAGGTATATTACCAACCAACAGTTCCCGACGAGTCCTGTCCAGTGTACTCGTAACCTAACGAGCACCCGCATACTATCCCAAGTACGACGTACTAACGGCTGTGGGACAGACCGTCTCCCACACTGGGATGAGAAGCGCATACGCTGGTCTACTCCGGAGTATCGATGCCCTGTCTCGATAGTCCAATGACCAGGGACCTGTATAAGGATGTGCTTATAGATTACCCAGCTCCCACGAGTGCGAGCGCCATCGCAACGCTGGTAATCAAGCACAGATCCTAAGGGCTCTACTAATATGTATACCTGCAATATGCTAAAAGAAACACATGCACATATTAAAGCAGAGACAAACCAAGTAGCATACTACCATTTCGAGCAAGATTGTATATACAACTGTGAATATCCCAAGCTTCCATTAAGTAATATACAAACTAGTATGATACAGTAATGGCTTCTAGGGCATATACACTAACAATCTCCCACTTGCACTAAGGCCATGTACTGACGTATCGAAGACCTATCATCTCGATCAGCCGCTCGAACTGAGTTTGGGGCAAGGCCTTGGTGAATGGATCTGCTGTGTTATCCTCTGATGCAACTCTCCGGACCTCGATCTCCTGGCGATCCACGATCTCCCTGATCAGGTGATACCGCCTTAAGATGTGTCTGGATTTCTGATGGGACCTGGGTTCCTTCGCTAAAGCTATAGCCCCGTTGTTGTCGCAATACAGAGGTATTGGGTCAACAATGGACGGAACCACCTGAAGTTCTTTCAAGAACTTCCTCATCCAGACAGCTTCTTTTGCGGCATCAGATGCAGCGATGTATTCCGCTTCCATAGTCGAGTCAGCAACGGTTTCCTGTTTGGAGCTCTTCCAACACACCGCCCCTCCATTGAGGGTAAAGACAAAACCCGACATGGACTTGGAATCATCCTTGTCACTCTGGAAGCTGGAGTCAGCAAAGGCCTCAATCTGCAGGTCTTTTCCGCCATACACCAAGAACATCTCCTTAGTCCTTCTCAGGTACTTGAGAATGTTCTTTACTGCTATCCAATGTTTCTCCCCAGGGTTTGACTGATACCTGCTTACCACACTCAGTGCATAAGCCACATCCGGTCTGGTACACAACATCGCATACATTATAGAGCCTACCGCAGAAGCGTAGGGTATAATAGACATGCGATCCCTCTCCAAATCAGTCTTGGGAGACATCTCTTTGGAGAGGGTGATCCCGTGACAAGCCGGTAGATTACCGCGCTTGGAATCTTCCATACTGAATCTCTTCAGTATGGTGTCGATGTACCTGGACTGAGAAAGTCCCAATATCCTCTTGGATCTGTCACGGTAGATCCGGATACCCAGAATGTATGAGGCATCACCCAGGTCTTTCATGGAGAACCTGTGTGACAAAAACCCCTTGACAGATTGTAGCATAGGAATGTCATTTCCTATTAAGAGAATGTCATCCACGTATAAAACGAGGAATACTACAGTTCTCGCTACAAATCTACAATAGATGCATGGTTCATCCGGATTTTTGATGAAGCCAAATTCTTTGACCGTCTCATCAAAGCAGATGTTCCAACTCCGCGATGCCTGCTTGAGTCCATAAATGGACTTGAGCAACTTGCACACCTTTCCGCTGCTCCCACCCTGAATGAAACCCTCTGGCTGATCCATATAGACACACTCCTCTAAATGACCATTTAGAAAAGCTGTCTTTACGTCCATCTGCCAGATCTCATAATCGTGGAAAGCAGCGATGGCAAGAAGGATCCGAAAGGATTTCAGCATAGCTACTGGAGAAAAGGTTTCGTCATAGTCCAAACCAGGTCGCTGACGAAAACCCTTTGCTACCAGTCTAGCTTTATAGGTCTCAACATGTCCATCTACACCAATCTTCCTTTTGAAGATCCACTTGCATCCTACGGGTTTTACCCCGTCTGGAGCAATGTCCAACGTCCATACTTTGTTGGTGTATATAGACTCCATCTCGGTCCGCATTGCATCCAGCCATTTTACCGAGTCGACGCTCTGAATGGCTTGCTGGAAGCTAGTAGGCTCATCACAATCTAGGATGCAGTCCTCTCTATCCCCGTCAATGAGAAAACCGTAGTATCTCTCGGGCGGATGAGACTGCCTACTACTCCTGCGGAGTGGCACGGGAATGTCTTGATCTTTCGAACCTTCTGGCTCTACTAAGCTTTCAGTAATAGCTTGCGGTTCTGGAACTTCTTCCAGTTCTATCGCGCTCCCACTTAATTCTTTTTCTATGAACTGATGTTCTAGAAAGTGGGCATGGCGAGAAACAAGGACTTTTTGTTCCTCTTCGCAATAGAAGTAATATCCCTTGGAGTTCTTCGGATATCCC
Organism: Agapanthus africanus; assembly: GCA_030015575.1. Classification (NCBI taxonomy): domain Eukaryota; kingdom Viridiplantae; phylum Streptophyta; class Magnoliopsida; order Asparagales; family Amaryllidaceae; genus Agapanthus; species Agapanthus africanus. The sequence goes on along the minus strand of JASDDO010000014.1, from coordinate 563,513,355 downwards.
ACAAACTTGCACTGTACTGAGCGTGCCTCGAGCTTGTCCACATGCTGCTTTTTTACAAAAGCTGGACATCCCCATGTCTTAATGTGATTAAGATGAGGTCTCTTCCCACACCACATTTCATATGGTGTAGTAGGCACAGTCTTAGTTGGAACTCGGTTCAAAAGGTATGCCGCTGATTCTAGCGCATATCCCCAGAACGATCGCGGTAACTCAGCGTTACTCATCATGGACCGTACCATATCCAATAGGGTCCGGTTCCGTCTCTCCGATACACCATTATGTTGCGGAGTGTATGGAGGAGTAAGCTGAGAGAGAATTCCATTCTCTTTTAAGTAGTTCAGGAATTCGGCACTTAAGTATTCTCCTCCTCGATCCGATCTTAGGATCTTGATACTTTTGCCGGTTTGCTTTTCTACTTCATTCTTATATTCCTGGAATTTTTCAAAAGCCTCGGATTTATGTTTCATTAAGAAAACATAACCGTACCTTGAAAAATCATCCGTAAAAGTAATGAAGTAAGAAAAACCGCTTCGCGCATGTGTAGACATTGGACCGCACACGTCGCTGTGTACGAGTCCCAAGAGCTCGCTCGCTCTTTCTCCGTGTCCAGAAAACGGAGCCTTTGTCATCTTTCCTTTGAGACAGGATTGACAAGTTGCATACGATTGATATTCGAACGGATCCAAATATCCTTCAGTATGTAACTTAGTCAATCTTCTCTCATTGATGTGACCCAGTCTACAATGCCATAAGAAAGTTTTATTAATTTCTGGAGACTTTCTTTTGTGTGTATTCTGGATATTGAAAACTTGCGGTTGGTTTAAAACGTAAATACCGTTGTTCAATGTACCTGACCCAATCAAAACTTGATTAAGGTGAATGTTCACTACATTACTTACAAATGCAAATTCATAACCTTCTTTAGATAATAAAGATACAGATATGATATTACAGGTTGCATTTGGTACATAATAACAACTACGCAAAACCAAAAAGTGTCCATCAGATAATCCCAGGTGATAGTCCCCCACGGCCTCTGCATCCATGCTAGCACCGTTCGCAACTCTGAGGGTCATGTCACCTATCTTCAAAACTCTACGCTTTCTCAACGCCTGCAAAGAATTACAGATATGAGATCCTGATCCGGTATCCAATACCCAGGATGTAGAGTTTATTGATAGACAGTTTTCAATAACATACACACCTGAAGCTGAAGCTGCAACTCGCTTCAAATCCTGTGTTCTGGCTTTCCAAGCCTTGCAATCTTGTTTCCAGTGACCACTTTTGTGACAATAGAAGCATTCTTCCGTCCCCACCATCTTCCCCGCTACTTTTGTTGCTTTACCCTTTCCCTTCGTATCCACTTTACCGACACCGCCTCTTGGTTTGGCGGGGGCTTTCTTCTTCTTGCCCTTGGCTTTCGCCCTGGACCTAGAAGAGGAAGATCCTCCTACAAACAAAGTGGATGTCTCCCTACCCTTCTGTAGGGTGCCCTCAGCAGTCCTCAACATGTTCAGAAGCTCGGCAAGTTCAACCTCCTTTCCTTGCATGTTGAAGTTAAGAACGAACTGGGCGTAAGTGGAAGGAAGGGACTGGAGAATCAAATCGGTATAGAGTTCATTCTCCAACGTGGTCCCGAGGTCCGCGAGCTCCTCTATGTAGCCGATCATCTTAAGCACGTGGTCCGCTACCGATGATCCGACGGCCAACCTTGCCGAAAAAAGCTTCTTCGACACTTCGTATCTAGCGATACGAGACTGCTCTCCATACAGTTCTTTTGTATGGAGAAATATGGACTCTAGGTCCATATTCTCGTGCCTCCTCTGATGTTCGTTGTCCATCGAGGCTAGTACGAGGCATCTGGCCCTCGCGCAATCTATCTCCCATGTCTTACGGATTTCTACATCCGCGACGCTGGAGGTGGGACCTGGGACGGGGGGAGCTTTGGTGGTAAGTATATACCCCAGCTTGTCATAAGTGATCGCCATCTTGACATTCCTGAGCCAATCTTTGTAGTTTGGCCCTGTCAATATATTTTTATCTAACAGTAACTTAAGTCCGGTCATGTTGAATGGTCGCTGCAATTAGGAGAGAGAAAAGAAACACTTTAGCATGATGCTCTTGCAAGTTTAGAGTGGTTTTTAGTTTGTCTAAACTGGATGGCTCCCACTGTTTCTCGAATCCCTTCTCAAACCATAAAGAAAAGGATTAGCCGGGATCATTCTCACCGTACAATACTTGCTTAACCGTTCAGCCAGGCCAGTGTCGGTACTTCGAGGGAGGTTTTCCAACGCTTTCGCGAAGTTCCTTAATTAAGTAACCTCTTTTCCCTGTGGGCGTAGCCCCGCTAACACCTTTCTAGGCACCTACTAGGTTTATAGCATTGATCGTTAAGTGAGAGTTTTCCCGAGGAGTAGCATATACTCACAGTAGGATCGGGATCCAAATATCATCGCGTGATAAAACCGAAGGAATCCTACCAGAATCATCACACTCCAAATGGTATGCAAATCTAGCAAGTTTCAGTACTTATGAAACTCCCGATGTGGATTTTTGCCCCATGCTCTTATGACCTTGACTTTGGCCAAAATATCATAAGTCACATGTCAAGTTCTACCCGTCATTCTCCTGGTTAATTTGGACCCACCCGTACCTACCCTTGACTTTGGCCAAAATGGCAGCACGACTGTCCCAAATCAACGCATTTATCTATGCTGCACATGAATGCCCAAAGGCTACCAATCACTATGCCTTGACTTTGGCCAAAATACACAGCTTGAATACTTTTGACCATTCATGTGGAATGACGGAGGGCTACGAATGGTTTTGGCGAAACCGTGAATGTAGTGAACTTGATATAATCGATGGAACGAGATAGCTTTTAAAAGGAGTGGTTCATGCTCCGCGTTTAAAAGTTTAGTTTTGAAAAGAACCGAGTGGTTTTCAAAGTGTTCCAATCGACTTTTACTTGGTTTATTTCTTGCATTAGTTCTTTTAATGCGTCCCATCATTTAATCCTACCATTGCAGAAAACAACCAAAATATGACGTACGCTTATGCCATTCGCATTCGCCACGGGGCCCCGTCATCACCCGTTAGGTTACTTAACTAACGACAGAGCGGGGGCTGGGCTAGCGCGGCTGTAAAACATAAGCAACGCCTAAATAGTTATTTATATATAAATATACAGCAATGATAGACATTACAGATCACAGATGAATACATTGGATATACTAGGAATCCGCAATGCGTTCGAGCCTGCAACGCAAAGCGGATTACACGGTCGCGGTGAATAGCCAATACCCCACCCAAGACCCCTACGGGTGCGGCAAACTACCCGCCAAGCACCCGAAGCGAAGCAACCTCCCTCACCACCGTGAGTAGGCCACTCGGCACTTCGAGTACCCGGTAGTTTGTGCACCCCCTCCATGGGTCTATCCTAGGAGCAAAAACAGTAAAAAGAATTATACAATGACGGCAACAACCCCGACCCGGTTGTGCGGCCATACAAAGAATATTATTACATCAATTTACATGTTACAAATGAATGAAAGAAAAACAACGCTCATCTCACATCCAACCCCGGCCATTCACCCGCGACAATCCAATCCATTCATATCCACAAACCAACAACAATCACAGATCATGTATAACCCCGACTAATCGTCTTATAGCGATTAGCCGACGTTTAATACATGCAAGCATTACAGATATAACCGATGTAGTTAAAGTGTAGTGAAGTTCCGAAAAATACGGATTTATAGGCCCCCAAAAGTAAATTTTAGTTCTGGAAAATCTGGGCATATAATATATATCCTAAAAATCCCAAAATCAACAAAATAAGACACTGCACGAAAAACGATGCAGAGAGGACATCAAGCCGCGGCGCTTCCGCGGCACGAGCCTACCTCGTGCGGCGGAAGCGCGGCGGTTTGGATGATTCTCTGTCTCGTTTTTCTTGGGTGTTTTTAAAAAACCCTGAGATGAATTTACAAATATAAAGTTTTCTATTTTGAGCAGAAAAAATTTCAACAGAAACTAGGGTTTTTCAAAGTTCGGTTTTTGGATTTTCGGTTTCGAAACTTCGTTACACTTCACTACCTAGCTAGTTTGAGTTTAGTTAGGCTCTGATACCACTGTAAGTCCACGTTGCCCACCCCGGTACTTGCGGGGAGGCGGAAAACATAATAAAAAACGGATTTTTAATGACTTAGGCAACATGGACCAAGCTTGTGAGGATCTTTGCTAAACTAAAACTAGCTAACCCTAACTACAAAGTAGCTAAGTGATGGAAAGGTTATACCTTTGGTCTTTAGTCCTTCTCTCCTTGCTCGTCGGAACGGTAGAAAGGCCTCACCTTGCTAGTCTCCTTCCGTCAAAGAACGATCCACCCGAAAGCCTCGACCTTTAGCTTCAACTCCAAGCTAGGAGTAACTAGGGTGCAAGAAATGCTAAGACTTGAACCCTAGGAGTGAGTAGAGAAGATCAAGTGAGGGTTTTTCTCAAGCTTTTTGTTTCTCAACACATGAGAGGGAGAGAGCTTGAGGGAGAGGATGAGCAAGAGAGAGAAAAGATATGATAGAATGAAAATATTAGTGAGCCATTCTCACTAATATGTGTGGATAATTTTAATTAGATAATTAGCTTGAAAATTGTCATGATAAATCATGACATGACCATTATCATTTCAATTTTGCAAAGATCAAAGAGCATCTTCCAAAACAAATGATGATGGTCAAGTAGTCAACAAGGTCAACAAGTCAACGAAGTCAAAATGTCAACAACAACCATGCACAATTTATTAAGCTAATTATCAATTAACTATAATCCACACATAATCAATAGGGTTAATAAAATGACAATAGTCATTAACCCTAAACAAGGTCCTCTCCCTCAATCTCAAGCAACCGTGCATACGCACCCGCATTCGTGATCCGAGGAACACGAACACAATGAGAAAAACCAATCTCCAATCATATACTAGGATCCGGCTTAAACCAAAGCCCGCTAGTATAAACTGTCCGGACAGCAACCGTGCACAAGTGCGCGGATGCGAACGAACCCTGTCGCAAAACCATGCGACCTCTACTCGTTTTGCCTAAAGGCGAATAGCTCTCTGTGTGGGACTCTAAAGACTCGACACTACGCTGGCAGTGGGTTTAACCACAGACCGCAAGCGGCACTAGCTGTACGTAACGGTCCCCAGGTAGATGTCGATAAGAAGACTGACGAGGTGAACCCCATCTGCACTCCTACTGAGCCTGTATGTGACAATCTCCGTACAGTCCGGTCTGTTCGTCTGATACATCGCATGGCGGGCCTAGGGGGGCGGTGAACGTCAGTCCCCTAATAGCGGTACAAGTCGTGTCGGAGTGAAGCCCAGAACACCCTGAGATAACACTGGAAGCCTACCAGTATATCTCGCTTGCCCTGGCCAGGGACTACTCGTGTAATGGCTCTCCTGGACACAGCGCGATGTCAACCCCCAATACCGGGAGAGACGAATCCTGTCTAACCGTCACTGCCTCCAAGTGCTTCGGGACTGCACCCAAAAACTACCTGTTTGCACGACTCCTCTGAGCCGTGGTAGGGTAGTAATCAAAGTGCAGTGGGAACACACTCGAGGCGAAGTGACAGTGTCAAGTCAGCGGACTAAGCTGTACTCATGTCACCTGGGAACTGATAACTGACGATAGGTATATTACCAACCAACAGTTCCCGACGAGTCCTGTCCAGTGTACTCGTAACCTAACGAGCACCCGCATACTATCCCAAGTACGACGTACTAACGGCTGTGGGACAGACCGTCTCCCACACTGGGATGAGAAGCGCATACGCTGGTCTACTCCGGAGTATCGATGCCCTGTCTCGATAGTCCAACGACCAGGGACCTGTATAAGGATGTGCTTATAGATTACCCAGCTCCCACGAGTGCGAGCGCCATCGCAACGCTGGTAATCAAGCACAGATCCTAAGGGCTCTACTAATATGTATACCTGCAATATGCTAAAAGAAACACATGCACATATTAAAGCAGAGACAAACCAAGTAGCATACTACCATTTCGAGCAAGATTGTATATACAACTGTGAATATCCCAAGCTTCCATTAAGTAATATACAAACTAGTATGATACAGTAATGGCTTCTAGGGCATATACACTAACAGTTTTGACTTCATCAGAATAGAAGATGGGTCTGTTAAGAAGGTAGTAGGGTGTGATGTCCTGGTATTTGGATGACATGCACGTTATAGGAAGTAAAATTCCTATACTACGATCGGTTATATTTTGGTTGTCCCACAGTGATTTCTCCACATAGGATATGGACATTATATCAGGTATTATGGTAACTAAATCTATGGTTTTATATCTAGATTTGGGTAGTTTCCCAATCTGGGTACTTAGACAGTATTCTAAAGGTGTTTTACAATGAACGACTCCTGGCATGGTAGTGTACCTGTAGGTGATGGAGTCACCCTCTCTAAAGGTGTCTTACAGACTAAAGGGAGGAGGGATGTACATGATTGGCATATCACTTACTTAGGCAATTGAGTCAATCATGAGATGTCAAGTACCACACCGGATGTTGTTTTTGCACTAGATGCAATAAGTTGAGATATTATTCCAATCCTGGAGAAACGTTCGGGAGCAGTTTTAGAACACAAGTGAATGTTCTAGGGATTTGATAACGGCAGCCTCCTTTGGGAGACGGTTATCATTCCAGGCTTCCAAGGTGACCTGGATGACATAGTGACTATCAGAGTTATAGTTTTCCCTCTTGATGAGAGACGGTAGTTTGGACAGGTGGTCCAAGCAGATACTGAAGGAGGCATGGTGCAGGATACTGATTAAATTCAGTTGACGATACAGTCTAAGAAGTTTGCTGGATTTGGAGTTCATTTATAAACTATGTCCCATCAGATATCCAGACATATTCTAAGACGGGTATTGCTCATTTCGGGAGATGGCTTTCACCGTGAACTTGAGATAAAGAGAGACATAGAAAGAAACATCAGAGCGGGTCCACTCACTGAGGCTATTTCTCGAACGCAATAGTTTCACAAACTGGCTTTGTGAGACAGATCAGTAGAGAAGTTGGCTGTTCGGTATCACACGAGCTGTGAGTATGCGGCATCGCAATAATTAGCCTTAAGTGCAAGTGGGAGATTGTTGGCTATGGTGCCCTCAAGTCAATTATTGGATCACAGGCACATAATTGTAATGATTGAGGGATGACCTATACGGGTAGAACAGTCTTACTCGAGATGATAGTATGCTATCTGATTTGTCTTTATCATCGTGTACATGCTTCAGGTGACATTACAGATCACTATTACATGTTGATAGAGCCCATAAGATTCTTGCTTGACTACCAGCAGTATGATGGCGATCATATACGTGAGAGTTGGGTAGTCTATAAGCACATCCTTTAAGTGTCCATAGTCGTGGGAGTTTTGAGACTGGGCATCGATACTCCATAAGTAGACTAGTGTATACGGATCGAGACCCCGAGGGCGGTGGCTGGTCTCATAAGCCATTGGTGTTAGTTGGTTCACCTAAGATGTATACAGGTGCTTATTGGGTTATGAGTACACTGGACGGACTCGCAAGGGCACTGCTGATTGGTACTATACCTATCGTCAGGAGCAGTTCCCAGGTGACATGAGTACAGCTTAGTCCGTTGACTTGACACTGCTATATTGCCTCAAGTGTGTTCCCAATATTCTTTGACTGCTACCCTACCACGGCTCAAAGGAGTCGTGCAAACAAGTAGTAATTGGGTGCAGTCCTGAAGCACTTGGAGGCAGCGGCGGTTAGATAGGATTCGTTTCTCCCGGTATTAGGGGTTGATATCGCGCTGTGTCTGGAGAGCCATTACACAAAGTCCATGGCCAAGGCAAGTGAGATTTCCTGGTAGGTATTCCAGTAGTTTCTCAAGATGTTCTGTGCTACACTCCGACACGACTTATACCTCTATTGGGGGTCTGACGTTTACCATCCCCTAGGCCCGATATGCGATACTCATAGACAAACATACCGGACTGTACGGAGTTTGTCACAGATAGGCTCAGTAGGGTTTCAGGATGAGTTCGCTCGTCGGTTTTCCTTTCGCTCAATACATGGGCAGCCGTTACGTAGTGCTAGTACCACTGATGTGCTTGTGGTTAAACCCACTGCCGGCGTATTGACGAGTCTTTCGAGTCCCCCACAGAAAGTTTCCCAAGTTCGGGCGAAACGTTGTAGAGGTCGTATGGTTTTATGGCAGGGTTCGATCATATACGTGCACTTGTGCATGGATCATGATCGGACGGATCATACTAGTAGGCTTTGGTTTAAGCCGGATCCTAGTATTAGATTGTTGGATTACTTTCGTCTCGTAGTATTCGTATTCAGTCTGAATGTGGATGCAGGTATGTATATACAGACAAGGGGTATTCTTGTGATCCGTCACGAGTTTACTTTAGAAGATACCATTCTATTTATTGTTCTAAACATTTGGGTTAATGTTTATTAGGTGGAAATTGTGAGTGCAAGTCATGATCAAGAGCATTAAATGTGGGATGTGCTTTGTTGATGACTCATGGTGTTATTTTTTGTGCGATGTCCATTTTTATAATTGATTATTGTGTGGAATTGATATGTGGAGAGAGAGAGGGCAGCCACTAATAGTGGGGCTTGGTCTTGAGATTGAGAGAGAGAGCTCTCACAATTTATCCCACACAATAAGCAAGCTCTTCTTCTTCTTCACTTGTTTTCTTCTTGTGCTCACAACTTCCATTAATAGCTTCTTCTTCAACCTCCATCCATACCATCTCATGTATTAAGAATCCATGGATGTCATGAGACAAAGTAATCACACACATTCTCTACTTCACCTTAGACATGTCGGCTAGCAAACTTCATGTCTGAGTTGCTTCGGTTTTGATGCGGGAGCCCGTAAAAAGATTCCTTGACGTGGTGCCACTTTGACGAGGAGACCGGAGATCGAGCGAGATCGGAGATGCCGCGAGGAGCTAAGGATGGTGGCTAAAGACCGAAGGACACGGTTCGATCGGTATAGCCATTCTAACTTCTTTATAGTTTTGTGGTATAGGGTTAATGGAACGATCCAGGTAAAAGTCTGCGTTAGCGTCAGTTTATGAATGTTTTTGTTCCGCGTTTGGCCTCGGATAGACGGCCGAGGCGCTACCGTAGACTTACAAAGTCATACTGATGTCTGGCCTATAACGGTTCGAGAAACTACTGATAACTCTTATCAGTAAATCTCAGCGGCAGCCCTAGCCAGAGACTTCTAGTTATAGCCAATCGAGCACAGCGCAACATCAACCCCCAATACCGGGAGAGACGAAACCCCTCCTATCGTTCATTTCCTCCATATGACTCGGGACTATACCCAAAATCCACATGTTTGCACGTCTCCTTTGAGCGTGGTAGGGAGGAAATCATAGCACAGTGGGAGCCACACAAGACTCTATAACGATCTCGGGTCTACAGACTAACCTGTACCAGTGTCACCAGAGAAATGCTATCTGACGATAAGTATACTACCAACTAGGAGTCCTCAGCGAGTCTTGTTTGGTGTACCCATTCTCCAATGAGCACCTGTGTACAATCTTTGATGTCACACACCAATGGTTGTGGGATCAACCATCGCCCGCTAAGGGACAAGAAACGTACACACTAGTCTACTGTGGAATATCGATACCCTAGTCTCGATATTCCCTTGACTAGGAACTGATTAAAGAATGTACTTTTGGACCACCCTGGCCCCACTAGTATGACTCTTCCCTTACGGAAAATAAATAAATAAATAAAGCAACGGGAAAAATTCCCAAAGTGGAGCATCACGTGCCCATACGTGATAGGCGCCGCGCTTGACAAAATAAGCTAAAACTGGGCCTCACGTGCTGACACATGACCTCTATAGAAAAAGTATATAGGCACCTGAATAAAGAAAACAATTGGACAAAAAAAATACTCACGTGATAGCACGCGACCCCTATTGGCGGGCTTAATTTGGCGGGGTCACGTGCTACACGTGATAGACTTTTATGCCTTCTGGACCAATAGAAGTAAATTCTAATTAAAAGGGACCAAAAGCCTTATTTGGAAAATATTTCCTTGGATCTTTCTAAACAAGATGATTACACTCTGTAAAACAAAGAGTCGTTGGATTAAAGATCCAATGGTGATTACAAATCACCAATCTACAGAAAAATTCTGTGCAAGGAAATATCTTCCTAAACTTGTTAAGAACAACAAAAGAAATATCTTCTGTAAAACAGAAGTCCTTGGATTAAAATTCCAACGGTGAATAAAATTCACCGCATGATCTAAAAGATCATGTTGGTTGATTAGAAAATCAATTAAAATCTCTCAATGAGAGATTTTCTAAACAAATCGATTCCCTTCTTTCTCCTATAAATAAGAGCAAAGGGACATACAAAGAGAAAGGAAGAAAAAAGAGAGAGAGAGAAACCCCTCGTAAGCAAAAAAAAAGGAGAATTTAATTCTCCAGAAAAAAGAAACTCTAGGTAAAAGAAGGAACAAAACACAGAGAGAATATCTCATCCCCATTTTACCTCCATAAGAGTTTAACTTTTCTAAAAAGAACTTAGTTCTTCCTCTGGTAGAGATCTGCAGAAGCAGATCTCCCCTCAAGTTGAGAATTTAATTCTCATCTGGGAGATTCTGCCATGCAGATCCAAAACTTAGGGGACGATCTAAGTTCAGAGAATTTAATTCTCCAAAAAAATATATAGGAATTTAATTCCTCTGATTAAACAAGGGTTTAACCCTTCATATAAGAACTAAGTTCTACCTTATAGTGAAAGATCTGCAGAAGCAGATCTCCCTACAAGTTAAGAATTCAATTCTCATCGGGTAGATTCTGCCATACAGATCCTAAACCTAAGAGAAAACTATGTCCTAAGAATTTAATTCTTACAAAACAATGGGTTTGAAAGTCTCAAAACTCAGGATCTCCATGCATGTAATAGGATTGGCACCCAACATAATAACAGCCGATCACGTGCTTCCATGAGAGTACCTTTGATGAACAAAAGAGGATAACCGAGATTGGCTCACGTGATCACGCGTGACCCCAAAGTAGTTCTCAGCACTTACAAAGCAAAAAGGGAATAAATCAAAGGCAGTTTCCATTTTTTGGGCGCATCACGTGACCTCACATGACCCAATAGCACTTAGCGCTCAGAAGAGAACAAAGGAATAAACCCGAAGAAACAGCGCCTCGGATTTTTGGAGTTTAACAAGCGCCTCACGTGACCCCAGGTGGGCGCCTCAAAATTTTAGTGTTTAACACTATTTCAAACACCTCACGTGGAAGCACGTAAGCACTGAGGATATACTAGTGTTTAACACAATGAAAGGCCAATGTTAGCCAAACTTAGACCAAATTTCCCGAGGACCATCAATTGCGCTCCTCATGCTCAGGATCCCCAAAAAACGATCTCAGTCCCAGAGATAGCTAACGAGCTCCCAACAGATGGCGTCTAAAATGATGTTCATCCCCTTCCCCCTCAGTCGGGACAGTGGTTCGAGAGTACATCTCTCCATACCTCTGATACATGTCGTTGTAATTCTTCAACGTCTTTAGAGAGATGGAGGGTCCCAATAACCATAACTTTTGGCGCATCCCCAAACTGGTTAAACCAGAACCCTACAGACTATGATGTCTTTAAACTCATGGACTATGATGTCCTTAAACTTTATGGACTATGATGTCCGTAAACTCACACGGACTATGATGTCCCTAAACTCAATGGACCGCAATGTCCCTAAACTAAAATAATAGAGCCCACATGTTCTTTTGTTGGATCTAAATGATCCTAAAACCCCGTTAAGTAGACCTTAGTCTAAAATTAGACTAACGTATCCTTAACAAACGTTTGAGTTGATTTTAATCTAAAACAAGATTAACGATCCTTAAACCAACGCAATCCCAAATCTAAGATAATACGGATTTGGACTACTTCACGCCCTACGGGCGACAACATAAATTAGTCTCCGTAAACAATTCACGGGAAACCAAAAATAAAACAAGCACACACGACATGAAATGACCATCTGGAGAAGGATAAAGTGGTTACCGCGACGCGGTAGCGTAATTAACTGCAGGGGCTTGTGCCTGCAGGGAAGAGCGTCCCCACAATCAAAAACCCCTCGTATACGAGGGGGAATCTGACGAAGTCCGCTACAATGGCCGCATTAGTCTAAACCTCCGATACATGTTGCCATAAATCAACTCGGTATCTTTGGAGAGGTGGACGGATAAAACGAAATAGCATCTGTCCCCAAATTCAGGCAAGACGATCCATCCCAAATCCGTCTCTGTTTTCGGCTGCGAACAGATTCCGGCACGCCCGGTGGGACCTTTTCCTCTTTCCACTCCAAACTTCGTGTGTCGTGTTTCACGAACGAATCGTGGTTTAATGTGGTTGCCCCTGGATTCGAGGTACTAAGATTTGGTGTCTTGCTCCCGTGCAGAGAAAATGGCTTCCAACTGCACCAGCTACAGCAACAACTCCCACTCCGTCCTCGCCGGAGGAGTGACCTATGGGCCTCAGGCGGCCTCCATTTTCGTGATGCCAGTGGAACAGGTGACTCAGGCCACCACTGGACTGCTCTTTGGGACCATGATCCCACCAGCAAGCTTCAGCATCCCAATGTCGTCACAGGAAGCTCCGAAGAAGTCAGTCTTTGATCGGCTCACCACTACCGTGGCCCCTCTCAACGGGTCGTCCAAGTCCAACACCTCAGTTTTTAACAGACTAGGCCAAAGCTCAAATGGGTTCATGAAGAAGCCTGCAATACCCAAAGGGGTTATCCCAAAGTGGATGGCCATTCCGGCTCAAGTAGAGGAAATCATCAAAGCGGCTTCTTCTGCTGAAGGATCAGTCTTTGCAAGACTGACCATTCTGACTCCCGCTTCAGGAAAAGTCACCAAGGCTACTTTCTCTGCTCAAAAATCAGTCTTCGATAGGTTGGGCGTTTCTTCTCAGCGAACGTCAGTCTTTGATAGGCTGGCACCGGCAGCAACCCTTCACCGGAACACGGGCATGATGAAGCTACCCCGACAACGGAAGTGATCCCACCTACAAGACACGCTTGACATCGCCACTGGCGCTGAGTGAGGAAAGATGGGGGCAGTCCCCCTTCTGGACTGACTCCACCAGCTCAGATGGTAGAAATTGACGCCGCTGTTCCAACTGGGAACAGCTTTGAGCCGCTCAGGAGGGTGCGCAAGAACTCTCCAACTGCTGTGTTGAAAAAGTCTCCTCTACCTGTGGAGAACGTTACAAAGCCGAGGTCAGAACAACCCCCTCAGCAGCTGTCCTCCAAAATCCACAAGGTCTGGCGAAGGGCCCAAGACTCCGTGATTGATCAAGACTACCCCCGCCGAGCGAAGAAAATGAAGGTTCGGCAAGAGAAGGACCACCCTACCGTACCACAGAAGGTATCGTCTATATAGGTGCCCGCTGCAACGGCCCCCTCAAATTCAACCGCTCATGAAAGGAGAAGGCCGGAGAAGATCCCTGCGTCTGCGACGAATCACAAGGGCACTAAATCCAAACACCCCAAGTCTGAGGACATGGTAGTGCACACCATCTACATGGCTTCCGGGAAAAAGGATAACCGTATCTCCGCGGGTCATCGACCACTTACACGGTCTGTAACAAAGGCTCAGGAGCAACAACAGCAAAAGCTCCAAGAGATGCTAACGAAGATGGCCGCACTCACTGGGCCAAAAGAAAGCCCAAAGACATCGTCGGAGCAACGCCAGGAGCAGGAAACCGATGCCGAATTCCTCTAAAGAATGATCGAGATGAAAGACAAAGAGGCCGTGGAACAAGCGACCAACATAAAACAAATAGCGCTATTGTTCCAAGATATGGTGGGCATGATGATCCAGCCGGACCCTTCAGCCGAAGATCCTCCAGTAATAATTGAAGACGATAGAGGGGAGACATCAAACCCTCTTCCGGCCTTTTCAGCTGCAAAAGAGGAAACAATCTCGAAGCTGCGCTCGATGATTATATAGCTCAACAGATACGAGCTCATCAAGCGAATGAAGCCGCTGGCCAAGTCGTCAAAACTGGGCGACCATATCCAAGCTGGTACGATCAGATTAAGTACCCGCCAAGATACACGATTCCTAAGTTCCTCGTATACAAGGGGGCAGGCAATCCCCATCAACATGTCGCTCAGTTCAGGGCTCTGTGCGGCAACACTGGAGGTGACGATAAGCTACTGCTTCACCAATTCATTGGCAGCCTGGAGGAGACTGCGTTCGAATGGTATTCAGAGCTTCCCAATGACTCCATCAAAACTTTTACGGAGACGGAATTTCTATTCACCCAACGTTTTGCAAGCACTAGCGAACGCATCCCAATCACGGCATTGATCAATGCCAGGGTGAAGACGAAAGAAACATGGGTTCAGTATGCAATCCGGTGGCAGAACCTATGGTCGAAATGCGAACAACGCATCGAAGAAGCTCCTGCAGTAGGCATGTTCGTGGGTACCCTCGATACGCAGGCGACCTTATCCCAGTTCATGATGTTTTTCAAGCCGACAACCTTCCAGGACTTGATTGACAAGCTGGCCTAAATGGATCAGATGGGCCACAGACCGTCTTCCTCGAAAATGGAGCCTCGAAATGAAAAGGGGAAAAGGAAAGCGACCTTCGTCGCCAATGCTCAGCAGTAGCCCAGTGGTCCAAAACTAGCTGATCGCCATAACGATAAACAGCGATTCTTCAACGAGAAACTAAAACGCCCTTATTCGTTTCCCCGGGATAAAACGAGGAGACTGTTCGAGCTGGCGGTGCACAACAGGCTCATCAATCTGCCAAATCCAAGACGTCCACTGCAGCCGGGCGATGCCAACAATCCTAATTACTGCCCCCACCACCGAGCAGTAGGCCATCCAATCAAAGATTGCTTCGTCTTCAAAGGCTGGATTCAATTCCTGTCCTCGTGCGCGTAACCTATACTTGTAAAGCTGAAAGCAAGAGGACCAATACCAACAGGGCAAATTCGCGCTGTCTGAGAGTTGGAAGGTAAGCCCACCCCAGCCACACGCTCTTAAAAAGATAGACGCGCCAGGGGCATCGTGCTCTTTTATAGAAGAAGCTCCATGGGAGGTCGCTCTTTCAGCCAAAACAAAACGAATGCTGAAGGATCTCCAAACATGCCCGGCGATTAGGTGGAGAAGCCTGCTGGAACCTGAGATCATTGAGGGAATGCTGAAACCGCGCCCGACGCCAAGAATTGGTAGCGATGGTCAAAACGCTTAAGCCCGACCGTCAAAGTCTTCGAAGAAGAAGAAGAAGACCAAAAAGCCCATGAAGCCTGATGATAAGCGCACGGACCTGCAGAAACATATTGACGCACTGGAGGAATACAACCAAAAGGCACAAACCCCGGTCACACTCCAAGAATTTCTCAACAATATCCTTGAGAGCAGAACTAACGACAATGACGACGGAGATGAATCGTTAGAAGAATCTGAGGATGATGTGGCAAGTTGCCACAAGATCTCTCATTCGTCACTAACTAACGAAGAAGATCACTCGGCGTTAGAAGACAACATAGAGGAGCCGGGGGCACGATCGGAGCCAAAACCCTTAGAACCGTCTGACGAAATGATCGACATGCTGCTGAACGAAGCCCGTCAAAAGAACAAGGATGATCAAGAACGTGAAATGGCCCTATTTGAAAGGGCCAGGAATCAGTGTCAATTTGAAGGAATCGCGGTAGGGATGGGTCATAAAACACTCCCACCAGATCAAAGCACAACCGCCGCGGACAAAAGCAAACTTAAAACGAGGAAACAGTCACCAAAGCCTTGTCCATGGGAATGAAGCTACCACCTTTCAAAGGGAATACTCTTGGCAGTATGCACCCTGACGAAGCGGATATACATCTCAACTATTGCTTATACCATCAAAGGATTGCACATCCTACCAAAGAATGCATGGCCTTTAGAAAATGGTGGCAAGGGTATGTCGCTCACAGGCAACACTTTAAGAGGATGAAGCGTGAAGCTCGTCGACAGCGAAAAAGTGCGACGGATGAACGTGGAAGAACTACCGACAACTTTCATAGGGTTGAATCCAGGGGATCACAAGTTCTCACCTTCGGAAGCGACTCAGACGAAGAAATAGCCCTCGGGCCCCTCTTCAAGGAACCCACCTCCGAGACAGAAGAAATGAAGACCTGCGAGAATATTCAGCTGCGCAACAATATGTTTCCTGAAAAGAATCTTGGATCCAAAAACAAAGGGACGATAAAAAGATAAAGGGAAGGAAAAAGTCTCTGAGGATATCGCCCTCGATGATCGAGTCATCGAAGAGCTTGCAGCCAAGGACCCGCTTAAGAAAAGCAAGGTGGATTACAATGTCCTAGCGCATTTGAGAAAGATACCCTCACAATTGAGTATCTTGGATGCCCTCCTTCTATCCAAAGAGGCGCAAGATTCCCTGATCAAGGCATTACAAGAGCCTGGCCAGTTTCAAGCCTTCCTTGCCGAAGAAAAGATGAAGGACGAGCTGGAAGAAGTGCACACAGCTGACATCACTTTCGGCGATGAATATCTCCTCCTCGGAACGTGCGAGCACACCCATCCCCTGTATGTCACCGGATACTGCCATGGCAGCAAGATTGGGAAGATTTTAGTTGACAATGGGTCCTCTGTCAATCTCCTAAATGTAAGGGTGCTAAAAGAAATCTGCATGAGCGTCCAGCACCTCGCTCGGGATAAAATCACCATCTCCGGGTTCGACTTCCAGTCGTCACGTATGCTCGGGTCTGTAATACTGATGTAACATTTCAGAAAAATAAAATATTATTTTTGGGGATTTTTATAATTAAATAATATTATATTGAATATTTTAATAAGACGGTATAATTAAATACAGATACATTGGGGAAAATTTGGAAAATTACTGAAATTACTGAAATGGGGGTGCATTATTGGATTTAAGCAAATTATGAAATTTTAGGATTTATTATACACTAATTCAATGCTAATCGCGATTAAATATCACTAATCGTGCATTAAACGTGTTTTGTGCACATGGCATGCACATGTCATTTTTCACACTTGTTACATTTCCTATCAAGGATTTTCCTTTTTTTTATCTTGCAGGTCTTTTTAAATGAAAAGAAAAGAAAATAGAAAAGAAAAAGGAAATTGATAAACAAAGAAGTATGGCCAAGAGAGAAATACAGGGTGAGGGGTCAAACCTTGGCCGTGAGCCATTCTCTCTTCACTCATTCACTCATTTTCTCTCCTCACCCTTGCAATGGTTGCAGCCCTCATCTCCCTCTTCATCAAGCCCTCACAAACACCCTCATTCCTTCATCAAAACATCATCCCTACTTCTTTAAAAATGTGCACAAGCTCACAAGCTTCACTTTGGACCAAGAAAGCAATGATTTTGGATACTTGGGGCAACTCAAGAAAATTCTTGAGTTGCCAAAGGAGGTAATTTATCCATCATTAGTGTAGTTTTCCCATTTTCTTTGCATCCATGTTAACTTAGAATCGATATTGTGTGGTTTAGTGAACTTAGAAAATCCAAATCAGGTGCATCCATCATGCACGAATAAAATCTAAATCATGTGCATTAAACATGCACGAAATCATGAAATCCAATATCAAGCGCCGAACATGCGCAAAATCTAATCCGGTGCACAAAACAAATATCGAGTATCACAATTGGAATCGACGGTATACAGCACATTTCAATCCAAATCCAAATCAGGTATACCGTGGTATATAATCTCACAACCATGTGCATCAGCATGCACAAAAGCAGATTAATACAAAAAATGCATGAAAACTATACCGAAAGCATAAGTCAAATCACATGCATACCATATGTATGAACTGAAAAATCAATATCTCGAATGATATCAAATCGAAGTCAGGTGCAGGGGAGTACTACCTACCGGTGATAGTATATGGACTCGGCGGTTATCCGAAGGATACCGACCGGAGTAGTGAGATGGATATGAGGGCCGACCAGGGTGTGCGGTGCCTGAGATATATGATGGATATGAGGGCCGACCAGGGTGTGCGGCGCCTGAGATATATGAGGATTTACGTGTCGATGCTGGGCACATGTTTCATGATGTTTTCGAGTGCCGATGCTGGACACTCAGGTTCCATGATTTTTGATGTGTCGCGAGGGACACACGTTGATTTATATCCTTATACTTTCATGCATATGCTTTTATGACTTTTACATACATGATGTTGTTATGTCATTGGTTGACACGTGGATGAGATCCACATGCATACAGGCATTGATTACATAGTTCGATGATATCCACATACTTATAGACTTCATGATAGAGTTAACACTGATTTCATGATGATTACATTGATCACACCTCATATTTATGATATGTTGCTACCTGAGGCACTGACACGAGCACTTGGTATTACACTTGGTATAGATGTTTACCATTGCCGCCTTATCATGCTTCAGACATTATCATATTGAGGATATATATTACTGATCGTATTGATCTAGGATAGAGTCATACATACGATTTCTGCTCTGTGATGTTTTCTACTCACGAGTTAGCAACTCACCCCTATTGTGCCATAGTTTCTTGCAGGTTTTGCCGTACAGGTTTCATTGCGGCTTTGCTAGAATACTGCTTCCTTTCCGGGTGATTTGCTTGGTAGGTGGGTTCACTTGCATCATGACCACCATTGTATTTTATTTACATTCAGTTGTATCTAGTAACTCCATCAACCAGACTTGTATATTGATTCAGACATAGAAAACCAGTTGTTTATTCTTTCGACCTTAGAATCGCGCGTTGCATTATTATGGTTTTCTTGATGATTTTGAGTTTCCTTTTGAGTTTTGATCCTCGCCCTTCGGCGTTGTATATTATATTGCTTGCGTGGTTGTGACCGTCGATTGACGAAGAGCTAGCTCCCGCTTGGGGATGCCTTTTATCATTGTGCATATATTATTCATGTTGTACCCCATTTGGGGCCAGTATTTACAAAGAAAACTCTGCCGAAATTTTCAGAAAATACTTAGGATTTTAAAATGCATATTCGGCTTATGTTATTTAAAACCACTTGTTTTAAAACATGTTGTCTTCACTTCCTTCTTTAAATGGTTTAGATTTCTGGGATTTCTTGGCTTACTTGAATTAGATGGGGTCCTATAGAATTCATATGATTCAAGTGTCAGTCACGTGTCATTTCGGGTCATGACAAAGTTGTTATCAAAGCGCTAAGTTAACCTTGGTTCGAGTCTATGTTTGACTATGCGGAGCCTAGAGCGTTTGTATATATTCGGAACTTAGGCTTGACCTTACGGAAATTAGACTTAGTCGAGGGGGTATTAGACCCGAACTTTCGGCGCATAGGTTGACCTTGGTTGATGGAGTAGGTGACTTCAGTAGAGTGACGTACCGTGTGTATGTTCCACGGCATACTTACAATACACTACTCCGCTTAAGGAGCCTCAGGATGTACATTTCCTTGCACAGTATTATATTCATTCATGATCTATCCTCATTGATATTGGTTTATGGTTTTGCCGCCACGATTGCACGGGCAGAGAGAGCTACGGCTAGACTTGCATCAGCACGAGCTCATCACGGACGAAGACTGACCAGGGCGTGATTCCAGGGACATACGATTGCATAGAGGCGTCATTTTATTGTGTTTTCATGCCATGAGCATTTGATGGATCGCTTTTACGGGATTTCTCGGACGTGCAGATCAGCACCAGAGGATCAGGCTACTGCTAGAGGCCAGCCAGAATGTGATGACCATCTATGCACCGATTATTTGATGATTGAGGCACTGTTCAACGTGCGGACAATAAGCCTATTGTTGCTGCGAATGACGAGATATCTCCCCAGATGTTTGGAGCTATTGCCGCACGAGTTGTACTTAGAGATATGATAGAAGATCGCTAGTCACCCATGGAGGAAGGACTAAGACAAGTGATTCGTTTCCTATCCCGATGCGAGGTCATCAGATTGATTGATTCCAGCTAGAAACGACTTCACGCAGGAACGTTGGGAGTCGATAGAGACGATCGAATGTCAGAAGCCCATTTTCCAAGTTTAAAGTATTTAGAGACAAATGCAAGTAATGCCATGGACCCTCTAGAAGAATGAAACCCTAACTCGACATAATGACCATGAGAACACTTTGAAACCTTAGGGTTTGCGGCAGTTCGGCGGTGCCATTAGTGAGGCTTGGATTTGCCCTTCTACGGTTGGTCCACAGGTACTGTGGCATGTACTGGAATACTATTAAACTGTACCCAAGATGTTGAGCTCTTGAGGGATTATGGAACTTTGACGAATCGATCGAAAGGTTCGATATCATTCGGATATCATGTGATGGGATATATTGCTTAGGAGACTTCAGATACGAGTATAGCCGTTGGAATGCAGTCCATACAACCACGAAGTGATGAGTCCGAAGCAGTCGACATTAGAGAAAAGTGGAGTTAGAGGTTCGTATGAGATTTCAACGAGATGACGTTCCCCTCCGCTGACATCAGAGATGTGATATGCATACAGAGGCGTTGTATATGGATATACCTTCCAGAAGGAGTCACGATGAGTATGCAGCCGTTCCGGAACAAGGAATTGATTTAGTAAAAGACGATGGCTTCCGGGCAGTTCGGTAGAAACAAGATTTGGGAGATACTTCGACAGAACCTTTCTGGAATAATATACGAGAAGACTTGGACCCAGGAGCGATCATATTGTGCACACCCAGCAGGCTAAAGTTCGGCATCGTCGACAAGATAGTTGGCCAGAGATCTTTTGAGGATGTGCCAGAGTGGGACTATTTCCGCCATCTTTGATTTGATATTTCGAATGATTTATTTGCATGATTGAGATTTTTTGCACCACAGTTGCACCTGACTTCGATTTGATGTCATTCAAGATATTGATTTTTGAGTTCATACCTATGGTATACATGTGATTTGACTTATGCTTTCGGCATAGTTTTCATGCACTTTTTGTATTAATCTGCTTTTTTGCACGCTGATGCATATGGTTGTGAGTTTATATACCACGGTATACCTAATTTGGATTTGGATTGAAATGTGCTGTATACCGTCGATTCCGATTGTGATACTTGATATTTGTTTTGTGCACCTTGTGCACCGGATTGGATTTTGCGCATGTTCGGCGCTTGATATTGGATTTCGTGATTTCGTTCATGTTTAATGCACATGATTTAGATTTTATTCGTGTATGATGGATGCACCTGATTTGGATTTTCGCGCATGTTGGACGTATGTTATGAGATGCAATTTTGGTGCACACCAGATGCACTAAATCGAGATTCTTCGTGCATATCAAATGCACCTGATATTGTTGTCAGGCACATCCGTTGCCCTTGATAGATGTTTCTTGCACACCCGATGCACTTAGATGTTGTTTCTGTGCACATGTATGGCACATTCATGGGTTTCGATTTCCGTGCGCACCAGACGCACGTGGCATTCATATGCACATTTTGGGATTGATTTCTTATGGAGCAGTACGTTTTTATGATATTTGCTATTTGTTTTCGTACTGAGAAGGACTAGTCAGAGGACAGTACCTGGATATATTTTGCATGCATTGATAGTTATCGAAGGGATTTCCAAAAGGGGAGCTATAGTCTCAGTATTTACCTACGTGTCTGATATGACACGAAACTTTTAAAACCAAGGAAACCCTTCTAAATTATTTTCAAAACGGCGAGACGTATGTGTTAAACAGGTATATATACATAGTTATTTTCTTACAATAGACGTCCGCCACTATGCCGCCATACGCGCATCGCACAGCAACATGAAAGGTTTGGCATGCATTTCCTTCAGATGTTTACATGTATAGTTTTGATTTATATCATATTTGTTTTCGTATTGGATTTGACATTTGTGTCTTCACCATGACTCCGATGATTGCGAGATGCTTGATGGGGTTTTGATTTGGAGTTATCTGCTCATTGTTCATGTGCATGCATTGCGCTATGAAGCGTTTTATGTATTGATGATTTTGGAGCCCCGACGACTTGGACATTTTACTGAAATGTTTTAGTATTTGAGGGGTTTAAATTTAATTTCGGGGACAGAATTTCTTTAAGGAGGGAAAATTGTAACATTTCAGAAAAATAAAATATTATTTTTGGGGATTTTTATAATTAAATAATATTATATTGAATATTTTAATAAGGCAGTATAATTAAATACCGATAAATTGGGGAAAATTTGGAAAATTACAGAAATTACTGAAATGAGGGTGCTTTATTGGATTTAAGCAAATTATAAAATTTTATGATTTATTATACACTAATTCAATGCTAATCACGATTAAATATCGCTAATCGTGTATTAAACGTGTTTTGTGCACATGACATGCACATGTCATTTTTCACACTTGTTACATTTTCCTATCATGGCTTTTCCTTATTTTTTTTTATCTTGCATGGCTTTTTAAATGAAAAAAAATAAAATAGAAAAGAAAATGGAAATTGATAAACAAAGAAGTATGGGCAAGAGAGAAATACAGGGTGAGGGGTCAAACCTTGGTCTTGAGCCATTCTCTCTTCACTCATTCACTCATTTTGTCTCCTCACCCTTGCAATGGCTGCTGCCCTCATCTCCCTCTTCATCAAGCCCTCACAAACACCCTCATTCCTTCATCAAAACATCATCCCCACTTTTTTAAAAATGTGCACAAGCTCATAAGCTTCACTTTGGACCAAGAAAGCAAGGATTTTGGACACTTGGGCAACTCAAGAAAATTCTTGAGTTGCCAAAGGAGGTAATTTATCCATCATTAGTGTAGTTTTCCCATTTGCGTTGCATCTATGTTAACTTAGAATCGATATAGTGCGGTTTAGTGAACTTAGAAAATTCTAAGTTAGGGTTTGAGAATTCTTGAGTTGTGATGTGTAATTGAGATTAGTAGTGATCTTAAACCCCCTTTAGTGATATCATATTAGATTAAAACCTGAGACTTAACCCCCAAATATGAACTTTGAAATTCTGCAGATACAGAAATTGTGGAAATTGTGATGGTTTTTGGTAATTTGCTAGCACCCGGATGACCTGAAAATTATTTAGCAAAGACAGTGATACATGCAGGCAACATAGGACCCCCCACTGAAACCCTAGCCCTATACCCTAACACCAGGCCGCAGAAATAATCCATCTGGCCGCAATTTATGGCCAGACCTGGGCCAATTTGGCTCGTGTTTGTTTCATGGATCCAGTATCTGTAATCTAGACCCTCCACATATGCAAAATTGGCTGATTTGACCTAGGGTAAAATCTGGGACTAATTTCATGAGTTGTTGTTTTGATTCGGGGTTATATTTTTCGTATTTTGGATTCTGGATTTTAGTATTTGTGTTTTACCTCGATCACTTGACGTTTGTACGACGATATCGAGGGTTATTTGGTGGTTTGAAAGGCGTAGTCCGTAGGTTCTAACCTATAGGCTTTTAGCGTGTCATTTTGGTTTTGACTAGGGTTTTAATGCGGCACGATACGTTATGATGTGTAGGTAACCCTACGAGGACTTCGAGACGACAAGCAAGCGCGTGGCGACGTCGGAAACGACAAGCGAAGAGCAATGTGAGTAGATATATATCTATGGGGGAAGTCGAGTAGATGGCGTATAGCACCCCCGCAGTTCGTAGTGTAGTATATGGTACATTTTATATGGATATATTCATATGTTTATTATGATATTATGATTATCTATATACACTTTGGGAGTCATGGATAATTTTAGTATAATTGGATGATAGCGTCATTAATTAGTTTAGTCGCGGACCTTAGAATGAGGTTTACACCCACACGCACACACATGCTTACTTTGTTTTACTTGTCCGTATATGGGGATATGTATATATATACACACATAGGTATGGGACTATGTATATATATACATATACCTATACATGGATGATGAGGATTATATATGGTATTTGGAGATGAGTCGATGAGATTGGGCATGATGCTATGAGATCGGTGATATGTTTTGATTCGTATTATGAGATACTACATGAGATTTTAGCGGGCCTTTAGGCGTGTGTTTTCATACACGCATATATATGCAGAAGGTATCAGTTTATGCTAGACTTAGATCAGTACCCCAGTTCATGAGATATGATGATAAGGATACCAGATAAATGATGAGATGAATGTGATATTTGACCCATACCCAGATTGGGATGCCATACGATGGATTTACCGTACGAGATTTATATTGATCATAGATCCGCACTCTTGACTCGAGGATATCATATTGTATATTGTATCGAATATGATACTATTGAGGCAGATTCACCGACTATTATATTTATATATATCGACTCAGTCTTAGGTGGTTTTCCCTTACCCTTTCGGTTAGACTGTTGTTTTAGTCTTGTAGTTTACTTGATGTTAGACAAGACTCGAGTCATACCTATTTCAAAACTAACGAATCGTGAGTATTTTAAAGACAGGCCAAGGGATTATACGGATATTTTCAAAAGACACATCTTTTCTTAAAACGCTGTAACCCTTTTTCTCTAAACACCACGATTCGTGTTATTTCAAATGGCAAAACTGTATGACATATATATATATATATATATATATATATATATATATATTGATGTAGATTCTTCACTGTTGTGTTTATTATTCATTTTCCGCATATTCTTGCTATTCGCATCGCATTGCATGTTTAAATGTGTTTATTGTTATATTAAACCCATGCTGTCAGGACACCAGCACCATTATCGATGATGCATATGTTCCACGTACACCTGCTTGCCGGCTCACACACTTCATTATCGATAATTGCCATGTTACTACACAGTATGATTGTTGCATCAGGATATGACTTCTTACATGACATACTTGCATACATACATAATTGCACATACATAGATGATTCTGGCTTGATTTTGGAGATTTGGGAACTGCAAGATATATTTTTAAACTGGATTCAATTAAAAGAGCGGTTTTCCCTCTATTTGTGCATATTACTGTTCCATGTTGCATGATATACAGATATGCTTACATTTCTGTTATATGTCGCATACATCATACTTTATGATTATACGCATTAAGATATGTTGTTTTCATAAGATTTCTGGATTAGGGAACTGTGGTTATTTCAAAAGAGAGTATGTATTGTTTTAAAAACCCGGTTTCCCTTGATATGATATTTCAGTGCGTCCACCATGTGTTTTCTCGGTTCTGAGAGTGGCATGTGAAACCCGATTCGAGGAGCAGTATGCACCGTCTGCAGGTATATGGTGGACCCGGTGAGGTATCCCGAGGCAAGAAGACTCGTAATGTTGGATGGTGAGCCTGGCAAGGGAGTACTACCTACTGGTGATAGTATATAGACTCGGCAGTTATCCGGAGGATACCGACCGGAGTAGTGAGATGGATATGAGGGCCAACCAGGGTATGCGGTGCCTGAGATATATGATGGATATGAGGGCCGACCAGGGTGTGCGGCGCCTGAGATATATGAGGATTTACGTGCCGATGCTGGGCACAGGTTTCATGATGTTTTCAAGTGCCGATGCTGAACACTCGGGTTCCATGATTTTTGATGTGTCGCGAAGGACACACGTTGATTTATATCCCCATACTTTCATGCATATGCTTTTATGACTTTTACATGCATGATGTTGTTATGTCATTGGTTGACACATGGATGAGATCCACATGCATACAGGTATTGATTACATAGTTGGATGATATCCACATACTTATAGACTTCATGATATAGTTGACATTGATTTCATGATGATTACATTGATCACACCTCATATTTATGATATGTTGCTACCTGAGGCACTGACACGAGCACTTGGTATTACACTTGGTATAGATGTTTACCCTTGCCACCTTATCATACTTCAGACTTTATCATATTGAGGATATATATTACTGATCGTATTGACCTAGGATAGAGTCATACATACGGTTTCTGCTCTATGATGTTTTCAACTCACGAGTTGGCAACTCACTCCCGTTGTGCCATAATTTCTTGCAGGTTTTGCCGTACAGCTTTCATTGCGGCTTTGCTGACACACTGCTTCCTTTCCGGGTGATTTGCTTGGTAGGTGGGTTCACTTGCATCGTGACCACCATTGTATTTTATTTACATTCAGTTGTATCTAGTAACTCCATCAACCAGACTTGTATATTGATTCAGACTTAGAAAACCAGTTGTTTATTCTTTCGACCTTAGAGTCGTGCGTTGTAGTATTATGGTTTTCTTGATGATTTTGAGTTTCCTTTTGAGTTTTGATCCTCGCCCTTCGGCGTTGTATATTATATTACTTGCGTGGTTGTGACCGTCGATTGACGAAGAGCTAGCTCCCGCTTGGGGATGCCTTTTATCATTGTGCAAATATTATTCATGTTGTACCCCGTTTGGGGCCGGTATTTACAAAGGAAACTCTGCCGAAATTTTCAGAAAAGACTTGGGATTTTAAAATGCATATTCGTCTTATGTTATTTAAAATCACTTTTTTTAAAACATGTTGTCGTCACTTCTTTCTGAAAATGGTTTAGATTTCTCGGATTTCTTGGCTTACTTGAATTAGATGGGGTCCTATAGACTTTATATGATTCAAGTGCCAGTCACGTGCCATTTCGGGTCGTGACAACTGACGTTACGCTTTAGGCTGCTCGTCACTAACATCAAATTTCATGTCCTTGACGCCAAGACTTGCTACAACACTTTGCTTGGCAGGCCTTGGTTACACGAGTACAACATCATCCATTCTACACAACATCAGTGTATGAAGTATTTTAAAGGTGGTCTCGAATATACCGTGATAGGGGAACTGTACCCATTATCCGTAAATGAAGTCCGCAAGTATGAAGACGCAAAGTACTTCCTGCAAGACTTTGAAGACACAGAAAGATGCCATAAACCAGAGAATAAGCAAAAAGCTGTCACCACTATTCGGATCTTCGGGAGCGATACCGAGGAGGAAGAGATAGTCTATTCAGGACTGCCCCAATGCAGCAAGCCAGGACCGTCTACCCCTATTCTGATCTTCGGCAGTGACTCTGAAGACGAAGTCAACGCAGTGTACTCGGTCCGTCCATCGGTGCAGGCCCTCACTGGGGGTGATCAGAGTTTGCAGATCGCTATGGTTCCGCGGCAGCACTACAGAAAGCTTGATGCGCTTGAGACATATAGTGTGCAAGAGCTACAGACATTCTACGTCCCTCCCAGGCGAAGAGATGAAAAGGAGATCCTATTCTATCAGTCCATGGAGACTAAAGTCGAAAGAGAAGTCTAGCATGGTGCCGATCCTGTGCTCGACAGGCTCCGACCCATTCGTCTGCCCAGGTACTACACCGAGGGATTTAAAAGGTTATTAAGATGCCAAGACGTACCTTTCAAACAGACTCCTCGACAAGCTCAGTTCTACAACAGGATTTGGAACGTCCCCGGAACTCGGCGAAAATTGCCCAACGGAAAAATGGAAATGATTAGGCTTGGATATGTCCGGTCCAAGAAACGGGAGCAATTCCACTACTGCCATGTCATAAAAGACCTCGATGAAGAAGAGGATGCCTTTTTAAAAGACACCGACATTGAACCAAACGAGATCCTACCATAAAAATGCCAAGTCAGTCGTTTGAAGAACAGATGGACAAGCTAATAAGAGAAGCGAGTCAAAAGGTTCGTAACGACTACAGCCGCGAAATGGCCATTTACGAGAAGGCCAAGACGCAACGTCTCCTTCAGCAGGCTATGAAGGACGACAATGTCCTTCGCCGTCAGCCCTCCATGAATTCCCAAGATAAGAAAAAGGCCCAACGCTGAGGAAAAAACAAGTCAAAGAATGGAAAAAACGTTCGACAGAAGAAATACGGATCCAAAAGGCCATGCAATCAAGAAAAGGTCAGCCAGAATCCATCTTTAATGAAAAAGATGTGTCGAGCATATTCTTTCCTTCAAGAAAAGACAAAGAAAATCTTCGACCTCGTCATGAAACATCAAATGATGACACTCTCGGAGTCTCGGCGTCCCGATCAAGCAAACGAGGTTCATCACCCAGACTACTGCTCCTATCACCGAGCGATAGGACATTCTCTTGAAGACTGCTTCACTTTCAAAGACTGGGTTAAAGACCAGTATTAACAAGGCGGGTTCGCTCTATCCGATAATTGAAGGGTAACCCCACCATAAAAACATGAACCAAAAGCAACGTATACAGCGAAGGTAGAACTAAATCAACATCGGCCTTGGAAACGGTCTCGTACCTGCTATGTGATAACGCTACCAGAAGAAGGAGAGCGCGAGAATATGGATGACCTATCCTGGTGCTTAGAAAATGAGGATGAAGAGGAATTGATCTCAGAATTTCCACCGGCGCCAAAAGAGTTGGAGGATGGGATACACACCACTGCAGACAACCTAAGAAAGATCGACTTGGGTACAGCAAACGATCCGCGACCGACGTTCGTCAGTGAGCTGCTATCTAAAGAACAGGTGGCTACGCTAAAAGACTTGCTCATGCAGTATAAAGACTGCTTCGTATGGAACTATTCCGAGATGCCGGGGCTAGATCCAGAAATAGCGGTGCATAAATTGGCGATATCTTTATACGTCAAGCAAGTCAAACAAGCACCAAGAAGGATGCGGCTTGAACTTAAGATGAGTATCAACGCCGAAGTCAAGAAGCTAATCGACTCCGGCTTCATCCAAGAAGTTCAATACCCCGACTGGATTGCCAACATCGTCCAAGTGATGAAGAAAAATGGGACGGTGCGCATCTGCGTGGACTTTCGGGACCTCAACAAAGCCTGCCCGAAGGATGATTTCCCGTACCGGTTACCGAGCTGATGATAGACAACACGTCCACTCACGAAGTTTTCTCTTTCATGGACGGGTCATCGGGGTACAATCAAATAAAGATGCACCCCAAAGACCAAAAGCATACCGCTTTCCGGACCCCTTTGGACATATTCTCCTACAAAGTGATGCCTTTCGGTCTGAAGAACGTCGGCGCTACATACCATAGGGCCATGACGAAGATCTTAGATGACCTCATACATGAAATCATCGAATGCTATATCGACGACCTCGTGGTGAAAAGTAAATCGCACAGGGAGCATCTGGAGATAGTATTCCAGCGCCTTCGGAAATACAACCTGAAGATGAACCCTCTCAAATGCGCGTTCAGAGTTTCCTCGGGCAAATTCCTAGGATTCATCGTGCAACATCGGGGCATCGAAATAGACTCGTCAAAGATCAAGGCGATTATGGAAATGCCTCCGCCAAGAACTCTCAAGCAACTGCGATCTCTCAAAGAGAAGATCGCGTATATTCGACGATTAATAGCCAACCTCTCTGGAAACTGCTGTCCCTACAGTCACCTGATGAAGAAGGGAACCCCGTTCGTTTGGGATCTCAAATGCCAAAGCGCACTGGACGAAATCAAGCAATACATGCAGAATCCGCCGGTACTGACCGCTCCGGTCAAGGGAAAGCCTCTTATCCTGTACACAACTGCCTATGAAGGTTCTTTAGGCGCGCTATGGGCACAGGAAAATGATCATGGGAAAGAGAGAGCCCCATACTATTTGAGTCGAGTTCTCCTGGGGCAGAAAACAGCTACTCCCCCATCGAAAAACACTGCCTGGCGTTAATTTGCGCGATAACGAAGCTTCGGCATTATGCTTTGGCGCATGAGGTCCATCTCATATCAAAAGTGGACCCTCTCAAATATTTGATTCCAAGGGCTATACTAACAGGGCGGCTCTCTAAATAGGCCGTGCTCTTAATGGAATTCTCGATAACATACTGAACTCTCAAGGCAGTGAAAGACCAGGTTATCACCGACTTCCTCGCTGAGCATCCGAAACTGGCCGATTCACCTCTAAATTGTGAATTACCGGATGAGCACACGTTTGACACGATCGACAGGGAGTGAGGAGGGATTGATACCCGATGGGAACTCTATTTCGACGGGGCATCTTCCATGAAGAAGCGAAAGCACAGCTCCCCCATAATCAAATATGGGGTAGGCCTTATCTTCGTGACTCCGCAAGGAAGGATAATGCGATTTGCATTTTCCTTAACAGAGCCAAGGACAAACAATGAAGCAGAATATGAAGCTTTGATAGCAGCTCTTGAGATCGCTGTCGACATGGGAATCGAAAACCTCTTCATATATGGAGACTCCCAGCTGGTCGTTAGTCAAGTAAACGACGACTATCAAACGTGCAAACCAGAGTTGGTGAAGTACGGTGAAAGAGTGCAACAATTGCTGACTCAAATCCCTTCTTACGCATTGGAAAGCATACAGCATACAGAAAATAGCAAGGCGGATGCATTAGCCAAACTTGCTAAAGAGCTGGCTGACGAAAACCTCGATGACGTAAGGATCGTTGTGCAAAGCCGTCAGGTCCTGGCACCAGCGAAAATATCTCCAGAGTCGTCTAAAGAAAAGGAAACGACAAAGAAAACAGCCCTACAAATAGAGGACCAAGAAAAGGCTAAGGATTAGAGAGAATTCTTTATAGACTACTTCAAATCCTATCGAACACCTGAAGATGCATCCTCATGACATCAACTCATGAAACGAGCTGTGTATTTTGCCTTTGTCTGATACTCTATATAAGAGATCATTCAACTCTCTGTGTCTAAGATACCTAGGACAAGAAGAAGCAAGGAGAGTCATTCAAGAAAATCACGACGGACTCTACAGTTCTCATCAAGCTGGGCCAAAGATGAAGCTGAAGATCAAAAGAATGGGCTACTATTGGCCCACGATGATTCAGGACTGTCTCGAATATGCGAAGCAGTGCCACTCGTGCCGAATTCACGGGGACTTCATCCACCAACACCCAAATCCGCTACATCTGACAGTGGCTAGCTGGCCGTTCGAAATGTGGGGAACTGACATGATTGGGCTCATCGAACCAGCGTCATCTAAAGGACATCGGTTTATATTGGCCACAACCGATTACTTCTCCAAGTAGGCAGAAGCAGTACCGCTAAGATAAGTAAAGATGGAGAATATTCTCCATTTCTTCAAGACACACGTCCTCTACCGGTTTGGCACTCCACGACGGATTATCTCTGATAACGGGCCGGCCTACAGAAGTCATAAGATCGGCCGCTTTGCACAGCAGCATAATATAGACTGGAGATACTCTTCAGTCTATAATCTCCGAGCTAACGGTCTGCTTGATGCTTTCAACAAGACCTTGACGAAGATCATAAAGAAGACAGAGTCCAAAAATAAAAAGGACTGGCATGAGAGACTGCATGAAGCTCTCTGGGCATATCGAACCACGTTCAAGACGGCTACGAATACAATACCATATGCATTGGTATTCGATACAGAAGCGGTACTCCCCTTGGAGATAGAGCTACCCTCTCTACGAGTGGCAGTTCATTACGAGCTAACAGACGAAGAGAATGCTCATCTTTGGCTTGAGGAGCTCGACGCCCTTGATGAAACTCGGCTCATGGCGTAGCAAAACTTGGAGGCTTACAAAGCAAAGATGACACGCTCATACGAGAGATTTGTTAGTTATATGTATGCCCTAGAGGCCATTACTATACATGTGATGTATATTGTAATGGATGCTTGGACATATAGGGAGGACTTTCTTGCTCGACATTATAGTATGCTATCTGGTTGCTCTTTATCTTAACATGTACACTTATTGTCTCTCTATTACTTGTTGATAAAGTCCTTAGGATGAGTACTTGACTACCAAGATTATGATGCAGATCATACTAGTGGGGACAGGGTAGTCGGTAAGTACATCCTTCAAATGTTCCTAGTCGTGGGAGTATCGAGATTGGGCATCGATACTCCAGAGTAGACAAGCGTATACGCTTCTCGACCCATGTGATGGGCGTGGATGATCCCACATCCATTGGTGTTTGACATCAGAGAAGGTATGCGGGTGCTCAATGGAGACTGGGTACACTGAACGGACTCGCCGAGAACTCTTATATGGTATTATACCTATCGTTGGATAGCGGTTCTCTGGTGACACTGGTACAGGTTAGTTTGTAGACCCGAGATCGTTATAGAGTCTTGTGTGATTCCCACTGTGCTTTGATTTCCACCATACCACGGTCAAGAGATCATGCAAAAAGGTGCTTTTGGGTACAGTCCCGAATCACATTGAGGCAATGAGCGATAGGAGGGGTTTCGTCTCTCCCGGTATTGGGAGTTGATGTTGCATTATGCTCGATTGGCTATAACAGGAAACCCCTAGCCAGGCTTGTTGAGATTTACTGGTAAGTGTTATCACAAGTTTCTCGAACCGTTATGGACCTTACATCGGCATGACTTATCAGGCTATTGGGGTCTCACAATATACCATCCCCAGGCTATGATATGCAACATATCAGACGAAAAGACCGGACTGTACGGTAGTGTTACTGATTGGATTCGCAGGAGTACGAGCAGGCTAGCTTGTTGATCTTTTGATCGCTCAATACCCAGGCGGCCGTTACGTTTAGCAGACCGCTTGCGGCTTGTGAGTGTTTGATATGATCATCACCTACTGCCGGCGTATTGACGAGTCTTTAGAGTCCTACTCAGAGGCTTCCTGGCTAAAGCGAAACAAAGTAAGAGCACATATGTGATATGTGCGGGACCGAGATTAATGCGTGTATGTGTTATCGGTCGGTTATATATGATATAGCCGGGTTATCGGATCAAGAGTTGATTCGATAAGTTGACTCATATGATATTAGGCAGTTGTATATGTTATAGCCGGATTATTAAATCAAGAGTTGATTTAATAATTTAATGTATAATTATATATTTGATATATTATATTACATTAACTAATATTAGCTCACTTAAGTAATTCTTTTTCTCACATTTGATATACTTTACATATATGTGATATATGTATCGTTTTCTTTTGACACATAAATATATATGTGATATATATTCATGTGTCATGCTAGGTTACATATGCAACAAGGGTGTATGAGACTTATACCATGCTAGGGTTTATGTTTGGGTTTTATTTATCATTAAGTAATTCACAAAACATTTGGAGTTAGTCATGGATAAGCTTGTAGAAGCTTATGGATATATTGACTTATTCAACTTGTTTGTCTAGCTTAAGATATTTGTTAACCCAACCCTTAACCGTAGACTATGGTTTATTCTCTACATGAGTTAGGCATGACACTAACTCACCCATTGTTGCAATTCTAACCTCACTCTCTCATGAGTTTTTTTCTTCTTCTTCTTCAACAAAAGAAAAAAACTTGCTAGGGTTTTTTCTAAGTGAAGATTTAGTGTGAGAAAATTAAATCTAAAGTGACCCCATTTCCTACTTCTTCATCCTCTACTACTTGCCATTTAGTTTAGGGTGTTTGATTCACTAATCTCACCATTAGTGAAGAGATAGCATGAGCTAGTGTCTCCTCGATGTAGATCATCTTCGGGCTTGAAGACTTCGATGCAAGCTTGTTCGTTTCTTCATGGGAGCCTCTCTAGAGTCTAGGAGTTCGTGATCGCAGCGAAGGGACTACTACACGGAGCTATTGAAGTGAAGGACCGGTCTACAAAGGATGTATTCCTTGTTCACTTTAGATGTAAAGTGTTTGCATAATGCTTCGTCGGATTTTCTAGTAGTGATTCTAGGGTTAGGGTTTACTAGAACGGCAAATTTTTGAAATTGGCATGAACGATACCTCCAAAAACCTTGCTGTCGTGCTAGGCAACCCAACAGTGGTATTAGAGCCATGCTAGAAAATTCTATGATGTTTGTTAGATTACGAAACCGAAATGAATCCGAAACTTGAAACCCTTTAAACTAGTTTCTGTCAAATTTCATTTGAGCTCAGATTTTTTTTTAAACAACTGCAGAATGTTGTATGTGATATAACATGAACACCATGCAAATTTGAGGCATTTACACTGACTTTTGGCCGGCCACATTGGCCTCAAAACTGAGCTCACCGGGTCTTTTGGGGAGTTTGTGCTTCAAATTTTCAGGGTGTTCCAGTCTCTGGGTTTTAGGGTTTCAGGTGTTGTTTGTTTTTGCTAAATTTTCATGTGATATTAAATTTCTGCAAAAGCAATTCGGAGTATTTCGCAGTCATAATTCTAACATGTATGCGGGTTATTTATACGATGTTAAAATGTTCGAACGGATATCAATAACCCAATTTTTCTCCCGCTGGAAATTTTTCAAGAGTTGGATTTTTTCCGAGTTTAAAATCTTCAGAAAAACTTGCAAGCGATTTTGTGGACCCTCTAGAAGAACGAAACCTTAACTCGATTATGTGACCGTCAGAACCACCACCAAACCCTAGGGTATGTGGTAGTACAGTGCTGCCATATGTGGGGCATTGGTTGACCCTTCTACGGCTGGTTCATAGGAGCTGTGGCAGTTTCTGGGTACTTTTTGAACCCCGCTCAAGTGTTGAGCTTGTTTGGAAATTTTAGGTGCTCGCTTATTCGATCAAAAAGTTTAACTTCGTCTAGCTATCTGTGATTGTGATACAATATTTGGAATCCACATATTTAGTTATGAGATAACTAGTTTGAATTTTATAAATCTAGCAGTTTTGTCTCATTTGATCGGTTGCCACGGGATTTTTATGTTGATCAAAAGTCTGTCGCAATCACGTAGCATACGCGGATACTCGTCGAGTAAATTTAATAGATAGCCACGCCCCATAGCCCCGACCAAGTGACTGTAGGAGAACCCCGTCGCCAAAAGCATCCGTTCGGGTGCTCACGGCTGCGGTGTTCCGCCTTAGTGCACTTCGTCGACGGCATCGGGGGTGCGACCATCTACTAAAGTTTTCGACGAGCATTCGATCAGGTTATCGGGAATCTTGTTGAATTACCCGACAGGTTGTTATTAAGTGTTTTCAATATCGAGACTAAAATGCGGGGTTTATAATTGTTAGGCATGTGATGTCTAAGGAATTCATTTGGTTAGGCATGAAATCCAAAATATGAGATACATGAGGTTTATGATGTCTAAGGTGGTTGCGGATTCCAACTGTTGCAGTTCTTCGCTTTCATTTTTGCGACCGTAAGTGTAATATGTGGTGTATCGCCGATTTCGTTGCTATACGTCAACGACAATTGGGATACGCAAATTTACTTACGTTGATGACATGTGATGTTATGTGTTGCTGTGATATGTTATATTGGATCGTCGTGTTCTGAATAGCCGGGGGTTTTATGTGAGATGAGGGTTTTTATTTTCATTCAAGTAAAATTCATTGTATGTAATATTCTTTTATTGGGGCACTTCTAGGTTGAGGATGATGTCACCATTGATGTATATTATTTACTTTTCCGCATTAGGATAGACCCAAAGCGGGGAGCACAAGTAACCGGGTTCTAGGGTCCAGTAGGAGACCATCTCAAGGAGTTGAGACCGGGTCACCTAACTCTAGAATTTGCAGGGTTGCTTGCCGCTCTCGTAGGGGTCTAGGGATGTGGGTTTGGCTATTCATCACGACCGTCGAATCTGCGTTTTTACTGGCTTAAATAAAACACGGAATTCCTAGTATATCCAATATTTCATATGTGATTCTTCTGCTGCTGATATTCTGTGATGTGATCACTTGATATGTTCTGAGAGGAAGGCCTATATTATATATATGTGTGATATAATAAATATTGTTGCTTTCGTTTCTTCCGTGATGCTTGGGAAGCATAAAATTGATGGGAATTCATTAATGAGATTAATGAAATAAAAGGAACCTAAAGATGTTGTAGAAACTTGTTTTAAAAACTGGTAGCTCTAGTTCTTGCTTTGCATAGCGGTATTCCTTGTAGAATATCCAGCACCTTATTCGATAAGGAAAGAGCCGAGATACCTTCACCAGGAGTGACCTCTTCAGTGAAACTGGCAAATGCTACAGCCCACTCGGTTTGTCTTTTGATTGTTTCTATAGTTTTTGCTTTTCATAGTGGTATTTATGAAATATTCTGCACCTTATTCGATAAGGAAAGAGCCGAGATCCCTTCACCGGGAGTGACCTCTTTAGTAAAACTAGTAAATGCCTCAAACACACTCCTTTTAAAATTCACTCGATTCTACAACGGTATCAAGTTCATTACGCTCATGGTTTTCTTAAAAACCTGCGTAGCCCTCCGTCATTTCAAATAAGTACTACTTAGTATTCATGCT
Organism: Agapanthus africanus; assembly: GCA_030015575.1. Lineage (NCBI taxonomy): Eukaryota > Viridiplantae > Streptophyta > Magnoliopsida > Asparagales > Amaryllidaceae > Agapanthus > Agapanthus africanus. Next base: position 563,477,146 of record JASDDO010000014.1, on the reverse strand, counting down.
GCGGTAGTTTGGCCTCCGTCAAGGATAGTGTACGGTTGCTAACGAGTGCTTATCTGCTACATTAGATGAGATTGGATTAGAGTATTCGTACGGCGTAGTTTGGCCTCCGTAAAGGGTCGTGCGGGTGGGTCTAATTCAATCAAGAAATGAACGGGTTGAACTTGACTAGCGCCCTATGGGTAGTTTGGCCTCCGTCAAGGTCATAGGACGCTAGGGGTAAAAACCATTATCGGGAATTTCAAGTATTGAAATTTGCAATGAGATTGCATACCTTCTATGAGATAGTTGGATTCTGATACCCATTGCGAGTAAGAGTTACTCCTGGGAGAGTTTTACACATTATAATTAGCCGATCAAGTAGTTGTCTAGAAAGGTGTTAACGGGGTTATGCCCCTGGAAAAACGAGGTTTATTTTAATTAGGCCCGTACGAAAGCACGGGGAACTTCCCTCAAAGTACTGACACTGGCCTGGCCGAAAGATTGGCGAACTTGTAGGGTGTAATTAATCCCGGCTAGTCTTACCTTTTAGGGTTTGAAGGTAGATTTGACTAAAACAGTGGGAGCCATCCTGATTAGATAAAATAATAACCAATCTAATCCTGCAAGAGCACACGCAAAGTGTTTTCTTCTCTCTCTCCTGGTACCGACCATGTCACGCCTTAATTAAGATAATAATATGGATGCATTGACGAACCTGTTTATTACACTGAGATAGGGAACGTTGGTTCTGCTCAATCTTATAATTGTTATAAGTTCGAGCTGGAAATAGGGGAATATCTGGATTCCCATGCCACCCAATCGAAAAAAGTGCATGTTGATGCATCTTCTTCGGGTGTGTTCATTACCGAGAACTATTTCTCAGTATCTTCTACGTCCTGGGTATGTGATACCGGAGCAGGATCCCACAAATGTAATATATTACATGGGCTACAGAAAGGTAGATAACAGAGAATAGGTGATATGTTTTAAAGTGTTAAAGAATGGTGCAATTGTTGCAGCCAAGTCTGTTGGCAGATATCACCTTGTATTAATACATTAATTCTGAACAAATATTATAACATACCAAACCTGATATACAACATTACATTATGTTCTTTACTGAGTTAAAGAAGCATATAATTCTGTATTGGAGGATAATGTTGTGAACATTTTCCTGAATCAAGAGTTGATTCAATCAGGCACGTTAGATAATAGTATATACGTTTTAAATCAAACCACAGTTCAAAGTATTTACAACACACACAACAGGAGTAGTTCAGAAATGAACGAATCCTTCTTGAGGCATTGTAGACTAGGTCATATCAATGCGACACGACCAGCTAAGTTACATAAGAATGAATATGAGAATCTGTTCGAATTTTCATCTTATAATACTTGCCAGTCTTGTCGCAAAGGTAAAATGACCGATACTCCGTTTACTGGAAACAGAGAAAGAGTTGGTGAACTCTTGGGATGCATACATGATGATGTATACGGTCCTATGTCTACAAATGCCAAGGTTGGTTCTTCGTACTTCATTATATTCACTGATCTTCTCTCGGGATTTGGACATATGTTCCTATTGAAACACAAGTCTGAAACTTTTGAGAAAATTCAACGAATATAAGCTTGAAGTTGAGAACCAGACGGGTAGAAGTATTAAAGTCCTTCGATGTGATCAAGGAGGAGAATACTTAGGGCATGGAGTTCCTGGATTATTTAAAGGAGAATGTAATTCTCTCTCAGGTTACTCCTTCGAGTATACCACAGCATAACGGTGTATCGGGGTGGAGGTATCACACCCTATGAGATATGGCGCACTCTATGATGATTACTGTTTACCTATTTCTTTTTGGAGTTATGCACTTGAGAAGTTGCATACCTATTGAATGGGGTTCCATCAAAATCTGTGCCTACCACTACATATGAGATATGGTGTGGGAAGAGACCATATCTTTAACGAGTTAAGATATGGGGTTGTCCGGCCTATGTTGAAAGGCAGAATCCGGATAAACTCGAGGCAAGGTCAGTTCTTTATAAGTTTGTTAGGATATCGCAAAATTTGTGAGGGAATATCTTCTACCACTCTGAGGAGTAAAAGGTGTTTTGTTTCTCAGCATGCCACCTTTTTAGAAAAGGAATTTCTTGTGAAGAAATTAGTGGACATGAGGTAGAACTGGAAGGAGTTCCAGCTAGACAAACTAACAGCTGATGATTTGGTGAAACCAAAGGATTCAATAGTCTCCAACGAACCTCAGCCTCTCCGCGAATCTGGTAGGGTTTCTCATCCACTTGAGAGATACTATGGTCTTCTCGGTGACAGTGAGAGCGAGAATTGCATCATGGAAGATGATGGACCAACCAGGTTCTTGTAGGCCATCACGAGTGGTGACTCTATGAAAAGGCTGGATGCTATGCGATCAAAGATGGAATCAATGTACACTAACAAAGTGTGACTTTGCATGTTGCACCTGAAGGGGTAAAACCCATTGGGAGCAAATGGATCTTGAGAAAATTATTAGTGTAAATGGAAAAGTTGAGATTTTTAAAGCCATGCTTAAGTCCAGCAGGATCAATGCAAGCATCGCGGAGTTGGAACATCTATTTTGATGTTGTAGTCAAAGAGTTTGACTTCATCAAAATGGTAGATGAACCTTGTATATATAAGAAGGTAGTAGAAAGTAAGGTTGTCTTCCACGTATTGTACGTAGATAACATACTCTTGATAGGAAATGGTTTCCTATGCTACACTCGATCAAGCTCTTTATCACAAGGATTCTCAATAGAAGATCTAGATGATACCTACTACGTCTTGTGGATTATGATCTATAATGATAGATCTAAGTGGATGTTGGGAGTGTCCCAAATCCAGGTATAATAACACCATACTAAAGGGGTTTAGTATGGAAGATTCTAAGCATGGTGGTTCGCCCACTTACTCATGAATCACTCTCTCCAAAAAAAGTCTTCCGAGACTGATTTGGAGAAAGCTCGCGTGCAAGGGATACCTTATGCTTCGGCAGTAGGCTCTATCAAAGTATATGATGGTATGCACCAGACCAGATGTAGATGACTCGCTAGGTGTAGTGATCAGGAATCAATCGGATCTTGGGAGAATCACTGGACAGCTGTGGAGGACATTCTTAAGTACTTAAGAAGCACTAAAAGAAAGTTATTGGTTCGAGCTTCCAGAGTGATAAGGATGACTGAGATTCAGTCACAGGTATTGTCTTTACCCTCAGTGGAGGGACGGTATGTTGGAAGAGTTCTAAGCTAGATACCGTAGCATACTAGATGATAAAGGCTGAATACATTGCTACCAATGATACTACCAAAGTGGCTGTCTGTACATTTCTTGTTCATGAGATGAACATGGTTCCTACTATTGAGCATCCAATAACTGTTATTGTGATAATAATGGAGTTGTGGCTTTGGCCTAGGAACGAAGGTCCCATCAGCATTCCAAACATATTCTGAGGCAAGTATCACCTGATAGGGAGATGGATGATCTCCAAGGGATTGAGGATAGGAGAGTAGACATGAAGGATAACACAGCGGATCCACTCACAAATGCCTTACCCCTAGAGAGACTTTTATAGGATGGTTGAGTATGGGATACTACAACCACTGCTATATTGTTGGGTATTAGATACTACAGCAGATGGCCTTAGTGCAAGTGGGAGATTGTTAGTTATATATATGCCCTAGAGACCATTACTGTACATGCGATGTATATTGTAGTGGATGCTTGGACATATCTAGGGAGGACTTTCTTGCTCGACATGATAGTATGCTATCTGGTTGTTCTTTATTTTAACATGTACACTTATTTTCTCTCTATTACATGTTAATAAAGCTCTTAGGATGAGTACTTGACTACCAGGATTATGATGCAGATCATAGCGGCGAGCGAAATGGGAGCAGCCTAAACCGTAAAAAAGGGTTGTGGGAGAGAAATACAAGTGTCGTACTGCTAGGGAAAGCAGTGGGGTGGGCTGGGCTTTCGTTGCCTCAAGCATTGGCGCACGTATTTGTTGGCGAAGAACCTGGGCAGAGCATTGTCCCAACCCTCGTCTATCTGGGCGCAAGTTGTTCGAGCAAAGTCTAGTGGAGACAGGGTAATCGGTAAGTACATCCTTCAAATGTTCCTAGTCTTAGGAGTATCGAGACAGGGCATCGATACTCCAGAGTAGACTAGCGTATACGCTTCTTGACCCATGTGATGGGCGATGGATGATCCCACATCCATCGGTGTTTGACATCAGAGAAGGTATACAAGTGCTTAGTGGAGACTGGGTACACTGAACGGACTCGCCGAGAACTCCTAGATGGTATTATACCTATCGTCGGATAGCAGTTCTCTGGTGACACTGGTACAGATTAGTATGAAGACCCGAGATCGTCATAGAGTCTTGTGTGATTCCTACTGTGCTTTGATTTCCACCATACCACGGTCGAGAGATTGTGCAAAAAGGTGGTTTTTGGGTACAGTCCCGAGTCACATGGAGGCAATGAGCGATAGGAGGGGTTTCGTCTCTTGTTCATATCAGATTTTTGCATTTTCATACCGCCTAATTTTTATCACATTGCATATCGGTAGATACTCTTGAGCCGTGTTTGCTAGTCAATTGCAGGATACAGGTTCTCGGTTCTAAAACGGTGAAATTCATGGAAAACACGACAAAATCCGGGTTCCTGCCAACCACAGATAAAACACGGATCTCCGCTCTTTATCCGTCTGTTGCCACACACCAGTTTAAGAGACGAAATGTCAAATCAATGTCGTTTTCATGCACAAGGCTCAATGGCAACACAAGATCCAAGAAATCTACGCGGAGCTCGAGAAAATCATGACAAAAAAGTCCACATCAAATCACCTTTCCATCAACAGAAATTCTAGAAGAAATGTGGAAGTATTTTCAGAAAACACATATGCCAAACTACAGACAACATCAGACCAGGGGGGCCCACAAAATTCGAGGAGCCAACTCCTCCATTAGGCCGCGGAACCGCGGCCGTAATGGCGCCGCACTTGATGACTTTTTGGGGGTGTTTTGGTCTTTTTATTTGTGTTCTGGTGGTTGCCCTAGGTTTTCATTTTTCAGCCTATAAATAGCCTAGAACTTTGTGAAGAAAAGGGTCAATAATCTTGTATTTTTTCTCTAAGTTTTAGAATACATGTTCTTCTTCCTCTTCTCATCTCTTCTCCATTAAAACTTGTAGTGAGCTTGGTGAGTGAAGAATGGTGAATAAAGAAGTTCATTTTATTATCATGCTTGTCTTGTTCTTTTTATAATTGCTTGTAATTTTACTTTGTTAACTTAGTTGTTGTTATTTCTTATTCTTTCTTTCTTCTCTCTTTTCTTTATCCTTAAAACAACCATGATGCTTACGCTTGATCCTCGCCAAGGTGAGGTCGCAAATAGCTAGTTGTTATCTTCTAATCTCTTTCTTTCTATCTTCCTCTTTTGTTTTGTTTTATTTTTCCATATCATGATGTGTGAGTAGTTTCATACTTGTTGGGGTGGGATAAGGGAAGTTTGAGAGAAGGAAATCTCTCTCACTCTTTCCTTGCCCAACAGCTTAATTCGACTCCCGTTAATTGAACCACAATCCGCTCCTTACGGCACCCTATCCTACATGATAGCGGTGATTCCATAGTGAGACCGGTTGTGGTTGAATTAACCGGAGGTTATGGCTAAGAGCCAAGAACGGACGGACAAGCACCAAAAGGAAGAACTTATGCGTTGGAAAGCCTAGCATATACTCGCTAGTTCCTTCCTAGTCGTGCTAATCCCCGTTGTTGCCGATTACCGTAACACCGATATTAAGAGGGGCAACGAAAGATGTGGGAGACTCTTAACTCAAACTAACCTAATCCTAACCCTAACAAGCTCTCTTTACATATCATTTTAACACTTAGATAATCACAAACAAATCTGGACTCTCGGACTTAACTCGTTAAAGCACATAGAAAAAGATTTCCATCTCCCTGCGGAAGACCCGTACTCAACCGGCTAGCTACAAGCGAAAGCGTCTTGATTGCGGTAATTAACTAAACTTGAACACGCAGAATCCCTAACAATCAAATAGCGCCGCTGCCGGGGAGACGGTAGTTTATTTCTTTGTGTAATTTCGGGTTAACTTGTGAATATAAAAACAACCGAAAAACAACAAAAAAAAATATACTTTGTAAAAAAATCATCTTGTTATTTTTGATTAGTTTTTGTGCAAGTGTGCAGGAAAATATGGAGTTCAAGTTCAGTGCCAAAGACGTGGGAAGTTAGACCCACATTTCGCGGCTACACCGCGACGGATTAAAACGAAAAAACGGTCTACTAAAAGATTCTGGAACAGAACCAGTGAGCAAATCCAGATTCAGGGTCTTAAAAACAGAAGAGGACACCCAAAGCAGCAAACCCAACAAAATTGAAGGCCCAATCCCACTATTGTGCCGCGGAACCGCAGCATAAGCCGGCTTAGGCCGCGGATCCGCGGCCACTTGGTGGCTTCAGGGCCCCAAAACTTCTGTAAGTCTCTCTCTTCTCTCTCCCACTCCTCTGGACTCCAATAAACTGTGTTTTCTGCAGATTTCTTTGCGCAAACTCTCTTCCCCCTTCCAATAAACTGTTCTTGTGCAGGATTCTTTGCGCCGCGCTAAAAAAATAAAAATTGTTTGCAGTTGATTTGTTATCGCTTTGCATTCATTAATACGGACTTAAGGGGCTTGAAACCAATTCAGATTGGGTGGGGATTTCATCACCCTTCCCAGGACCCCAAAAATCACAAAAAGCATATGCATTGACCATTGTTAAAATTAAAAAATACTAGACTCAGCCCTAAGGACTTCGCGCTCAATAGGACAGAGGACTAGTTACAGGCATCGGCCGTTTATCCTATCTGACTTTTGCGGTGCCTAGGCAAATGTGACGAAGGAAAGTGGTTATTTAATTAAGGAACTTCGCGAAAGCGTTGGACAACCTCCCACTTACCTAGCACTTATCTGGCCGCATTAGACGGAGAAGAGGCGGTTTGAGGTCCTTTTTCTAGCCCTCTGGAACAGTTAGGAGCAGGTCTAGTTGACCTAGGTAACCCTAGATCTATGTGAGATTGTGCATATCTTATTTGTAATTGCTTAAAGCCGTAAGTCCGTACATATTTCTGTAAAGCTCTTTCTAAAAAAAAAAACAAAAAAAAAGAAAAAATCAAAAACTTTTATAAAAATTTGCCTTTTGTCGCCAAATCCATTTTTTCACCCACCACCCATCGTTTTCTCCATTGACGTTTTCTTACCCTCACCTTCTCCGCTTTGACTATACTAAACTCGTTTAGTGTATGTCCGCTTGGACTCGGGACACTAGCGTCCGTCTAGTCCGCGTTACGTTAGTCGCTACCGACTACGCGATCGACTCAGACGTCGATACTCCGTCCACTCCTCTTTCACCCTTACCTTTGCCGGCCAACTCCGACGTTGACCGGAATTCTGTTCATACATCTTCACCTTCACTATCACCAACCTCTTCTTCCGTGATGTCAGGATTTAATCCGAACATCTCTTTGACTACCCCTGGATTGGCTCCACCCCCCTACGGAGACCAATATCCCACCACCACCGCCTGTTGTAGCGCCGCAGCGAATCGCGCTCCAGGATCGTTTCTATCCCACCCGTTCTACACTTCCCACCTGCCTTTCTCTTCCACCGGCCAATGGGGATAATTTTGAAATTAAGCCCCACTTCATCAACATGCTTCCATGATTTCATGGGCTTGAATCTGAAGATGCCTATATCTTCATCAACAAATTTCAAAACGTCTGTGCCATGATGAAAACTACCCAACTGTCGGACGATGCTATACGTCTACGGGTCATTCCGTTCACTTTATGCGATCTTGCTGAAAAATGGCTGTTTAGCACCGCTTCCCACTCCATAACCAGTTGGGACGAGTTTGTAAAAGCGTTTCTCAAGAAATTTTATCCGAATCATAAAACCGCAAGGATTCGAAATGAAATCAACCAATTCTCTCAGCTTCCTTCTGAACCCTTCTGGAAGTGCTTTGACCGGTACAAAGACCTTCTTGTTCAGTGTCCTCACCAAGGTATAGAGAAATGGCAACTTTGCCAAACCTTATACGAGGGCCTGATCCCAGCAACGAAGCAGTTGTTGGAAACCATCTGTCAGGGCCACTTCCTATCGAAATCTGCGAGGAAGCATGGCAATTCTTTGACGACCTTGCGGAGCAAACGCTACAATGGGAGAGCACCAGACCGACTTCTTCTTCTTCTACCTCCACTTCTACCGGTCAGTCTAGGGTAGGGATTCACCAACTTGATGTCTCTATTGCGATGAAAGCTGAAATGGCTGCAATAACAAGAAAGCTTGAAGCGATAGAGAGCAAATTTTCTTCTCCTGCTCCTGCTCCTGCCCCTGTTCTCCCCCTTCGTACCATTTGCGCTTGTTGTTCCGATCCTTCTCACTTGACCAAAGAGTGTCCTTACAATCCACCCTCGCAAGGACAGGATCAGGTTAATGCTGCATTCCAGCAAAGACCAAGGAATGATCCATACTCTTCCACCTACAATCCCGGTTGGAGGAACCACCCCAATTTCTTCTGGAATCAGAATCAGAATCAATTCCAAGGCAACAATTTCCAAAGGGCCCCTCCGCCGCAACAACAAGCGCAACAACAAACTCAGTATCATCAGCCCTTCCAACCCCAACCTTTTCAAAATCAGACGAACAACTTTGCACCCAACAATTCTTTTCCACCAAACAACTTTGTTCCGTCAAACAACGATAAGGTTTCCTCGCTCGAACGAAGTCTGGAGGCGTTCGTTAAACAATCGACTCAGTCCACCACCAGCATCCAGTCTTCCATTCAGTCCTTAGTGCAACACACTGCCGCACACGGGCAAAGCATCAAGACCATCGAGGCCTAGATTGCACAGCTGAACGCGGCCTTAAGCGAGCGAGAAAAGGGGAAGCTCCCGTCCCAACCACTCCCAAATCCCGGTCACCCACATAATGCACACGTTGCTCTTGAACAACAGAACCATAATGTGAGTGTCGTGACCACACTGAGATCGGGAAGGATGATGCAAAACAACATTGGCAAACGAATCAACGATGACACCCCGGCCGCTTCTTCTTCTTCTTCTTCTTCTTCTTCTTCTTCGTCTTCTGAGCCTATTCTCCGTTCTTCACAAGGCTCCCCTTCCTCTTCTTCTGCTCTGAATGGACCCACTTCTCACTCCACGAAAACACCTGTTCTGGGATCCGTTCCAACTCCACAATCTCCTCCTCAAGCATTAGACTCAACCAATTTTCAAAATGTTCCATTTCCAAACCGGTTGAGGTCTAATAAACAAAATCCTCAAATGGAGAAGATTCTGGAGTTATTTAAGCAGGTTAACATTAACATTCCTCTTTTAGATGCTGTCCAACAAGTCCCGTCCTACGCGAAAATCTTAAAGGACTTGTGCACGAAAAAGAGGAAGTCTCAGGTACCCAAGAAAGTTTTCTTGGCTAGTGCTGTGAGTGATGCCCTTACCCAATCTTTACCACAAAAACGGAAGGACCCTAGCTGTCCTACGATTTCAATTACCATTGGGGATAAGAACATCAACCGCGCACTATTAGATCTTGGTGCCAGTGTAAACCTGCTTCCGTATTCAGTATACGAGCAATTAGGCGTCGGAGAGCTGAAACCCACGCACTGCACTCTCCAAATGGCCGACCGATCGATCACCCATCCTAGGGGTGAGCTAGAGGATGTGTTAATCAAAGTCGGGGACTTCATATTCCCCGTTGACTTCATTGTATTAGACACACAGCCTGTCGCTAACCCCCGGAATCAAATTCCGGTGATACTCGGTCGCCCATTCCTTGCAACCTCAAATGCTGTGATCAATTGTCGCAATGGTTCGATGAACCTCTCTTTTGGAAACATGACGATTGAACTCAACATTTTTAGGTTGGGGAATCAGCCCGTCGAACCTAATGCTCATATACTGGACGTCTGCTCGATTCAGGAGATCACCCCAGAAGAGTGTGAATTCGAGGAGTTTCTGTTTGATCACGATAATCTTGACGCCACTAGTGCGTTTCTCTTCGAACCTGCTGTTGCTTCTGCGCCCGACAACGACTACGAGTGTTTCACGTTTTCAAACGATCTTAGCCACGCACAACCCGAGTTTGAATCCTTCGACTTTCCGGATGAGTTACCTGAACCATCCAACTCGGTTGCCTACACTCGTTTTGAACCTTTGCTGGAGTCCTTTGAGTTCGAGACCTTTGCACCAATCTTGCCTTCCATTGTTTCACCTCCAGCGCTCGAACTCAAGCCTTTGCCGTCTCACCTTAAGTACGCTTACTTAGGTGAGAACGAGACCCTCCCTATCATCATCTCGGCTTCTCTAGCTCCAGAGCAAGAGAAAGCCCTTCTTGCGGTCTTACACAACAACAGGCAAGCTTTTGGCTGGTCCATGGCGGACATCAAGGGGATTAGTCCCCTGATCGTTGAGCATCACATTCATCTGATGGATGATGCCAAACCAGCCCGGGATCCACAAAGACGTCTCAATCCAGTCATGAAAGAGGCTGTGAAGAAGGAGATCGTAAAATGATAGATAGTGGTATCATTTACCCTATCTCTGATAGCCAGTGGGTTAGCCCCATTCATGTTGTCCCCAAGAAGTCGGGCATCATGGTCATAACCAACGAGGCGAACGAGTTAATCCCTACTCGCACCCAAACTGGGTGGCGAGTATGCATTGATTACAGAAAACTCAACGCCGCAACGCGGAAAGACCACTTTCCGCTACCTTTCATTGACCAGATGCTTGAACGATTGGCCGGACATGAGTACTACTGCTTTCTTGATGGCTACTCCGGCTATAATCAGATTCCCATCGCCGAAAAAGACCAGGACAAGACCACAATCACTTGTCCTTTCGGCACGTTTGCATATCGTCGCATGCCCTTTGGGTTATGCAATGCGCCCGCTACCTTTCAGCGGTGTATGATGGGAATTTTCTCAGACATGGTGGAAAAATTTCTGGAGATTTTCATGGATGATTTCTCCATCTTCGGCGATTCCTTCAACGAGTGTTTGCTGCATCTTGACGCTGTCCTTACCCGATGTAAGGACAAGAATCTCACTTTGAATTGGGAGAAATGCCACTTCATGGTGCGCGAAGGTATTGTCTTAGGACATATCATCTCGCAAAATGGCATAGAGGTTGACAAAGCAAAGATTGAGGTCATTTCCAATTTACCTCCTCCCAGATGCGTCCGACATATCCGAGCCTTCCTTGGCCATGCCGGTTTCTATAGACGGTTCATCAAGGACTTTAGCAAGATTGCTAGGCCCTTGACTCTTTTGCTGGCCAAGGAAACGCCATTCGACTTCAACTCGAGCTGTGTGACTGCATTCGAGTCACTAAAACGCTCACTCACTTCTGCTCCCGTTCTTTCTTCACCTGACTGGACGCACCCATTTGAGATTATGTGCGATGCATCCGACTTTGCCATTGGTGCTGTCCTTGGACAACACATCAACAAGATGCCGCACGTAATCTATTATGCGAGCCGAACCCTGAACGACGCCCAACTCAATTATACAACAACTGAGAAGGAATTCTTGGCTGTTGTATTTGCTTTAGAAAAGTTCAGGCCTTACCTCATCGGCTCTCCAGTCATTGTCTACCCAGACCATTCTGCTCTACGCCATCTTTTTGCGAAGAAAGATGCAAAATCTCGGTTAATACGTTGGATCCTCTTGCTTCAAGAGTTTGACCTTGTCATTAAGGACAAACGAGGATGTGAAAACGTAGTTGCCGACCATCTCTCACGACTTCCTTCTTCGCCGTCGCATCCAATTCCGATCAACGACGTTTTCCCGGATGAACAGCTCTTGACAGTATCTTACGAACCCTGGTTCGCAGATATTGTGAACTATTTGGCCACGGGATTACTACCGACTGAATGGTCAAGTCAGGACAGACTTCGCTTCTTATCCCAAGTAAAACACTTTTACTGGGACGAACCCTATTTGTTCAAGTACTGTCCCGACCAGATTATTCTTCGGTGTGTCCCTGACGAGGAATTCAAGAGTGTGCTGTCATTTTGCCACGATCAAGCGTGTGGCGGGCATTTTGGGCCCAAAAAGACAGCTGAGAAGATCTTGCAATGTGGTTTCTACTGGCCACAACTCTTCAAAGATGCTCATGACTATTGCAAGACTTGCTCCCGGTGCCAACACTTGGGCCGGATATCCCGGAGGAACGAGATGCCGCTCTAACCGATCTTGGTTGTGGAGATTTTCGATGTTTGGGGGATAGATTTCATGGGGCCGTTTCCCAGCTCTTTCGGGAACTTGTACATCCTTCTCGCTGTTGATTACGTCTCTAAATGGGTCGAGGCTGTGCCCAGCCAGACTAACGTTCCTTAAAGAAAACATTTTCTCCCGGTTTGGGCACCCTCGAGCGATCATTAGCGACAATGGAAGTCATTTCTGCAACAAAACCTTCGAGGCCTTGATGCGGAAATACTCCATTAATCATAAGCTCTCTACGCCCTACCACCCCCAAACCTGCGGGCGGGCCGAAGTTTCAAATCGGCAAATCAAGCAGATACTGGAGAAGACGGTTTCCAAGAACCGTAAGGATTGGTCGCTGAAACTCACTGATGCCCTTTGGGCCTTTCGAACCGCTTATAAGACCGACCTTGGCATGTCTTCCTATCGGCTTGTGTACAGAAAAGCCTGCCACCTACCTGTCGAAATAGAGCATCGCGCATTTTGGGCGATAAAAGAGCTGAATCTGTCTCTCAAAGATGCGGGCAGCCATCGGAAGCTGCAGTTGAACGAATTAAGCGAGCTTAGGGACGAGACTTACGATAACGCGGTTGTCGTTAAGAATCGAACGAAGGTGTTTCACGATAAACACCTTTTGCGCAAAACCTTCGTACCTGGTCAGCAGGTACTGCTTTACGACACCCGACTTCACTTTCATCCAGGAAAGCTCAGATCTCGCTGGAAAGGGCCGTATTTTGTGCGGAATGTGTATCCGCAGGGCGCTGTGGATTTGGAAAATCCAAAGGACGTTTCATTTTTCAAAGTGAACGGACACCGACTAAAACCGTACCTTAGCGCCGAACCAACAGAGGAGCTCCTGTTCTTACAGGAGCCGGTTTACCCTGCCTAATCTTCCTCTGCCTACCTCCAAACTTCGGTTACCCAGCCAAGAACAGTGGACACTGTTCCAAATAAGTTTGGGGGTATGTATCAACTATTTTGTATATATTTGTGGATATTCTTTTTCTTTTTCTTTTCTTTAAAAACAAAAACAAAAAAAAATTGTGTATCGTTAACCGACATTTTTGACCCTTCAAATGATCTCTTCATGCAATGACAGTGAGGACACTGTCCGGTTTAAGTTTGGAGGTAAGCTCGGTACGCATTTCTTACCTTCGCATTCATATGTATATTTTGCATCTGCATATTAAAATCCATAAAATCCATAAAAATCTGAAAATTTTCTAAAAATATAAAAACTTTTCTGTCAAGTTAGCTTGTGGAAGAACTCTGATTCAACATTTCGACGGTTTTTGTTTGAAAAAATAGGAATAACTAAATCTTATGTTTAGATTTTGAAAAACTGAAAGATAACTCTCCTTTGAAGATAACTATAGCTGATATACGTCTTTACATCACACTACACGTGTCGTGAGTTTTTGGGAATTAGATGACAAGTCTTTTATGTTTAAAAACTTTTAAACAGATAAATGATTTTCTGAGGATCAAATAGGTTTGTTCTGAAATAAGTAATGTCAAGAATAGTTTATGAAGTAGAGCGAATATGAAGGAATGTTATTGATGCCGTAATTGGAACTAAGTCTGAAAAATAACCCATCTGAAACTTGATTGGAATGATTACACACCGAACCCACTAAACACGTCTTTTATCCAAAAAAAATAATTGAACTGCCGGTTATATCTCCGTTCGTATTAAATCATCTGATTTTCACGCCAAACTGTCTTTTGTTTTTGGACCTAGGTAACTTGAGTAATTAAGTCCGCTGGGGTGTTTCTACACCTAATGCCCTAAAATCAACTGGTTTGGGTGCATTGGCCCAAAGCTCGCTAAGAAGCCTAGAAATTCCAGATTAAAACAAAGTCAAGCAAGTATTCTCTCCGAGTTAAAATTCCTAACGGTTCTTTGTGTGAGAATAATCTTGATAAAAGACAGGCTTTTATAAAAAAAATTTAACGGAGATATGATGGTTTTATACTATGATAAAGACTATTGCACGTTCACAGAGGTGTGTATGAAATGAAAACAAGAAAAAGGTGGAGTGAAAAATACGACTTAGTTTCCTGTTAAGAAAGATAGAAATTCTGAAGTTGAAACCTTACTGGAAAACGAAACTTGAAAAATGCTTAACTCTTTATAAAACTTATGTGATCCTTTTAAAATTATTATCTGGGCTTTATTGTAAGACATGATGACTTTAATCGATCCTTCTGGAACTTAACGACACTATTTGCACTGCACGTAAAGACATATAAAATCTGTAGTTAAATAAGAAGCGAGGTGTGAAAAATAAAGGTTCAATAGTCTAGACTTAGGATTATAGAATTGTTATTTTCTGAAACAAAACTTTAGGGGTTTGAATCTTAGTTATTTTACAAAACTAGCTTGACCGGATTTTGTGGGTAGTATCCGCTGAAAACCCTCAGGAGACAACACTCCTCCTACTATGGACACCTAGAGGTTTAACGGCTTGTTGCACATGCTCAGTGCAATCGCGTTCCCTGCGAAAGTGAGGTTAGGAAAATTTTTGTGAATAAATTGGCTTTGCTCGGGACGAGCAAATGATAAGTTTGGGGGTATTTGTTCATATCAGATTTTTGCATTTTCATACCGCCCAATTTTTATCACATTGCATATCGGTAGATACTCTTGAGCCCTGTTTGCTAGTCAATTGCAGGATACAGGTTCTCGGTTCTAAAACGGTGAAATTCATGGAAAACACGACAAAATCCGGGTTCCTGCCAACCACAGATAAAACACGGATCTCCGCTCTTTATCCGTCTGTTTCCACACACCAGTTTAAGAGACGAAATGTCAAATCAATGTCGTTTTCATGCACAAGGCTCAATGGCAACACAAGATCCAAGAAATCTACGCGGAGCTCGAGGAAATCATGACAAAAAAGTCCACATCAAATCACCTTTCCATCAACAGAAATTCTGGAAGAAATGTGGAAGTATTTTCAGAAAACACATATGCCAAACTACAGACAACATCAGACCAGGGGGGCCCACAAAATTCGAGGAGCCAACTCCTCCATTAGGCCGCGGAACCGCGGCCGTACTGGCGCCGCACTTGAAGACTTTTGGGGGGTGTTTTGGTCTTTTTATTTGTGTTCTGGTGGTTGCCCTAGGTTTTCATTTTTCAGCCTATAAATAGCCCAGAACTTTGTGAAGAAAGGGGTCAATAATCTTGTATTTTTTCTCTAAGTTTTAGAATACATGTTCTTCTTCCTCTTCTCATCTCTTCTCAATTAAAACTTGTAGTGAGCTTGGTGAGTGAAGAATGGTGAATAAAGAAGTTGAAGGGTTTGTTTAGCACCCTATGAAGAGTTTTGAAGCATCTCATGTCCAAAAGTGTAAGTTTTTATTGTGCTAAACAAACACGCAAAGGAATCGATCCTAGAAAATTAAGGTTGCGAAACTTTAAGCTAATAAAATTTAGGGTTTAGAGACTACAACCTTTGTAGCTCCCTACGCTAGACTCCTCGGCTACTTGGGGGTTGTAAAAACTCCGCTTGAACTCCTCGATGTCACCGATGATCCACCCGGAGTCCGCTTTGTCCAAGCTTGCGACTTTCTCCGATCAAGTGAACGGAATCAAGTTAACACCCTAAACAAGTGGGCTATACTTGTGTAGAATGGTGTTGTGGTTCTCTTTCTCACTTCAAAATCCTAACTTGTTGATTATATAGCTCACTACAAAAAACTAGAGAGCTATGAAGGAGGAGGAAGAAGATAATGGCAATATTGAAGAAGATGATAACTATCTCACTAATTAAAAATAGAAAAATATATCAATATATCTTTTCCATCCATCATCTCAAACCATGGTTGAATCATTATTGTACTAGAGTTAAAGCACAAAAGGAAATTAACCAAAGGTTAAAAGGTGGGTGAGAATGGTTAAGTCAAAAGAAGAGTGTGGAAGAAAACAATAATGAACCTTTTATTTCCTTTTATGTTTAAATATAAATACAATAATAATTCATTAAAAATACCATGGTGTGAGTCTTATATTGCCACCATTTTCATATATATCCAACCATGATAAATGTATGTATGCATGTATGTATGTATACACATACATATGTGCATGAAACTAGAATGAAAGAAAAACATGCATGCATTCATACATCCATCCAACACAAGAAAGGATTTCTAGTGAGCAACTAACGGTTAAATGATAAATCAACACTTGATTTACCAATCCGGCCATATCTCATATGACCCCTACCAAAAGCAAGCTGCCCGATCAATATACGGTATCCCATACGCGCATTTTAATCGGGTCCATGCGCATATCGCATACGCGCACCACAACATTTTGCCTGGACCAGGAAACTCCATTGTGGGACTCTGAGACTCGTCAATACGCCGGTAGTGGGCGATGATCATATCAAGCACCCACAAGCCGCAAGCGGTCAGCTAAACGTAACGGCCACCCGGGTATTGAGCGATCAGAAGAGAACAAGCGAACCTGCTACAACTCCCGTCGAGCCGATCGACGACACTTCCCGTACAGTCCGGTCTCCTCGTCTGATATGTCGCATATCAAGTCTAGGGGTGGTAAACGTCAGACCCCAATAACCGATAAGTCGTGCCGATGTGAGGCTCATAACGGGTCGAGAAACTACTGGTAACACTTACCAGCAAATCTCTGATCAGCCCTGGCCAGGGACTTCCCTGTTATGGCCAATCGAGCACAGCGCAACATCAACCTCCAATACCGGGAGAGACGAAACCCCTCCTATCGCTCATTGCCTCCATGTGACTCGGGACTGTACCCAAAGACCACCGTTTTGCACGCCCTCATGGACGTGGTAATGTGGAGATCAAAGTACAGTGGGAATCACACAAGACTCTATGACGATCTTGGGTCTACAGACTAACCTGTACAAGTGTCACCTGAGAACTGCCATCTGACGTGAGGTATAATACCATCTGGGAGTTCTCGGCGAGTCCGTCCAGTGTACCCAGTCTCCACTGAGCACCCGTATACCATCTCTGATGTCGAACACCAATGGATATGGGATCATCCATCGCCCATCACATGGGTCGAGAAGCGTATACGCTAGTCTACTCTGGTATATCGATGCCCCGTCTCGATACACCAACGACTAGGGACCTTGAAGGATGTACTTATGGACTACCATGTCCCCACTAGTATGATCTACATCATAGTCCAGGTAGTCAAGTACACATCCTAAGGGCTTTACCAACATGTAACCATAAGACAGTTTAAAGAGACTAGTGCACATGTTAAGATAAAGAGTAACCAGATAGCATACTATCATGTCGAGCAAGAAAGTCATCTCTATATATATCCAAGCATCCAATATAATATACATCATCTGTACAATACTGGCCTCTAGGGCATACATACAACTAACAATCTCCCACTTGCACTAGGGCCAGCTGCTGTAGTATCACATACCGAGCATCCCGAAGAGTCTCTCAAACTGTATCTGGGGAATGGCCTTCGTCAGTGGATCCGCTGTGTTGTTCTTCGTGTCAACCCTCCTGACCTCGATCTCCCGGCGATCAACTATCTCCCGGATCAGGTGATACCGCCTCAGAATATGCCTGGATCGCTGATGGGACCTGGGTTCCTTGGCTAAAGCCACCGCTCCATTGTTATCGCAATACAAAGGTATTGGATGCTCAATGGATGGAACCACTCCAAGTTCAGTAATGAACTTCTTGATCCAGATAGCCTCTTTGGCAGTATCGTTGGCAGCGATGTATTCAGCCTCCATCGTCGAGTCTGCCACGGTTTCCTGCTTGGAACTCTTCCAGCTAACCGCCCCTCCATAAAGGGTAAAGACAAAACCCGACTGCGACTTAGAGTCGTCCTTATCACTCTGGAAGCTCGAATCGGTATAGGACTCCACTTGGAGCTCCCCGTTACCATACACCAAGAACATGTCTCTAGTCCTTCGTAAGTACTTGAGAATGCTCTTCACAGCTGTCCAGTGATTCTCTCCAGGATCAGCTTGATACCTGCTCACTATACTTAGTGAGTATGCTACATCGGGTCTGGTACATAGCATCGCATACATGATAGAGCCTACTGCCGAAGCATAGGGTATCCCTTGCATACGAGCTCTCTCCAAACCAGTCTTGGGAGACATCTCTTTGGAGAGAGTGACTCCAGAGATCGTGGGCATGTTCCCACGCTTGGAGTCTTCCATACTAAACCTCTTTAGTATGGTGTCAATGTACCTGGATTGGGACAATCCCAAAATCCTTTTGGATCTATCTCTATAGATCCTAATTCCCAATATGCAGGAGGCATCACCAAGATCTTTCATTGAGAATCTTTGTGATAAGAAGAGCTTGACCGATTGCAGCATAGGAATATCATTTCCTATCAAGAGTATGTCGTCCACGTACAATACGAGGAAGACAACCTTACTCTCTGCCACCTTCTTGTAGATACAAGGTTCATCTGGGTTTTTGACGAAATCAAACTCTTTGATAACGACGTCAAAGCAGATGTTCCAACTCCGCGATGCTTGCTTTAATCCATAAATGGATTTAAGCAGCTTGCACACCTTCCCGCTGCTCCCACTGTCTACGAAGCCCTCTGGCTGAGTCATGTACACGCACTCTTCTAAATCACCATTTAGAAAGGCGGTCTTAACATCCATTTGCCAGATTTCGTAATCATGATAAGCAGCGATGGCAAGCATGATCCGGATGGATTTAAGCATAGCCACTGGAGAAAAGGTCTCGTCATAGTCCACACCTGGCCTTTGACGAAAACCCTTTGCTACAAGTCTAGCTTTGAAAGTCTCCACTTTCCCATCTACACCAAGTTTCTTCTTGAAGATCCACTTGCTCCCAATGGGTTTTACCCCTTCAGGAGCAACGTCCAAAGTCCATACTTTGTTGGTGTACATGGATTCCATCTCGGACCGCATAGCATCCAGCCATTTCACTGAGTCCCTACTTGTGATGGCCTGCTCGAAGCTAGTTGGGTCATCATCCTCCATGATGCAATCCTCGCTCCCACCGTCTATGAGAAAACCGTAGTATCTCTCAGGTTGGCGAGGAACCCTACTAGATCGGCGGAGTGGCTGGGGTTCATCGGGAACTATGGAATCCTCTGGTTCCACCAGATCTTCTGTTGTAGCTTCTGCAGCTGGAACTTCTTCCAGTTCTACCTCGTGACCACTAATCTCTTTTTCAAGAAATTCCTTTTCTAAAAAGGTGGCATGCCGAGAAACAAACACTCTTTGTTCCTCAGGGTGGTAGAAGATATACCCTTGAGAATTCTTGGGATATCCTACAAATTTGCATAGAACAGACCGTGCCTCGAGTTTGTCCGGATTTTGTCGTTTGACATAGGCTGGACAACCCCATATCTTAACATAGTTAAGAGATGGTCTCTTCCCTTTCCATATCTCATATGGAGTGGTAGGCACAGATTTGGTGGGGACCATATTCAATAGATGTATGGCTGTCTCAAGCGCATACCCCCAGAAGGAAATAGGTAACTCAGCTGTGCTCATCATAGAGCGCACCATATCTAATAGGGTGCGGTTCCTCCGTTCTGATACACCGTTGTGCTGTGGTGTATATGGAGGAGTCAGCTGAGAGAGAATCCCATTCTCTTTTAGGAAGTCCAGGAATTCATTGCTCAAGTATTCACCTCCTCGATCAGATCGAAGGATTTTAAAACTTTTTCCGGTTTGGTTTTCGACTTCTTGTTTATATTCTCTAAATTTCTCAAAAGCTTCAGACTTGTGTCTTATCAAGTACACATGTCCGTATCTTGAGAGATCGTCAGTGAATGTAATGAAGTACGAAGAACCATCCCTGGCATGCGTAGACATGGGACCACATACATCACTATGTATTAGTCCCAAGAGTTCGGTAACTCTTTCTCCGTGTCCCGTAAACGGAGTTTTGGTCATCTTGCCTTTGAGACATGACTGGCAAGTGTCATAAGATGAAAATTCGAATGGTTTCAAATATCCATCCTTATGCAACTTAGCCAGTCGTGTCGCATTGATGTGACCCAGTCTACAATGCCACAAGAAGAATTCGTTGAGTTCAGAACTCTTCCTCTTGTGTGTGTTTGTTATGCTCAGAACTGTTGATTGATTTAGAACATAAATGCCATTGCATAACGTGCCTGATCCAACCAACTTTTGGTTATGGAAAATGTTCATAACATTGTCCTGTAATACAAAATTATATCCCTCTTTACTTAATAAAGAAACCGATATAATGTTGCATATCAGGTTCGGCATGTAATAGCATTCGTTCAGAACCAATGTATTACCAGTTGGTAATACAAGGTGATATTCCCCGACAGTCTTAGCTGCAACAATTGCACCATTTCCAACTCTAATGTCTTTATCACCTTCTCCAAGTTCTCTACCTTTCCTTAGCCCATCTAACTGATTACATATATGGGATCCTGACCCGGTATCTAATACCCAGGACGTAGAGCAAATAGAGAAACAGTTCTCAGTAACGAACACACCCGAAGAAAATGCATCAACATGTACTTTCTTCAGACGGGTGGCATGGGAATCCTGGTATTCCCCTATATCCTGTTCATTCCTATAACTCTTATAAGAAAGAACGGAACCAACGTTCCCCAGCACAGTATAACATGCGGGTTCGGTCAATACATCCATATTATTATCTTTATTAGGGCATGACATGGTCGCTACCTGGAGAGAGAGAGAAGAAAACACTTTAGCGTATGCTCGTGCAAGATCAGATTGGTTATTATCTTATCTAATCAGGATGGCTCCCACTGCTTTTTATCAAATCTTCCTTCAAACCCTAAAAGGAAAGACTAGCCGGGATTAATTACACACTACAAGTTCGCTAATCTTTCAGCCAGGCCAGTGTCAGTACTTTGAGGGAGGTCCCCCGTGCTTTCGCACGAACCTAATTAATGTAAACCTCGTTTTCCCAGAGGCGTAACCCCGTTGACACCTTTCTAGACACCTACTTGATCGGCTAATTGCAATGTGTAAAACTCTCCCACGAGTAACTCTTACTCGCAGTGGGTATCGGGATCCAACTATCTCATAGAAGGTATGCAATCTCATTGCAAATTTCAACACTTGAAACTCCCGATAATGCTTTTGCCCCTAGCGTGATATGACCTTGACGAAAGCCAACAAACCACAGCCCGCTAGTCAAGTTCAACCCGTACATTTCTTGACTGAATTAAACCCACCGGCACGACCCTTGACGAAAGCCAACAAAGCCGTACGACTACCCTAATCCAGTCGCATCATATGCAGCAGATAAGCAGCACATAGCTACCGTACACTACACCTTGACGAAAGCCAACAAATGTAGTACGAATACGATATGGAACTTATCTGAAATGACGGAGGGCTACGACGGGTTTTTCTGAAAACCTATTGCGTAATGAACTTGATATCGTTGTAGGATCGAATGAATTTTGAAATGGAGTGTTTTTGAGGCTTTTCTAGTTTTGCTAAAGGAGTCACTCCCGGTGAAGGGATCGTCGGTCCTTTCCTCGTCGAATGAGGTACGGGATATATCATATATATCGCTGTGCAAAGCAAAAAACCCAAAAGCAGTCAAAAGCAAACCGAGTGTGTAGCATCTTCCAGTTATTGCTAAAGGAGTCACTCCCGGTGAAGGGATCTCGGTCCTTTCCTCATCGAATAAGGTGCAGGGTATATCATATATACCACTATGCAAAGCAAGAACTGTAGCTACCTGTTTTGTTTTTAAAATTTGATTCTACAACATCTTAGGTTTCTTTTCTTTCATTAATCACATTAATGAAGTCCCATCATTTAAGTACCTAAACATCACAGATAGATATGACGTACACTTATGCTATCCGCATTCGCCTCGATGTCCCCTCGTGCACCGTTAGGTTAGGTAACTAACGACAGAGCAGGGCAGGGCTAGCGCGGGTGTAAAACATAAGTATCGTCTATATAATATATCATATATACTATATTCTATATCCATCACAGAATCACAACACAGATATCGCAGCAGAAGAAACATATGAAATATTGGATATACTAGGACGTCCGTGTTTTCAATACGAGCCAGTATAAAACACGGATTCCACGGTCGTGTTGAATAGCCAAACCCACACCCCTAGACCCCTACGAGAGCGGCAAGAAACCCTACCAATTCTAGAGTTAGGAGACCCGGACTCGACTCCTCGAGTTGGTCTCCCACTGGACTCCAGAACCCGGTTACTTGTGCTCCCCTCCTTGGGTCTATCCTAGTGCGGAAAAGTAAATAATATACAAAAGGTGACAACTTCCGCTACCTGGAAGTGCCCCAAATAAAAGAATATTACATACAAGTTTTTACATGAATGAAAATGAAAAACACTCATCTCACATAAAAAAACCCCGGCTATTCGAACACGACGATCCAATATAACATATCCAGCAACACATAACATCACATGTCATCAACGTAAGTAAGTATGCGTACCCCAATTGTCGTTGATGTATAGCAACGAAACCGGCAATAGCGACATACTACACTTACGGTCACATAAAAGAAAGTGTAAAACTGCAATATCTGGAATCCACATTATCCTTAGACATCATAAATGCGAAATATCACATACCTCGTATTTCATGTCTCATAATGTGAATTCCACACATTGCATCACATTCCGAATAAGCAGACAGTATTAAAGTTTTCGAACGACCGATCAAATACCCAAGATTCACTAAAGCTCAACACTTGAGCAGGGTTCAAAAATCCGGAGTGTGACATAGTAGTAGCGGTCCAGCCGTAGAAGGGTCAAGCCAACGCCTCACATGTGGCACGCCGTACTGCCCCAAACCCTAAGGTTCAAAGGGCGGTTCGAGACGGTCATATAATCGAGTTAAGGTTTGTTGTCTTCTAGAGGGACCACCGCAAAAAGACTTGCACTTATCTCCAAAGTATTTAAACCCCGTGAATAGCGAGCAAATGATATTCGTTCAAACACTTCAATACTTTCTAGTTTACCCGGAAAAGAAAACGAAATGAAAATTCCGATCGAAACGACGAGTCCAAAACCAACTCCAGAAATTTTCAACAGCAGATTCAGATTAAACATACTCAAAAATACTGTAGCAGGTAAGGAAAAATACTGTGCAAAATGGAGCAAAAGATCCCTTCTTATGGCCGCGGATCCGCGGCCTAAGCCTGCTTAGGCCGCGGTTCCGCGGTCAAAAGTACTGTTCATGGCCACGAATTTTCCAGTTTGTCTTATCTTTACCTGCTCTATTTTTTGAGAATTTTTAATTCTGGAAAAAGTCAGTTTTTAAAAAATTTCCAGAGAGCACCCAAAGAATCCGTATTTTTGTCCGATCGGGGTTTTCACTCCGTAAAAACGTCGCCTAATGTTCTAGGTTGGCTCTGATACCATTGAAGGGTTTGTTTAGCACCCTATGAAGAGTTTTGAAGCATCTCATGTCCAAAAGTGTAAGTTTTTATTGTGCTAAACAAACACGCAAAGGAATCGATCCTAGAAAATTAAGGTTACGAAACTTTAAGCTAATAAAATTTAGGGTTTAGAGACTACAACCTTTGTAGCTCCCTACGCTAGACTCCTCGGCTACTTGGGGGTTGTAAAAACTCCGCTTGAACTCCTCGATGTCACCGATGATCCACCCGGAGTCCGCTTTGTCCAAGCTTGCGACTTTCTCCGATCAAGTGAACGGAATCAAGTTAACACCCTAAACAAGTGGGCTATACTTGTGTAGAATGGTGTTGTGGTTCTCTTTCTCACTTCAAAATCCTAATTTGTTGATTATATAGCTCACTACAAAAAACTAGAGAGCTATGAAGGAGGAGGAAGAAGATAATGGCAATATTGAAGAAGATGATAACTATCTCACTAATTAAAAATAGAAAAATATATCAATATATCTTTTCCATCCATCATCTCAAACCATGGTTGAATCATTATTGTACTAGAGTTAAAGCACAAAAGGAAATTAACCAAAGGTTAAAAGGTGGGTGAGAATGGTTAAGTCAAAAGAAGAGTGTGGAAGAAAACAATAATGAACCTTTTATTTCCTTTTATGTTTAAATATAAATACAATAATAATTCATTAAAAATACCATGGTGTGAGTCTTATATTGCCACCATTTTCATATATATCCAACCATGATAAATGTATGTATGCATGTATGTATGTATACACATCCATATGTGCATGAAACTAGAATGAAAGAAAAACATGCATGCATTCATACATCCATCCAACACAAGAAAGGATTTCTAGTGAGCAACTAACGGTTAAATGATAAATCAACACTTGATTTACCAATCCGGCCATATCTCATATGACCCCTACCAAAAGCAAGCTGCCCGATCAATATACGGTATCCCATACGCGCATTTTAATCGGGTCCATGCGCATATCGCATACACGCACCACAACGTTTTGCCTGGACCAGGAAACTCCATTGTGGGACTCTGAGACTCGTCAATACGCCGGCAGTGGGCGATGATCATATCAAGCACCCACAAGCCGCAAGCGGTCAGCTAAACGTAACGGCCACCCGGGTATTGAGCGATCAGAAGAGAACAAGCGAACCTGCTACAACTCCCGTCGAGCCGATCGACGACACTTCCCGTACAGTCCGGTCTCCTCGTCTGATATGTCGCATATCAAGTCTAGGGGTGGTAAACGTCAGACCCCAATAACCGATAAGTCGTGCCGATGTGAGGCTCATAACGGGTCGAGAAACTACTGGTAACACTTACCAGCAAATCTCTGATCAGCCCTGGCCAGGGACTTCCCTGTTATGGCCAATCGAGCACAGCGCAACATCAACCCCCAATACCGGGAGAGACGAAACCCCTCCTATCGCTCATTGCCTCCATGTAACTCGGGACTGTACCCAAAGACCACCGTTTTGCACGCCCTCATGGACGTGGTAAGGTGGAGATCAAAGTACAGTGGGAATCACACAAGACTCTATGACGATCTCGGGTCTACAGACTAACCTGTACAAGTGTCACCTGAGAACTGCCATCTGACGTGAGGTATAATACCATCTGGGAGTTCTCGGCGAGTCCGTCCAGTGTACCCAATCTCCACTGAGCACCCGTATACCATCTCTGATGTCAAACACCAATGGATATGGGATCATCCATCGCCCATCACATGGGTCGAGAAGCGTATACGCTAGTCTACTCTGGTATATCGATGCCCCGTCTCGATACACCCACGACTAGGGACCTTGAAGGATGTACTTATGGACTACCATGTCCCCACTAGTATGATCTGCATCATAGTCCAGATAGTCAAGTGCACGTCCTAAGGGCTTTACCAACATGTAACCATAAGACAGTTTAAAGAGACTAGTGCACATGTTAAGATAAAGAGTAACCAGATAGCATACTATCATATCGAGCAAGAAAGTCATCTCTATATATATCCAAGCATCCAATATAATATACATCATCTGTACAATACTGGCCTCTAAGGCATACATACAACTAACAGAAGTTCATTTTATTATCATGCTTGTCTTGTTCTTTTTATAATTGCTTGTAATTTTACTTTGTTAACTTAGTTGTTGTTATTTCTTGTTCTTTCTTTCTTCTCTCTTTTCTTTATCCTTAAAACAACCATGATGCTTACGCTTGATCCTCGCCAAGGTGAGGTCGCAGATAGCTCGTTGTTATCTTCTAATCTCTTTCTTTCTATCTTTCTCTTTTGTTTTGTTTTATTTTTCCGTATCATGATGTGTGAGTAGTTTCATACTTGTTAGGGTGGGATAAGGGAAGTTTGAGAGAAGGAAATCTCTCTCACTCTTTCCTTGCCCAACAGCTTAATTCGACTCCCGTTAATTGAACCACAATCCGTTCCTTACGGCACTCTATCCTACATGATAGCGGTGATTCCGTAGTGAGACCGGTTGTGGTTGAATTAACCGGAGGTTATGGCTAAGAGCCAAGAACGGACGGACAAGCACCAAAAGGAAGAACTTATGCGTTGGAAAGCCTAGCTTATACTCGCAAGTTCCTTCCTAGTCGTGCTAATCCCCGTTGTTGCCAATTACCGTAACACCGATATTAAGAGGACAAATCTGGACTCTCGGACTTAACTCGTTAAAGCACATAGAAAAAGATTCCCATCTCCCTGCGGACGACCCGTACTCAACCGGCTAGCTACAAGCGAAACCGTCTTGATTGCGGTAATTAACTAAACTTGAACACGCAGAATCCCTAACAATCATCTCTCCCGGTATTGGGAGTTGATGTTGCGCTATACTCGATTGGCCATAACAGGAAATCCCTGGCCGGGGTTGCTGAGATTTACTGGTAAGTGTTATCAGTAGTTTCTCGAACCATTTTGGACTTTGCATCGGCATAACTTATCAGGCTATTGAGGCCTGACGTTATACCACCCCCAGGCTGTGATATGCAACATATCAAACGAAGAGACCGGACTATATGGTAGTGTTACTAATTGGATTCGCAGGAGTACGAGTAGGTTTGCTTGTTGATCTTCTGATCACTCAATACCCGGGTGGCCGTTACGTTTAGCAGACCGTTTGCAGCTTGTGGGTGTTTGATATGATCATCACCTACTGCCGGCGTATTGACGAGTCTTTAGAGTCCTACACAGAGGTTCCCTGGCTCAAGCGAAACGGAGTAGGAGCACATATGTGATATGTGATGGACCGAGATTAATGCGTGTATGTGATATCGGTCGGTTATATATGATATAGCCGGGTTATCGGATCAAGAGTTGATTCGATAAGTTAATTCATATGATATTAGTCGGTTGTATATGATATAGCCGGATTATTAAATCAAGAGTTGATTTAATAATTTAATGTATAATTATATATTTGATAAATTACATTACATTAACTAATATTAGCTCACTTAAGTAATTCTTTTTCTCACATTTGATATACTTTACATATATGTGATATATGTATTGTTTTCTTTTGACACATAAATATATATGTGATATATATTCATGTGTCATGCTAGATTACATATGCAACAAGGGTGTATGAGACTTATACCATGCTAGGGTTTATGTTTGGGTTTTATTTATCATTAAGTAATTCACAAAACATTTGGAATTAGTCATGGATAAGCTTGTAGAAGCTTATGGATACATTGACTTATTCAACTTGTCTGTCTAGCTTACCTTAGACTATGGTTTATTCTATACATGAGTTAGGCATGACACTAACTCACCCATGGTTGCAATTCTAACCTCACTCTCTTATGAGTTTTCTTCTTCTTCTTCTTCAACAAGAGAAAAAAACTTGCTAGGGTTTTTTCTAAGTGAAGATTTAGTGTGAGAAAAATAAATCTAAAGTGAGCCCACTTCCTACTTTATCATCCTATACTACTTGCCATTTAGTTTAGGGCGTTTGCTTCACTAATCTCACCATTAGTGAAAAGATAGCATGAATTAGTGTCCCTCGACGTAGATCATCTTCGGCCTCGAAGACTTCGATGCAAGCTTGTTCGTTTCTTCATGGGAGCCTCTCTAGAGTCCGGGAGTTCATGATCACAGCGAAGGGACTACTACACGGAGCTATTGAAGTGAAGGACCGCTCTACAAAGGTTGTATTCCTTGTTCACTTTAGATGTAAAGTGTTTGCATAATGTTTCGTCGGATTTTCTAGTAGCGATTCTAGGGTTAGGGTTTACTAGAACGGCAAATTTTTGAAATTGGCATGGACGAATCCTCCCGAAACCTTGCTGCCGTTCTTGGCAACCCAACAAGATTGACTAGGCCGAGAACATTTCGCCAAGGTGAACTCGTGCTAGTGGTTAAGAGACCTATGATCCCTAATCATGCCAAACGGGGGAAATTTGAGCCGAACTATGAGGGCCCGTACATCATAGACAAATTCTACCAAGGTGGGGCTTACTTGCTCATGGACATACATGGCGAAAGTCCCATCCGGCCAATAAACGTCCGATTCATGAAAAAATACTACGCCTGACAAGTCATGAACCAGGTTAATGATAGATGACGACGCCTATGTCCGCTCGCTATCTTCTTGGGTCAAGGCCCTTTAAGTAGTATACGGACCGAAACGTCCCTAAACTAATAATTGACCGCAACGTCCTAAAACTAGCTAGGGACCGCAATGTCCCAAAACTAACGACGGACCGAAACGTCCCTAAACTAACAATAGACTGAAACATCCCTAAACTAACAATGGACCGCAACATCCTGAAACTAGCTAGGGACCGCAATGTCCTAAAACTAACGACAAACCGGAACGTCTTTAAACTACTACAAACCGCAGCATCCTAGTGCTGACGCAAAAAAAAATGGTACGTCCATAAGCAAGATGGGCACGGATGAAAACCCGAAAGGGCTCCATGAGTAAAAAAAGCAGGGTTACCGGCGAGTTTGTGAAAACTCGAAAGGGCGCAGACTCGTAAAAAATTCATGCACACTTGCAAGGTCCTCTCGACCTCGTAAGGAGAAAATAACTGCGTAAGATCCTTACGACTCATAAGGGAGCAACACACTTAGGGACCCCCATGATTCCTGAGGCGAAATTACACTTACGAGACCCTTACAACTCGTAGGGAGAGCCCTTTTATGAGACCCTCATGGCTTATAAGATTCAAAAGCCTTAATTTACAAGGATCTGAAGTTGTTCTTAAGCCATCACATTTCTCAGACTTCCCTACAAACGGTTTAGTATTGACCTTTGTATACAATCCACGGGCACAAATAAACGTCTCCCCCACCATGTTCCACCAATAGCGTGAAAGTCCTCATTTGGTGAACAAACACTTGTAGGTCCTCTCAACTTGCAAGGAAAAAATGCTCTTCTAGGATCCTGATGACTTATAAGAGACCATACACTTAAGAATCCCCATGATTCTCAAGGAGAAAACGCACTTACGAGATCCTCATGACTCGTAAGGAGAAATATTTTTATGAGACCCTTACGGCTCATGAAGTCAAGAGCCTTAGTCGACAGGATCTTAACCCTATTTGCTAAGCCATCTTTGTTGGAACCGACAAAGGCAAGTGATGATTCGCTCGTGGCAACATTCCAGTAGTAACGATGCTGATGCCTAAATCGGTATCAAATTCCAAGTCCAAAAATGGAAAAGGATGATTCGTGTCCGGCTCCATATTCTGGTACAACAATGCTGAAGTTGAATCCAAATAATGGCATCCGTGTCATCAAGCAACGCTTTGACTCATATACATGTCAACCCCTGACCTCCCTGTCATCAAGCAACACTTCGACTCGGATACATATCAACCCTTGACCTCCCTGTCGACAAGCAATGCTTCGACTCGGATATATGTCAACCCCTGACCTCCTTGTCGTAAAGCAACGCTTCGACTCGGATACATGTCAACCCCTGACCTCCCTGTCGTAAAGCAACGCTTCGACTCGGATACATGTCAACCCCTGACCTCCCTGTCGTCAAACAATGCTTAGACTCGGATACATATCAACCCCTGACCTTCCTGTCATAAAGCAACGCTTCGACTCAGAAATATGTCAACCCCTAACCCACCCCCCCCCCCGCCGGAGCAATGATCCATCTCGAAAATACATCAACCCATGATCTCCCTGTCGTAAAGCAATGTTTCGACTCGGAAATAAGTTAACACAAGAACCTATCAACCCATAAAAAGAAAGTTCTCTTGTGAGATCCTTACGAATCTTACAAGAAAATGCACTTAGGATTCCTCACGACCCCAATGTAGAAATTGCACCCACGAGATCCTCTCGACTGGTAGGGTGAAAAGTTTTCATGGGACCCCCATGGCTCATAAATTGAAAAGTCTTAGGCGACAGATCTGAACCTGTTTCCGAAGCCATCGCTGCCCTGCAAAAAAACCAAGATAAACTACATATGGACCACATCCACCAGAGCTACATGCAAGCATGAGATAAAAAAATATGTCTTTTATTCATAAATTCAAAATGAATACAAGATACATCTCATAAAAGAATCAAAATGAATACAAAATATTTTTATTCATAAGTGGATAAAAAAAATGATAATAAAGAAAATACAATAATGAAAAAAAAGTCTTTAAACCGGCGGGTGGCACAATAAGCTCCTTAATTCATCGCTCTTCCGCTAGGCCTCGGCTTCAAGCTTGGTTATTGCCACAAGACGGGTCTCCGCCGGAGACTGTTGGGTCTGATACGAGACGAACCGGCTCTCGAGCTCCCTTTCAGTTGCCTTATGAGCTTCAACCATCTCACGGGTAAAGATGACGGCTTTGTCGAGAGCAACCCCTTCAGTGATAGCTTCTTAAAGCACTCGCCAGATTTCATATGCATGAGTGGTCTTGGTAGTGAGCTGAGCTTGAAGTTCCCCTAAAGCACTCGAGGCTGGTTCCCTCTCCGAGAATTTCTGGTTAAGCCTCTTCTCACATGATTGTAGATTTATGGCGCATCGTTCAATCAGCCCCCGCAAGCTCTTCTTTACAGCCACGACCTCTGAGGAAAGGCGTGTGCACTCGAGACCAGGTAAGCAAGCCTCCACTTGACGACAATACTTGTAACAACCCCTAATTTTCTTATACACTTTTTCCTATACAAATTTTTAAATTGTTTTTTTCAAAATCCTTAAAGGGGTATTTATTGCCAGAGCACAAGACTTAAGTAATTAATTAGCAATTTAATTACAAGAATGAGCTTGTGGCTCATTGGTAATACATTGCACTGCTGAACCAAGCCACCAGAGTTCAAATCCCATGGCCCATATTATTTTTTTATTTATTTTGTTTTAAATTCTTTGGAAGCCTAACAGACCACACACAATAACTCCCAAACTTTGAACTAAACCAGAAAAACTAAATATACCAGAGGCTACACCAGACGACCCCCACCTCCCTGACCTCCAACTCGGCCCGACTCGGACGGCGGACCGGCCGACTCGGCACGGCGCCGCCGGCCGGACTCGGCCGAACGGCCAAGTCATCAACACAAAAAAGTTGATTCGTGGCCTCCCCTACCCCCTTGTATACTCTATTTATTTAGATCGGTTCCAGAAACCTTTGAAATCCCCATTTACTCCATATTTTAATGAATTTTAATATATTTTTACATTTTTTTATTTAAACTCTTCACCTAACCTAACCCTAGCCTAACCCTATAAATACACCCCCTACCCTCTACCCTCTCACTCATATTTCTGAGCCAGCTCTCTAAAATTCTCAAGAGATCTTGTGTACCTTGAAAACGAGCTCGAGGCAAAACTCCGACGAATTTCCTAGCGGAACTACCGGCGATCGTATTAGGAACTACCGGCGACGACGCAACACATCGGTGATTCCACTACTTCCCTCTCACCCTCTTGTGTGTCCTAAAACTCGTAAGTCCCTTTTCTATCTCTCTTTTCTATTCTAAAAATATGGA
This sequence comes from Agapanthus africanus, assembly GCA_030015575.1. Lineage (NCBI taxonomy): Eukaryota > Viridiplantae > Streptophyta > Magnoliopsida > Asparagales > Amaryllidaceae > Agapanthus > Agapanthus africanus. The sequence goes on along the minus strand of JASDDO010000014.1, from coordinate 563,445,479 downwards.
TTTACAAAACCCGACGGAATCGGAACAAATCCGATTTCCGATTCGGTTTCTTATAAAACTTCACTTCTCGTTAATACAATTATGCTTAAACTCTCTCATGTTGACTATTAAACACTAATCAACCAAATTGATCAAGTTTCATTTCATAAAATGATGGCTATTTCAATTTATCGTATTTTTCACTTAGATACCACATTGTTTCAATTCTACATTTAACTCCATTAACCATGATTTACCTTTAAGTAGATTACGAGGTAACGACCTACCTCCTCACACACTCATATGCAACATAACATGATACCCTTTAGAACTTAGAATACGGGAAAACAAACATTTTCATTTAAATACCCTTTACTTAATAAAACTATTTCTAAAAGATTTAGTATTGGTACATCTTTATAAATAAATACCACTTATTATGAAAATAGGATAGGTTGTGGATATCAGTCGTTTATCTAAACCTGACTTTGTGGTGTCTAGGCTAGGCAAGTCAGAAAGGTAACTTTAAAAGGCCCGTCTCACGGTGATTCGTGAGCGGATCCCTCCTTTCTTCACTTGTACTTACCTGGCCAAAATTGGTGGTGAAGAGGCGATTTGAGACATCTCACAACTTGTCGTTTGGACCACTTAGGAATAGTCTAGTTGACTTAGGAGACCCGAAAAAATAGAATACGGAAAATTGACATCTCTACAAATAAATACCATTTACTTCATAAAACCGTTTTCTAAAGAATTTAGTATTTTACAATCTTTTCAAAAGCGTCGCTACAACCCATTTTGGGGAACCCGTTCGGGATGGTGCGGATTATCGCACATCCTCGGGCTTAGTAGTGCGAGATTCTGATCTCCACAAGGAGCATTCGGTCTCGAAATTTTTAAAATACGACATCTTAAGAAAATGAGATTTTTAGAATATAAATTATATATTAAAATTATTTTTGTATAAATATATGTATATTTATCATTAAAATACCTATTTTGTTATGATATAAATATTCCGCTTTTTCTAAAAAAATCACAAGAATCGGTTTACACAAAAATAACATGAATTCCAAATAAATTAATATTGCAAATAAATACCTTTAATTCTGAAATTAGGATATTTTCACTAGAAATATCACTAATATAAAATCTACAGTTATTACAACTCCAAAGAACATAATAATTACTTGGGGTTTATCTTGAAAACTATATAAAAAGTATTTTTACATAAAACTCCCTCAAGGTTTATAAATTACCCTAAGGGCCCTAGTAAATACAGGTTTAAGAAATAATCAAGACTTCGATTTACATTTCTAATTGTCTGACTCGGGTTTGAGTCAGATTATATCTGACTTGAATATAATTCAAGTACAATCTACAATTTGCAATCTACAGTTTACAATCCATAATCTACAATTTTCAATATTACAATTCAACATGAATCCATGAATCCAATTATCAATCTATACAACTTGACTGAACCGAACCATGGATATACATTCCATTTACATGGTTCTCCAGTTATTCCATTTACATGGTTTTCCAGTTATTCCATTTACATGATTCTACGGTTACATCCGTTTACTGATATCATGGTTTCGGTCAGTCAACCAATTATATAATCAATACAATTTACAAGACAAACAATGCAATCAAAACACTACGGGGTTTAAAGGGTAGATTGGTACGGAAGGTGTTAAAGGTGGCACGAGGTGGTCACTTAAGACGTAATTACATCCATGTCGTTGTTCCGTGGTATTATCGACGGAGCCTTGTATTCCTGATACCTTAGTCTCCGGGGCAAGTGAGACTCCTCTCGTATACACTGGCATTCTTCTTTACCAAGCTACAAACAACGGCGTTAACACTAAATACAACAATATAATACAACTGTAAAAGATACTCTCTCTCTCTCTCTTACTCTTTGTCTATTCTATTTCTCCTCTTACCTTTGGGACTTACCGAGCGACCTGTTCGCTGACGACATTCTATTTCTTTCTTCTTTGAATGTCGTCAGGTGGTTTCGACCCGACAGAGATCGAGCCATCTCCAGAAGATTTGGAGCAGTTTGCCGAAGATCCAGCACTTTAGCTTCATTGTACACTTTTCCATTCAGTACTTTTCATTTCCTGTTATGCCACTGTTTAGGCATCGTTTTTATTTCAGTTGTATTTCCTTTTCATGCATTGTATAAAAGAATGTTAATAAATAAAAGTTGTTGTTCGGTTTATATCTTGTCTCTTGTGTATTTATTTTATATTGCTTAGATACGCTTAGCGTATATACTTCTGAGTATATACGTAGCGGACCGGTCCCGTCCCCTTCGTCGTACACCGGGAAGTGGGGCGTGACAGGTTTTGTTGGCGGCTCATGCAGGTCAGAGCTGTATGGAACCCTAAACAATATAAAACACAAGAACCAGCAACTAAAACATTCTTTACAATCATGTTCCTTGAATCTTACAATTTCATGTTCTTTGAATCATATACCTTGAATCTATCCTAACCCAAAATTCCCTCACCTCTTTTACAATTTTACCAAAACCTTCGCATTCTTTCATTCCTTCACACATTCTTCACATTTTTAAAACTCTTGCACCACCTCGTTATTTTCACATACTGTCAGTACATCAGCACCAAACTTTCCTTGGATTTGTTACACTTTTCTTTTACAAATTTCGAGGACGAAATTTTTATAAGGAGGGTAGAATGTAACAACCCTAATTTTCTTATACACTTTTTCCTATAAAAATTTTTAAATTGTTTTTTTCAAAATCCTTAAAGGGGTATTTATTGCCTGAGCACAAGACTTAAGTAATTAATTAGCAATTTAATTACAAGAAAGAGCTTGTGCCTCATTGGTAATACCTTGCATTGCTGAACCAAGCCACCAGAGTTCAAATCCCATGCCCCACATTATTTTTTTTATTTATTTTGTTTTAAATTCTTTGGAAGCCCAACAGTCCACACACAATAACTCCCAAACTTTGAACTAAACCTGAAAAACTAAATATACCAGAGGCTACACCAGACAACCCCCCACCTCCCTGAACCCCGGCTCAGACGGCGGACCGTGCGACTCGACACGGCGCCGCCGGCCGGACTCGGCCGGACGACCGAGTTGTCAACACAAAAACGTTGACTCTTGGTCTCCCCTACCCTCCTGTATACTCTATTTATTTAGATCGGTTCCAGAAACTTTTGAAATCCCTATTTACTCCATATTTTAATGAATTTTAATATATTTTTACATTTTTTTTATTTAAACTCTTCACCTACCCTAACCCTAGCCTAACCCTATAAATACACCCCCTACTCTCTACCCTCTCACTCACATTTCTGAGCCAACTCTCTAAAATTCTCAAGCGATCTTGTGTACCTTGAAAACGAGCTCGAGACGAAGCTCCGAAGAATTTCCCGGCGGAACTTCTGGCGATCGTTTTAGGAACTACCGGCGACGACGCAACACATCGGTGATTCCACTACTTCTCCCTCACCCACTTGTGTGTCTTAAAACCTGTAAGTCCCTTTTCTATCTCTCTTTTCTATTCTAAAAATACGGATTTACAAAACCCGACGGAATCGGAACAAATCCGATTTCCGATTCGGTTTCTTATAAAACTTCACTTCTCGTTAATACGATTATGCTTAAACTCTCTCATGTTGACTATTAAACACTAATCAACCAAATTGATCAAGTTTCATTTCATAAAATGATGGCTATTTCAATTTATCGTATTTTTCACTTAAATACCACATTGTTTCAATTCTACATTTAACTCCATTAAACTTGCTTTACCTTTAAGTAGATCACGAGGTAATGACCTACCTCCTCACACACTCATATGCAACATAACACGATACCCTCGAGAACTTAGAATACGGGAAAACAAACATTTTCATTTAAATACCCTTTACTTAATAAAACCATTTCTAAAAGATTTAGTATTGGTATATCTTTATAAATAAATACCATTTATTATGAAAATAGGATAGGTTGTGAACATCAGTCGTTTATCTAAACCTGACTTTGTGGTGTCTAGGCTAGGCAAGTCAGAAAGGTAATTTTAAAAGGCCCGTCTCACGGTGATTCGTGAGCGAATCCCTCCTTTCTTCACTTGTACTTATCTGGCCACAATTGGCGATGAAGAGGCGATTTGAGGCATCTCACAACTTGTCGTTTGGACCAGTTAGGAATAATCTAGTTGACTTAGGAGACTCTAAAACATAGAATACGGAAAATTGACATCTTTACAAATAAATACCATTTACTTCATAAAACCGTTTTCTAAAGGATTTAGTATTTTACAATCTTTGCAAAAGCGCCGCTACAACCCATTTTGGGGAAACCGTTCGGGATGGTGCGGATTATCGCACATCCTCGGGCTTAGTAGTCCGAGATTTAGACCTCCGCAAGGAGCATTCGGTCTCGAAAGATTTAAAATACGATATCTTAAGAAAATGGGATTTTTAGAATATAAAATATATATTAAAATTATTTTTGTATATATATGTATATTTATCATTAAAATACCTATTTTGTTATGATATAAATATTCCACATTTTCTAAAAAAATCACAAGAATCGGTTTACACTAAAATACCATGAATTCCAAATAAATCAATAATGCAAATAAATACCTTTATTTCTGAAATTAGGATATTTTCACTAGAAATATCACTAATATAAAATCTACAGTTATTACAACTCTAAAGACCATAATAATTACTTGGGGTTTACCTTGAAAACTATATAAAAAGTATTTTTACATAAAACTCCCTCAAGGTTTATAAATTACCCTAAGGACCCTAGTAAATATAGGTTTAAGAAATAATCAAGACTTCGATTTACATTTCTAATTGTCTGACTCGGGTTAGAGTCTGATTATATCTGACTTGAATATGATTCAAATACAATCTACAATCTACAATCTACAGTTTACAATCCATAATCTACAATCTTCAATATTACAATTCATCATGAATCCATGAATCCAATTATCAATCTATACAACTTGACCGAACCGAACCATGGATATACATTTCATTTACATGGTTCTCCAGTTATTCCATTTACATGATTCTACGGTTACATCCGTTTACTGATATCATGGTTTCGATCAGTCAACCAATTATACAATCAATACAATTTACAAGACAAACAATGCAATCAAAACACTACGGGGTTTAAGGGGTAGATTGGTACGGAAAGTGTTAAATGTGGCATGAGGTGGTCACTTAAGACGTAATTACATCCATGCCGTTGTTCCGTGGTATTATCGACGGAGCCTTGTATTCCTGATACCTTAGTTTAGGGTTGCTAGGCACACGTACAAGGTTCTACGAGGCATCAACCATGCCCGATTAAAATTTTAGCCGTGCCGAACAACCCAAAGCCGGATCTTTAAACTAGGGTTTAGGCGAAAACAAGCATGCTAAACTTTTTAACACTAAGTGAGAGGCATTACAACCTTTGTAGATCCGGTCCTTCACTTCATTAGCTCCGTGTAGATGTCCCCATCGCTGCAATCATGAACTCCGGACTCTAAAGAAGCTTCACAAGAAGAACGAACTTGCTTTCTTTGATGACTTCGAGGCCGAAGATGATCTACGTCGGGGAGACACTAACTCAAGCTATTCCGTCACTAGGTCATGAACTTTTTGAAGAGAACACACTCTACTACATGGCAAGTGATAAAGGATGAAGGAGTAGGAAGTGGGCTCACTTTAGAATTAATTTTCTCACACTTTTTCTCATGGCACCATTGGAGCTAGTAAGCTTTTCATGGAGCTTGATGAAGAAGAAGAAGAAGAAGAAAGAATAATCTCATCATATGAATTATTATCCTCTCAATAATGTAACCATGGGTGAGTTAAGCTATCATGCTTAACTCATGCAGAGAATTAACCAAAGCATTAGGTTAAGGGTTGGGTTAACTAAATATCCTTAAGAATGACAAAAGAGTTGACTTTGTCAATGTTTCCACAAGCTTCATGAAAGCTTGAGAACTTTGACAAAGTCTTTCTCTTTTCTTATTCTTAATATATAACAAAACCCTAATCTTTATCCTAATCTTGGTATATGTCTCATACACCCATCTTTGATGTATCATCAAACATGATACAATCATGTACACTTGCATATATCACATATAAACAATGTGCACAAACAAGTGAGAAAATAAATCTTAAGTGAGCTAATACTAGTTAATGCAATGTAATATATCAAATATATAATTATACATTAAATTATTAAATCAACTCTTGATTTAACAATCCGGCTATAACCGACTAATATCATGTGTAACAACTTATCGAATCAACACTTAATCCGATAACCCGGCTATATCGCATACAACCGATCAATGTTACAAATCGCGAGAATAGAATACGGTATCTCATATCGCATTAATCTCGGTCCCGCACATATCACATATGTGCTCCTACTCCATTTCGCTTGAGCCAGGAAACTCCTGTGTAGGACTCTAAAGACTCGTCAATACGCCGGCAGTAAGTGGTGATGATATCAATCACCCACAAGCCGCAAGCGGTCTGCTAAACGTAACGGCCACCCGGGTATTGAGCGATCAGAAGATCAACAAGCAAGCCCGCTAGTACTCCTGCGAATCCAATCAGTAACACTACCGTACAGTCCGGTCTCGTCGTCTGATATGTCGCATATCTCGCCTAGGGGTGATAAATGTCAGACCCCAGTAGCTCGATAAGTCGTGTCGATATGAGGTCTATAACAGTTCGAGAAACTACTGATAACACTTACCAGTAAATCTCAGCAACCCTGGCCAGGGATTTCCGGTTATAGTCAATCGAACACAGCACAACATCAACTCCCTATACCTGGAGAGACGAATCCCCTCCTATCGCTCATTGCCTCCATGTGATTCGGGACTGTACCCAAAAGACACCTTTTTGCATTCCCTCTTGGACGTGGTATGATGGAAATCAAAGCACAGTGGGAATCACACAAGACTCTATGACGATCTCGGGTCAACAGACTACTCTGTACCAATGTCACTGGAGAACTGCCATCTGACGTGAGGTATAATACCATCCGGGAGTTCTCGACGAGTCCGTCCAGTGTACCCAGTCTCCACTGAGCACTCGTACACCATCCTTGATGTCAAACACCGATGGATATGGGATCATCCATCTCCCATCATATAGGTCAAGATGCGTATACGCTAGTCTACTCTGGTGTATCGATGCCCTGTCTCGATACACCCTCGACTAGAAACAGTTATAGGATGTACTCGTCGACTACCGTGGCCCTACTAGTATGATCTCATCATAGTCCCAGTAGTCGAGTACATATCCTAAGGGCTTTATCAATATGTAATATAGAGACAATCAGAGTACATGTTAAGATAAAATACAACCAGATAGCATACTATCATGTCGAGCAAGAAAGTCCTCCCTATATATGTCCAAGCATCCATTACAATATACATCGTATGTACGGTAATGGCCTCTAGGGCATACATATAACTAACAATCTCCCACTTGCACTAGGGCCATCTGTTGTGGTATCGCATACCCAACAATTAGCTGCGGTTGAAGTATCTCATACTCATCCATCCCATAAAAGTCTCTACTCGGAAAAAGGCCTTTGTGAGTGGATCCGCGCTGTTGTCCTCTGTGTCTACTCTCCTAACCTCGATCTCCCTGGAGATCAACCATCTCCATGATCAGGTGATACTGCCTAAGAATTATATCTGGATTTCTGATGGGACAGTAGTTCCTTGGCATAAGCCACAACTCCATTGTCACACAATGGTAGGAACGAAGTTCATCTCATGAACTTATATATCCAGACTGCCTCTTTAGTAGCATCCTTGGTAACGATGTATCTTGCCTTTAATCGTCTAGTAAGTCACGGTATCTAGCTTGGAACTCTTCCAACATACCGTCCCTACACTGAGGGTAAAGACAATGCCTGCGACTGACATTCAGTTGTCCTTATCACCCTAGAACCTTTCCAGTGATTCTCCCCTTGATCGATTGATACCATCTCACTACAACTAGTGAGTATCCTAACATCCAATTAGATTTATCTCATAGATCCAAAATCCAGGATTCAGGAGGTATCACTATGATCCTATATGGAGAATCCTTGTGATAAGCGGAGATTGACCAAGCGTAGCATAGGAAACTCCTTCCTTATCAAGAGTATGTCATCCACGTACTCGACGAAGATCACCACCATACTCCCTACTACCTTTTTGTATATACAAGGTTCATCTACCATTTTGATGAAGTCAAACTATTTGACTACCACATCAAAACAGACGTTCCAACTCCGCGATGCCTGTTTTATCACATAAAACATCTTGCACACGTTTCCGCTGCTCCCACTGTCTACGAAGCCCTCTGGCTGTGTACTTATAGACGCTCTCTTACAAATCATCATTTAGAAAAGCTGTCATGACACCCAACCGCCAAATATCGTACTCATGGTATGTAGCCGTGGCAAGTAAGATCTGGATGGACTTAAGCATAGCTTTGAAAGTCTCAACTTTTCTATGTACACCAAGTAATCTTCTCAAGATATACTTGCTCCTGATGGGGATTTAACCCTTCAGATAAAGCAACCAAAGTCCATACTTTGTTGGTGTATAAGGATTCCATCTCAGATCATTAAGCATCCATCCATTCTTACTGAGTCTCACTCCTGATGGCCAGCTCGAAACTAGTTGGGTCATCATCTCATGATGCAATCCTCGCTCCCACTGTCATAGAGAAACCGAAGTATCTCTCAGGTGGGTGAGAAACCGTACTAGAGCGGCGGAGAGGCTGAGGTTCGTTGGTTACTATTGAATCCTTTGGTTCTACCAAATCATCAGCTGCAGTTTTTATAGCTGGAACCTTTCCAGTTCTACATAACAGACCTTGCCTCGAGCTTGTCCGGATTTTGCTTTTAGACATAGTCCGGACAACCCCAAATCATAACAAACTTAAGATATGGGCTCTTCCCTTTCCATATCACATATGAAGTGGTAGGCAACTGATTTGATTTGAACCCTATTCAATAGATATGCAGCTTTTCAAGTGCATAACTCCCAAAAGGAAAATAGGAAACTCGGTAGTACTCATCATAGAGCACACCATATCATATAGGGTGCTATTGCTCCGCCCCGATATACCATCGTGCTATGGTGTATACGGAGGAGTAATACTGAGAGAGAATCTCATTCTCCTTTAGAATAATCCAGGAATTTCGTGCTCAGGTATTCTTCTCCTTGATTACATCAAAGGACATAATACTTATACCCGTTTTGGTTCTCTACTTCTAACTTATATTCTGTGAATATCTCAAAAGGTTCGGACTTGTGTTTCAACAGGAACATATGTCTGAATCTTGAGAGATCATCAAAGAATGTAATGAAGTACAAAGAACCGGTCTTGGCATGTGTAAACAGGGGACCTTCATACATCAACATGTATCATCCCATGAGTTCACTAACTCTTTCTCTGCTTCCTATTAACATAGCTATGGTCATCTTATCTTTGTGACATGACTGGCAAGTTTCACAAGATGTAAATTCAAACAGATTTAAATATGCATCTATGTGTAACTTAGCTAGTCGGGTCGCATTGATATGACCTAGTCTACAATACCTCAAGAAGGATTCGTTCATTTCTGAACTCTTCCTCTCGTGTGTGTTATGTATACTAAGAACTGTAGTTTGATTTAGAACATCAATGGTTTTAGATAACGTGCCTGAACCGATCAACTCTTGATATAGGAAATGTTCAAAACATTATCCAACAATACAAAATTATATCCTTTCTTTACTAATAAAGAGACTGATATGATGTTGTATATCAGGTTCGGTATCTAATAACATTTGTTCAGAATCAAAGTATTCTGGTAATACAGGGTGAAAGTGACCAACAGACATGGCTGCAACACTTGCACCGTTTTCTGTCTCATGAAACTTATCACTCGTTCTCAGTTCTCTACCTATCTGTAGCCCATGTAACAGATTACATATGCGGGATCCTGATCCGGTATCTCATACCCAGGACGTAAAGGATACTGAGAAACAGTTCTCTGTAATGAACACACCCGAAGAAGATGCATCAGCATGCACTTTCTTCGTTTGGGCGGCACGGGAAATCTGGTATTCCCCAATTTCCTACTCTGTCTTATAACAATTATAAGTTGGAGCGGGACCAACGTTCCCCAGCTCAGTATAACAAGCGGGTTCGGTCAATATATCCGTTTTATTATCTTGATTAAGGCGTGGTATGGTTGCTACCTGGAGAGAGAGAGAGAAGAAAACACTCAGCGTATGCTCTTGCAAGATTAGATTGGTTATTATTTTATCTAATCAGGATGGCTCCCACTGTTTTTATCAAATCTTCCTTCAAACCCTAAAAGAAAAGACTAGCCGGGATTAATTACAAGCTACAAGTTCGCCAATCTTTCAGCCAGGCCAGTGTCGGTACTTTGAGGGAGGTTCCCCGTGCTTTCGTACGGACCTAATTAAAGTAAACCTCATTTTCCCAGAGGCGTAACCCCGTTGACACCTTTCTAGACACCTACTTGATCGGCTAATTGTAATGTGTAAAACTCTCCCAGGAGTAACAATTACTCACAGTGGGTATCGGGATCCAACTATCTCATAGAAGGTATGCAATCTCATTACAAATTTCAACACTTGAAATTCCCGATAATATTTTTCCCCAAAGGATCTATGACCTTGACAAGGTCAACAAACCATAGACCGTAAGTCAAGTTCAACCCGTCATTTCTTGATTGAATTAAACCCACCCGCACGACCCTTGACAAGGTCAACAAGGCCGTACGACTACCCTAATCCAATCTGCATCATATGCATAAACAAATAACTACTGGTCAGCTACCGCACACTACGCCTTGACAAGGTCAACAAACGCAGCACGAATACTAAGCAGGACTTATCTGAAATGACGGAGGGCTACGACAGGTTTTTCTGAAAACCTATTGCGTAATGAACTTGATATCGTTGTAGAATCAAATGATTTTAAAATGGAGTGTTTTGAGGCTTTTCTAGTTTTGCTAAAGGGGTCACTCCCAGTGAAGGGATCGTCGGCCCTTTCCTCATCGAATAAGGTGCAGGATATATCATATATATCACTATGCAAAGCGAAAACTCCAAAAGCAATCAAAAGGCAAACCGAGGAGTGTAACATCTGCCAGTTATTGCTAAAGGGGTCACTCCCGGTGAAGGGATCTCGGCCCTTTCCTTATCGAATAAGGTGCAGGATGTTCTACAAGGAACACCGCGATGCAAAGCAAGAACCGTAGCTACCTGTTTTTGAAAATTCGATTCCACAACATCTTTTAGGTTTCTTTTCTTTCATTAATCATATTAATGAAGTCCCATCATTTAAGTCACCTAAACATCACAGATAAATACGACGTACACTTATGCCATCCGCATTCGCCTCGATGTCCCCTCGTACACCGTTAGGTTAGGTAACTAACGGCAGAGCGGGGCAGGGCTAGCGCGGGTGTAAAACATAAGTAACGTCTATATAATATATCGTATATACTATATACAGTATCTATCACAATATATCAAATGATCACATCACAGATATAGCAGCAGAAGAAACATGTATGAAATATTGGATATACTAGGACGTCCGTGTTTTCAATACGAGCCTGTATAAAACACGGATTCCACGGTTGCGATGAATAGTCAAACCCACATCCCTAGACCCCTACGAGAGCGGCAAGCAACACTGCCAATTTTAGGGTTAGGAGACCCGGTTTCGACTCCTCCAGATGGTCTCCCACTGGACCCTAGAACCCGGTTACTTGTGCTGCCCGCCTTGGGTCTACCTAATGCGGAAAAGTAAATAATATACAATGGTGACATCATCCTCACCCCGGAAGTGCCCCAATAAAAGAATATTACATACAAATGAATTTTACATGAATGAAAATAAAAAACCCTCATCTCACATAAAACCCCCGGCTATTCAGAACGCGGCGATCCAATGTAACATATCACAGCAACACATAATATCACATATCATCAACGTAAGCAAGTATGCGTATCCCGATTGTCGTTGGCAATACACCACATACTACGCTTACGGTCACAGAAAAGAAAGTGTAAAACTACAACAATTGGAATCCGCAACCTTCTTAGACATCGCATGCCTAACCAAATGAATTCCTTAGATATCGCATGCCTAACAATTATAAACCCCTCATTTTAGTCTCATTATCGAAAACATTTTTCAATATAAAGTCGGGCAATTCAACAAGATTCCCGACATCCTGATCGAATGCTCGTCGCAAACTTTAGTAGACGGCCACACCCCCGGATGCCGTCGACGAAGTACACTAAGGCGGAACACCGCTGCCGCGAGCACCCGAACGGATGCTTTTGGCGACGGGGTTCTTCTACAGTCACTTGGTCGGGGCAATGGGGCATGGCTGTCTGTTAAGTTTACCCGGCGAGTATCCGCGTACGCTACGTGATTACGACGGACTTTTGATCACATCAAAATTCCGTAGCAACCGATCATCTGAGACTGAACTGCTAGATTTATAACATTCAAATTAGTTATCTTATAACTACCTGTGGATTCCAAATATTGTATCACATTCCAGATAAATAGACAGTGTTAAACATTCCGATCGAATAATCAAACACCCAAGATTTCCCCAATATATCTCAACACTTGAAATCAGTTTAAAAACATCCATCACATGCCACAGTACCAATGGGACATCCATAGAAGGGTCAAGCCAACGCCTCACATGTGGCACGCCGTACTGCCCCAAACCCTAAGGTTTTAGAGGCAGTTCAAGACGGTCACATAATCGAGTTAAGGTTTGTTGTCTTCTAGAGGGTCCACCGCGTTACTTGCACGACTTAGAACGTTCTTAAACTCAAGAAAAAATCCAACTTTTGAAAAAATTTCCGACAGGGAATAAAGTGAGTTATTGATATCCGTTCGAACTTTTTAACAGTTTTAAAAATTATCCGGACAAAACTAAACGAAGTTAAATTATCCGATCGAATCATCGAGTCCCCAATACAACCCTAGAAAACTCAACACTTGAGTGGAATTAAAAAATTCCCAGAAAAAATTGCCAAGAAAGGACCTAAGAATAAATATATGAAATTCCAGGGACTAAGTCCAAATTTTGGCCGCGGAACCGCCGCCAAACCCTTGGTTTGGCCGCGGTTCCGCGGTCAGGTGAGCGACTTAGTGGACCGTACTTCACAGTAATTCTTAGTTTTTCCTTCTTGTTTTTCTGAGTATTTTTAATTCATAAAAAATCACATTTTTGAAAAATATCCAGACAGGGGTAAACATCGGGGTTTCCGGGTTCGATCGGACTTTAAACTTCGTTCAGACTTCGCCAAAAGCTCTAGCTTAGCTTTGATACCACTGTAGGGTTGCTAGGCACGTGCACAAGGGTCTACGAGGCATCAACCATGCCCGATTAAAATTTTAGTCGTGCCGAACAACCCAAAGCCAGATCTTTAAACTAGGGTTTAGGCGAAAACAAGCATGCTAAACTCTTTAACACTAAGTGAGAGGGATTACAACCTTTGTAGATCCGGTCCTTCACTTCATTAGCTCCGTGTAGATGTCCCCATCGCTGCGATCGTGAACTCCGGACTCTAGAGAAGCTTCACAAGAAGAACGAACATGCTTGCTTCGATGACTTCGAGGCCGAAGATGATCTACGTCGGGGAGACACTAACTCAAGCTATTCCTTCACTAGGTCATGAACTTTGTGAAGAGAACACACACTACTACATGGAAAGTGATAGTGGATGAAGGAGTAGGAAGTGGGCTCACTTTAGAATTGATTTTCTCACACTTTTTCTCGTGGCACCATTGGAGCTAGTAAGCTTTTCATGGAGCTTGATGAAGAAGAAGAAGAAAGAATAATCTCATCATATGAATTATTATCCTCTCAATAATGTAACCATGGGTGAGTTAAGCTATCATGCTTAACTCATGCAGAGAATTAACCAAAGCATTAGGTTAAGAGTTGGGTTAACTAAATATCCTTAAGAATGACAAAAGAGTTGACTTTGTCAATGTTTCCACAAGCTTCATGAAAGCTTGAGAACTTTGACAAAGTCTTTCTCTTTTCTTATTCTTAAGATATAAACAAAACCCTAATCTTTATCCTAATCTTGGTATAAGTCTCATACACCCATCTTTGATGTATCATCAAGCATGATACAATCATGTACACTTGCATATATCACATATAAACAATGTGCACAAACAAGTGAGAAAATAAATCTTAAGTGAGCTAATACTAGTTAATGCAATGTAATATATCAAATATATAATTATACATTAAATTATTAAATCAACTCTTGATTTAATAATCCGGCTATAACCGACTAATATCATGTGTAACAACTTATCGAATCAACACTTGATCCGATAACCCGGCTATATCGCATGCAACCGATCAATGTTACAAATCGCGAGAATAGAATACGGTATCTCATATCGTATTAATCTCGGTCCCGCACATATCACATATGTGCTCCTACTCCGTTTTGCTTGAGCCAGGAAACCCCTGTGTAGGACTCTAAAGACTCCTCAATACGCCGGCAGTAGGTGGTGATGATATCAATCACCTACAAGCCGCAAGCGGTCTGCTGAACGTAACGGCCACCCGGATATTGAGCGATAAAAAGATCAACAAGCAAGCCCGCTAGTACTCCTGCGAATCCAATCAGTAACACTACCGTACAGTCCGGTCTCGTCCTCTGATATGTCGCATATCTCACCTAGGGGTGGTAAACGTCAGACCTCAGTAGCTCGATAAGTCGTGTCGATATGAGGTCTATAACAGTTCGAGAAACTACTGATAACACTTACCAGTAAATCTCAGCAACCCTGGCCAGGGATTTCCGGTTATAGCCAATCGAACACAGCACAACATCAACTCCCTATACCGGGAGAGACGAATCCCCTCCTATCGCTCATTGCCTCCATATGATTCGGGACTGTACCCAAAAGCCACCTTTTTGCATGCCCTCTTGGACGTGGTATGATGGAAATCAAAGCACAGTGGGAATCACACAAGACTCTATGACGATCTCGGATCAACAGACTACTCTGTACCAGTGTCACCGGAGAACTACCATCTGACGTGAAGTATAATACCATCTGGGAGTTCTCGGCGAGTCCGTCCAGTGTACCCAGTCTCCACTGTGCACCCGTACACCATCCTTGATATCAAACACCGATGGATATGGGATCATCCATCGCCCATCATATGGGTCAAGATGCGTATACGCTAGTCTACTCTGGTGTATCGATGCCCTGTCTCGATACACCCTCGACTAGGAACAGTTATAGGATGTACTCGTCGACTACCGTGGCCACACTAGTATGATCTCATCATAGTCCCAGTAGTCGAGTACATATCCTAAGGGCTTTATCAACATGTAATATAGAGACAATCAGAGTAAATGTTAAGATAAAGTACAACCAGATAGCATACTATCATGTCGAGCAAGAAAGTCCTCCCTATATATGTCCAAGCATCCATTACAATATACATCATATGTACAGTAATGGCCTCTAGGGCATACATATAACTAACACTTAGTCTCCGGGGCAAGTGAGACTCCTCTCGTATACACTGCCATTCTTCTTTACCAAGTTACAAATAACAGCGTTAACACTAAATACAACAATATAATACAACTGTAAAAGCTACTCTCTCTCTCTCTCTTACTCTCTGTCTATTCTATTTCTCCTCTTATCTTTGGGACTTACCGAGCGACCTGTTCGCTGACGATATTCTATTTCTTTCTTCTTTGAATGTCGTCAGGTGGTTTCGACCCGGCAGAGATCGAGCCATCTCTAGAAGAATTAGAGAAGTTTTCCGAAGATCCAACACTTTAGCTTCATTGTACACTTTTCCATTCAGTACTTTTCATTTCCTGTTATGCCACTGTTTAGGCATCGTTTTTATTTCAGTTGTATTTCCTTTTCATGCATTGTACAAAAGAATGTTAATAAATAAAAGTTGTTGTTCGGTTTATATCTTGTCTCTTGTGTATTTATTTTATATTGCTTAGATACGCTTAGCGTATATACTTCTAAGTATATACGTAGCGGACCGGACCCGTCCCCTTCGCCGTACACCGGGAAGCGGGGCGTGACAATACTCGATCCAAAACTTGCACAAATCATGTGCTACGAAAGGCAACAAGGAAAGTCTTTTGTGTACACTCCATTAAGCATGCATTCGCGACTATATACCTGCTTAAATGGAAACGGTATCCAAAACACGCTGATTTGCGGGCAACATGACGATAGTGTTCGCACTTAAAGAAAATTCCCAAAGGTAAAGTATAAAGCTCTTGTACACAGGCGGGATGCACGTACGAATATATGATAAACAAAAAAATTCAACAGAAAGCATTCA
Organism: Agapanthus africanus; assembly: GCA_030015575.1. Classification (NCBI taxonomy): domain Eukaryota; kingdom Viridiplantae; phylum Streptophyta; class Magnoliopsida; order Asparagales; family Amaryllidaceae; genus Agapanthus; species Agapanthus africanus. The sequence continues at coordinate 563,429,057 of JASDDO010000014.1, read as the reverse complement.
ACAGTTAATAATAAGAGAAATACATTGATCTAAATATACTACTCTACAGGGAAAAGATCACCAAATATGGGAGCAGAAATACAAGGGTTAACAAAACAAAATACGAAATTCTCCAATTCCCTCTCTGCCCTCTCCACCACGTCGAAACGGCGATCTTCACGAGGGATTGATCCACACCGATTAGCACCATGCTCATCATCAAAAGCAGACATGACAGCCCGACGTGCTCTTATCTGACCCAGCAGATGAACCGAGCGATCCTTTAAAGCCTGGGTAATCAAGCATTCTTCGTGGAAACACTCAATCTTATCCTCCGCCGTGTCAAGAATTGCCAGGGTCATCTCTGCCGGGTGAGGAGGAATATCGACGAGCACGGCTAGAAAGATTGTCCGGAGCCAAATGGAGCCCATAGGAAGAGGAGAGCCCCTACGAGTCAGAAGCTCATATATCACCGCGTCACATTGAGCGTCGGTGAGTAGGGGATCTGCTAGCCGCGCAGTAAGGCGAGGAACCATCTCCTCGATAGGCACCTTCCATGGTTGCCGACGAGCGTGGGGCCGGTTGCAAGCCATAAATTGTGATTTGTCTCTCAAGATGATCACCTTAAGGTCTAAATGGTTTTCTCTTTAGAGAAGAAGAAAGTCCTTGGCTTCAAGTTATAAAGAGATGCATTCAATGCTATGCACAGAAAATGTTGTGCATAGTGGAACTATTCCCAAGGCCAAGAAAAAGGGAAGTGCGTCGGAAATTAAGGAGGTGACTCATTGGAATCAGAGTAGGGAGATGAAACGACCTCATCAGCAGAGCCTCACGTGCATAGCACGTGAGCACCAGCCTTGTGTTGGATATAGTGCCCTCTAAGTCAATTATTGGATCGCAGGTACGTGATTGCAATGATTGAGGGAGGACCTATACCGATAGGACAGTCTTGCTCGAGATGATAGTATGCTATCTGGTTTGTCTTTATCATCGTATATATGCTTTAGTTTACTATTGCATGATGATAGAGCCCATAGGATTCTTGTTTGACTACCAGCAGTATGATGGCGATCATATATGTGGGAGCTGGGGTCTATAAGCACATCCTTAACGTGTCCCTAGTCGTGGGAGTTTCGAGACAGGGCATCGATACTCCAGAGTAGACTAGTGTATACAGTCGAGACCACGACGAGGGGCGGTGGCCGGTCTCACAAGCCACTGGTGTCAGATGGATCACCTAAGATGTATACAGGTGCTCATTAGGTTATGAGTACACCGGACAGGACTCGCCGGGAATATGCTAGTTGGTATTATACATATCGTCAGATAGCGGTTCCCTGGTGACATGTGTACAGGTTAGTTCATCGACCTGAGGTCGTCATTTGTCTCGTGTGAGTTCCCACTGTGCTTAGATTACTACCCTACCACGCTCAAAGGAGTTGTGCAAACAGGTTTTAGTTGGGTACAGTCCCGAGCCACATTGGAGGCAAGTGAGCGGATCGTCGGGGATTCGTCTCTCCCGGTATTGGGGGGTGAGATCGCGCTGTGTTTAGGAGAGCCATTACACGAAATCCCTGGCCAGGGTAATCGAGATATACTGGTAGGTATACCAGTAGTATTTCAGGGTGTTCTGGGCTGCTCTCTGACACGACTTATGCAGCTATTGGGGGTCTGACGTTTACCGACCCCCTAGGCCTAATATGCGATACTCATAGACGAATGTTCCGGACTGTACGGTTATTGTCACTGTCAGGCTCAGTAGGGTTTATAGATGAGTTCGCTCGTCAGCTTCCCTTCCAATCAATACATAGGCAAAACGTTACGTACTGCTTGTACCTCTGACGTGCTAGTGGTTATACCCAGTGCCATTGTATTGATGAGTCATTAGAGTCCCCCACAGACACTTTCCCAAGTTCGGGCGAAACGTTGTAGATGCCGTATGGGTTTATGGCAAGGTTCGGAAAATGCACGTGCGTTTTCGCACGTGTCAGTTTTCGGGCAGATAATACTGGTAGGCTTTGGTTTAAGCCGGAATCCAGTATTATACTGTGTAGATATAATATCTTTGTCTCAGTTGCATTTATATTCGGTCGTAATATAAATGCGGGTATGTTTATACCATTACGGAGTTATCCTGAAATTCGTTTCGGGATGATTTTGGAAGTTGCCAGTTTCCAGTTTTCTATCAGCCGTATTTTGACATTCGGTTAAATACGGAATTATCATTTCTTCTTTAGGTGAGTCATTGTGTGTGGAAGCTTCATGATTAGTGACTAGGTTAGTGACTCATTCTATTGCATTAATGAGTTGATGACAAGGTTTCATGATTCATGCTTTTACACTTAATGCATTTTGATGATTCATTCTTTCTTTAATGACATGATAAGTATGATGGATATGGTCACCCTCTTTCTAGCTCCTACACTCACTCTCCTCTTCATATAATGTGGCCGGCCCCTCTTTGTGTGGGGTGTGTGATTTTTGATTCATTCTCATTAGAAAAGATTATGATACTAGTGTATGGAAATTTCATATAGTTCAATTTCCATTCACCTGATTTCCAATTGGCAACTTCTGTTAACCGTTCGTCCATAGTCTTGGACGTAACGAGACAAAGTATTCTACCCATTCTCTACTTCATCTTGGTCGTCTCTTTTAGCAAACTTGACGAGCGAGTTGCCTCGGTTCAGAGGCGGGAGCCCGTTTAAAGATCCGTCGACGTGGTGCCACCTGGACGATGAGAACGGAGATCAAGCAAGTTCGGATCAGTTGCAACCTAGCGTGGGATGATGGTTGAAGACCGAAGGACTCGGATCATTCGGTATAACAATTCTACCCTCTTTACAATTTGTTAGTTTAGCTTTAATGGACGATCCGGGATAAAGTACGCGATAGCGCCAGTCGTAAAAGTTTTGTTCCGCATATCGGCATCTGTTAGATGGCCGGGGCGCCGCCGCGGACTTACAGTGGTATCAGAGCCTCACCATTAAGCTATACTAACTTGTGCTAACACATTTAAAAGATCGATCGAACGGATTTCGCGAAACTACATTTTTCAGGCCCACGGTTTCTGTCGATTTTCAAACTGTTCTAAAATTCATTTTGAGCATTTCATAAAAACAAGCAAGGTTTTTGAAGCAAACTGTGAAAATTTGGGCATGTGATCCCATTAAAGCACCGTGGAACCGCGGTCAAACCTAGGGTTTGACCGCTCTTCCGCGGCGGTTTAGTGGGATTGGCGCACCAAATTTTTCCAGGGGCTTCTTCACAGGGAAATATGGTTTCTGGTACTGTTAGTTTGGGCCCAGATTTTATTACTGTACACCAGATTCTTGTGGGGCCCACTTCGGCAAATTTAGTCGATCGAAATTTTAAACTTGTTAGTTTTTCAGTACTTTCATTATATCTCCAATCGGGAATGTCATTTGATCGGTAAACCACGTCTGATTGCTATAGTTCTTTTTGACGGGTTTGCGAACGTGACATTCGCGTTGATGTTCTGTGTTGTGCTGTGATGTTGCGGATTTGTCGTGGTGGATAGCAGTATGCAATGGTAGTGCTTTTCGGATTTATTTGTACATTTAATATTGCGGGGCGAGCGTCCAACATGTGGACTGCCGTCACTGCCTGTTTGTATATTATTCTTTTGGGGCACGACCAGGTTGCGGTCGATGTACCTGTTGTACTATTTTTATTTCTGTACTAGATTTACCCCGCGGTGGGGTGCACGAATAGCCGGGTTCTGGAAGGCAACGGGTTTGTATCTCATGGCATTGAGACGCAAAGGGACCTCACTCTAGAATTGGCAGACTATTCGCCGCACTCGTAGGGGGTACAGGTTGACCCAAGGAGGGGTGCTCAATTTACCGGATTCCGTGAAGTGTCGGGTGTTCCATTCACTATGTTGTGAGGACCACCTCGCTTTAGGTTTTGGCGGGTAACTTGCCGCACCCGTAGGGGTCTAGTTTTCATTGCACAGGCTATCCACACGACCAGGGGAACGTCGGGTTTCAGTAGCGGCTCTGTGAAATCCGGGGATCCCAGATTATCTGTATTGTTCTGTGATGCTTATTACTTTTCTGTAATGTTGCATTTATCACGCCTGGAGCGATTATTGTATATTAGTATATATACTATTAGATGTTGTATATGTTTTACACCCGCGCTAGTCCAGTCCCCGCTCTGTCGTTAGTTAAGTAACCTAACGGGTGATGACGGGACCCAGTGACGAATGCGGATGGCATATACGTACATTTTATTTTCGTTCTTTTCTGGTGTGATTGAATGATGGGACTGCATTGACTCTTATCAATGCAAAGATAAAACAAACCTATATTTGATGTTGTTGGAACAAATTTTAAAATTATTACAAAGACGTTTCCTTTTGTTTTGCATAGCGGTATTCAGTTGGAATATCCTGCACCTCATTCCACGAGGAAAGAACCGAGATCCCTTCACCGGGAGTGACTTCTTTAACAAAAGGTTTTCGCTACTATATATTTTTATAAAGCTATCAGGTTCCTTCAACGAGATCAAGTTCATTACGTTAAAGGTTTTTCGCCAAAAACCAGCCGTAATCCTCCGTCATTTCTTATGGATGGTCAGTAGTATTCAAGCTATGTTTGTTGGCCTACGTCAAGATATAGTGTTTGGTAGCTGCTGGGTATTCATTTGTTGCATAGATAGATGCATTAGTTTAAGTCAGACGTACACCTTGTTGGCCTATGTCAAGGGCTTGTACGATGACTTAAGTTGATCAGGACAACGACGGGTAGAACTTGACATGTTGCTTATGACTTGTTGGCCTACGTCAAGGTCATAAGAGCAAGGGATAAAAATTACATCAGGAGTTTCAAACATACAAGAAACTTGCCAGTCTTGCGCATACCTTCTGGAGTGTGATGACTTGAGTGGCTTCCATCAAGTTATCATGCGATGATAGTTGGATCCCGATTCTCACTGATGAGTTGGTTTACTCTTCGGGTGACCCCGACTAATTCTTCTTTCAGGTTTGGAGGAGAATTTGAGATAACAGTGGGAGGTTTCCTAATTAGATAAAGGATAACCATTCTGATCTAGGTCAGAGTGCACGCAGAGTGTTTCTTTTCTCTCTCTCTTTGGCAGCGACCTTTGACCGACCCTAGACTACAACTCAGTGACCAAAGTTGACCGAACCTTCTTATAATACTGGCTTTTGGATTGTCTATAGTTACATAAGTCATTGCCGCTCCTTCTTTTACCCTTTGTATTTCTCAGAACAACCCGTATTACTACGGATATCCACTTCCATTGGATAGATCCATCGTATGGTTATATACGAACTCGAAGGGAATTCTTCGAGGATGGATCCAGGTTCAGGAGAAATAGAATTGGTTTATTCAATTGTCTTTTATTATCACCTTCTCTCAGATTGCGAGGGCTCCTTGGTTTAGGAGAGTACACCTATTATGCTTATTGGATAGTCTTATTCCAAACCATAGGCAGGTGCCGAAAGGTAGGGAATGAAGAAAACCAATTAGCCTAAATAGGTGTGCAAAAGGTAATATGTAAAGACAAATAAAGGAATTAGAAAGAGGGCAAAGTAAATTGCGACTATTAACATTCACGACCAAACCACGTATTTCATCGCCACTCCTACTTCACCTTTTCATTTCTCCAGAACAACCCGTATCACTAAAAACATCCAATTCCATTGGATAAATCCATCGTATGATTATATACGAACTCGAAGGATATTTTTCGAGGATGGATTCTGGTTCAGGAGAAATAGGAATAAGGTATTATTCAGTTGTATTTTATCGCCACCTTCTCTCAAGTTGCGAGTACTCCTAGGATTAGGAGGGTACACCTATTATGCTTTCTGGATATTCTTCTTCCAAACCATAGGCTGGTGCCGAACGGTAGGAAAGGAAGAAAACAACTTAGCCTAATGATGGTGTACAGACGGTAACGACTAAAAACAAATAAAGGGAATTGGAAAGATGGAAGCGAAATATACGGTTAAAGTCATGATTTGGATTATGGAAGAGGCATTACTAGGAATACTAGGAAACCCCTACAAAACATATTTATGTTTCATATTCACTGTGCATTGTTAATAGAAAACTGATTTCCCGATTGGATACTTTCTCCAGGGTATGTATTTACCAAGAACGATTCTCACATCTGCATGGTTTTACAGATGTTGAGTGGGAGCGAGTTATTGGGAATTAGGTGATCATACTCATTATATCGGAATTCGTTGTAATTGGTGATATTTGAGGAAACCGCCTAGGAACAGTTTTCAAACTACGACGTACAGGTTATGAGTTATTCAACTCAGAGGACTTATACAGAGTATTGTATGTTGTCCAGTGTCCATCAGGACAAAGGGGTTTGTCCTCGTACTATATTCTGTTTACTTGTAACTTCTCTAGTTTTTAGACAAGTGTTTCGTAGAAATACAATGTCTAAGTTTTGAGAAGTTGTGGGTATAGGAATAAAGTAGAGAACCAAGTGTCACAAGTATCGGGATTCTTCAAAGAAATCGAAGATGTAGATTCTTGTGATTAGTATTCAATTAATAGTAATGGTTTTTGAGAAACTTCTTTCTCTTTCAGGTTACTCATAATTGGATGGATTCCTAAGTTGAGTAATACTGATCAGTCTCTCTCCATTAAGATGATATGCACTAGAGACAGCTGCATAATTTGAATCTGGATCCAATTAAATAAGTGCCAAAGTTCATATCTTAACGATGTTAAGGTACGGGGAGTTGTCCAGCTTATGCTTAAAACCGGACACTGGATAACTCAAGGCACGTTTCTGTAATGACAGTTTGTGGGTTGACCCTAGCTTCGACGAGGGTTGATTTTCTACCATCCGGAAGATCAATAGTGATATTGTTCTTGACTCGCCACAGTTTTATTAAAATGGATTTTTTCGGAAAAACAGTAGTGGGAGCATGGTAGAACTGGAAGTGATTCCAGAACCGCAAACGATTACGGAAAGTTTAATAGGACCTATATATTCAATCAGGTTTGACATTCCAATAGCCACTCCGCAGATATGGTGGGTAACCTCAGACACCCGAGAGGTATTTCGGTAGCCTCAAGGACGGTGACAGGGAGGTTCTTGTTTACCCAGACTTGACACTACTGTTGTTCCAGACTGTGAGACCCGGGCAGGAGGATATGTATAGCGTCGTTCTAAACTAGTTTTAGAAATGTACGTATATATTATTCTGCCAGAGGGTTGTTGTAGTCAGTGGGAGCAGCGGAAGCATAGTGGGCAAGTAGCAAGTGTCTATTTATAGACTTGAGCAGATATAGCGGAGATAGATCATCTGATTTTTGATGTAACAGTCATGGGTTTGACTTCATCAGAATAGGGGATGGATCAGTTAAGAAGGTAGTAGGGTGTGATGTCCTGGTATTTGGATGACATACACAGAGTAGGAAGTAAAATTCCTATACTACGAACGGTTGTACTGAGGTCATCACACAGTTGTTTCTCCACAAAGGATATGGATATAATATCTAACATTCTGGTTACTAGATCTGATGGTTTTAGATCTATATTTGGGTATTTTCCCAATGTGAGTACTTTGACTATATTCTAATTGTATTTTAGAACAAATGACTCCTGGCATGGTGGTGTACCTGCAGGTAATGGAGTCACCCTCTCTAAAGGTGTCTTACAGACTAAAGCGGAGAGGGACGTACATGATTGGCAGATCACTTGCTTAGGCAATTGAGTCAATCGTGAGATGTCAAGTACCACACCAGATGTTGTTATTGCACTAGATGCGATAAGTTTATATTAATCCAATCCTGGAGAAACATTATGAAGCAGTTATAGAACATAAGTACATGTTCTACGGATTTGATGACGGCAGCCTCCTTCGGGAGACGGTTATTATTCCAGGCTTCAAAGGTGGCATGCATAACAGAGTGATTGTCAAAGTTATATTTTTCCCTCTGACGAGGGACAGTATTATGGACAGGTGGTCCAAGAGGATACTGTGGGAGGCATGGTGCTGGACACTGATTAGTTTCAGTTGTCGATACAGTCTGAGAAGTTTGGATTTGGAGTTCATTTATGAACTAGGTCCCATCAGATATCCAGACATATTCTAAGACAGGTATTACTCAATTCGGGAGATGGACTTCTCCGCGAAGTTGAGATATAGAGAGACATAGAAAGAAACACCGAAGCGGATCCACTCACTGAGGCTATTTCTCGAATACAACAGTTTTGCAAATGAGCTTTGTAAAACTGATTAGTAGAGGAGTTGGATGTTCGGTATCACACGAGCTGTGAGTACACGACATTGCAATAATTAGCCTTAAGTGCAAGTGGGAGATTGTTGGATATAGTGCCCTCTAAGTCAATTATTGGATCGCAGGTACGTGATTGCAATGATTGAGGGAGGACCTATACCGATAGGACAGTCTTGCTCGAGATGATAGTATGCTATCTGGTTTGTCTTTATCATCGTATATATGCTTTAGTTTACTATTGCATGATGATAGAGCCCATAGGATTCTTGTTTGACTACCAGCAGTATGATGGCGATCATATATGTGGGAGCTGGAGTCTATAAGCACATCCTTAACGTGTCCCTAGTCGTGGGAGTTTCGAGACAGGGCATCGATACTCCAGAATAGACTAGTGTATACAGTCGAGACCCCGACGAGGGGCGGTGGCCGGTCTCACAAGCCACTGGTGTCAGATGGATCACCTAAGATGTATACAGGTGCTCATTAGGTTATGAGTACACCGGACAGGACTCGCCGGGAATATGCTAGTTGGTATTATACATATCGTCAGATAGCGGTTCCCTGGTGACATGTGTACAGGTTCGTTCATCGACTTGAGGTCGTCATTTGTCTCGTGTGAGTTCCCACTGTGCTTAGATTACTACCCTACCACGCTCAAAGGAGTTGTGCAAACAGGTTTTAGTTGGGTACAGTCCCGAGCCATATTGGAGGCAAGTGAGCGGATCGTCGGGGATTCGTCTCTCCCGGTATTGGGGGGTGAGATCGCGCTATGTTTAGGAGAGCCATTACACGAAATCCCTGGCCAGGGTAATCGAGATATACTGGTAGGTATACCAGTAGTATTTCAGGGTGTTCTGGGCTGCTCTCTGACACGACTTATGCAGCTATTGGGGGTCTGACGTTTACCGACCCCCTAGGCCTAATATGCGATACTCATAGACGAATGTTCCGGACTGTACGGTTATTCTCACTGTCAGGCTCAGTAGGGTTTATAGATGAGTTCGCTCGTCAGCTTTCCTTCCAATCAATACATAGGCAAAACGTTACGTACTGCTTGTACCTCTGACGTGCTAGTGGTTATACCCAGTGCCATTGTATTGATGAGTCATTAGAGTCCCCCACAGAAACTTTCCCAAGTTCGGGCGAAACGTTGTAGATGCCGTATGGGTTTATGGCAAGGTTCGGAAAATGCACGTGCGTTTTCGCAAGTGTCAGTTTTCGGGCAGATAATACTGGTAGGCTTTGGTTTAAGCCGGAATCCAGTATTATACTGTGTAGATATAATATCTTTGTCTCAGTTGCATTTATATTCGGTCATAATATAAATGCGGGTATGTTTATACCATTACGGAGTTATCCTGAAATTCGTTTCGGGATGATTTTGGAAGTTGCCAGTTTCCAGTTTTCTATCAGCCGTATTTTGACATTCGGTTAAATACGGAATTATCATTTCTTCTTTGGGTGAGTCATTGTGTGTGGAAGCTTCATGATTAGTGACTAGGTTAGTGACTCATTCTATTGCATTAATGAGTTGATGACAAGGCTTCATGATTCATGCTTTTACACTTAATGCATTTTGATGATTCATTCTTTCTTTAATGACATGATAAGTATGATGGATATGGTCACCCTCTTTCTAGCTCCTACACTCACTCTCCTCTTCATATAATGTGGTCGGCCCCTCTTTGTGTGGGGTGTGTGATTTTTGATTCATTCTCATTAGAAAAGATTATGATACTAGTGTATGGAAATTTCATATAGTTCAATTTCCATTCACCTGATTTCCAATTGGCAACTTCTGTTAACCGTTCGTCCATAATCTTGGACGTAACGAGACAAAGTATTCTACCCATTCTCTACTTCATCTTGGTCGTCTCTTTTAGCAAACTTGACGAGCGAGTTGCCTCGGTTCAGAGGCGGGAGCCCGTTTAAAGATCCGTCGACGTGGTGCCACCTGGATGATGAGAACGGAGATCAAGCAAGTTCGGATCAGTTGCAAGCTAGCGTGGGATGATGGTTGAAGACCGAAGGACTCGGATCATTCGGTATAACAATTCTACCCTCTTTACAATTTGTTAGTTTAGCTTTAATGGACGATCCGGGATAAAGTACACGATAGCGCCAGTCGTAAAAGTTTTGTTCCGCATATCGGCATCTGTTAGATGGTCGGGGCGCCGCCGCGGACTTACACCTTGATCCTTATTGGAAGTTAAAACGGCATCGCACATGCATAACACATGAGCAGCTGCTAATACAGGATTGAAATCCCCCAACAGTACCTCATACACAAAACACGTGAACACCAACAACAGTATGACAAAACTTCATACAGAACACATGTAAACATAAAATATAGGGAAAAGAAAGTTTTGTCATTCATACTCCGAAAATTCATACAAAAAATAAAAGAAAATGTTTACAATGGTAAAACATTAAATCCAGGACATGGATTGAGAAATTCAGAAGTAAGGCCGTCTAAAATGCTTCTAGCCTCTCGGACCATTCTCGTATGCATCCTCTCACGATCGCAAGCGCCAGGGTCCTCACTGATGTCATCCGTCCTCCGATAAGCAGAGATTATCGTTGTCTGTTGGAAAATTTGATGCAAGAAATCAATAAGATTATCTCGCCGCTTCTTCGAGATCAAGCCCGTCAGATATACTGAGTGCACCTTATCTTCGGCATCATCCAATGCCTTAAGCGGCATGGCTTCATAAAATCCAGGAAGTGCTTCCCAAATTGCTCTCACAACGAACTTCAGAAGAGCGGAGCGACGAGGAAGCAGCCGACCGTTGTATTCATTAAAGCGACTCATAATTTCAGCGCACTGTGCGTTTGTAAACTCCTGGTTTTGGCAGCGGCCTTGTGCGCGAATGTCTTCATAAAAAATAATTTCGTCAAGATCGTATAGATGAGCGGCCATAGTGCCTGAAAAGAAAAACCAGTGAGAGTTTAGCGGTCAAACGGATCCTCATTAAACAGATATTGGAATTCAAACAATTCTTCGGAAAACAGGTTCTGTTAAGTTACCAAAAAAATTCAAATTTATGCGAATAAGGGTAAAACCCTGTGAAAAAAATTGCAAGAACACCAGGGGATAAAATTCCCGAAGGGTCCTCTTGATCTTTTAGAGCTAAACTCTTCGCTTTAGGAATTAAATTCCTTTTATATGATGGAATTAAATTTCAAAAAAAACGCATGAAAACATATGAGAAGCAAAATTCCATGAAGCCTCAAAAAGAATCAGAGGGGAATGCCCGAGATATAAAGGTTTACTGCTCAAAGATCACATCTTTGGATCCCTAAGAGGATGGATTTCTGAGGAGAGCAAAGCTCTCATGATGGATTTAAAATCCAGAAATTTTTTGTTCAAAAAGGGAAGTTTTCTGATGTACAAAAGCTTTACCTAAAAAGGGTTTCTTTTAACAGAGTTTAACTCTAGAATTACAATGGCAGAGAACTAAGCTCTGAGGAAGAGAATTAAATTCTCAAAGAAAACGAAGAAGGAAGAAGATGAAAGAAACAGTGGCTGCCTATGGAACCAAACCCTTGCATTTATAAGACGAGACAAGGGCGGTTCTGTAAGTCTACGGTAGCGCCCCGGCCGTCAATCCGAGACCAAACGCGGAACAAAAACTTTTACAACTGGTGCTAGCGCAGATTATAACCCGGATCGTGCCATTAACACTAAACAAACAACTACAAAATGATAGAATGGTTATACCGATCGATCTGTATCCTTCGATCATTAGCCATCATCCCGCGCTCCTCACGGTATCTCCGATCTCGCTTGATCTCCTGTCTCCTCATCGAAGTGGCTCCACGTCAACGAATCTTTATACGGGCTCCCGCCTCTAAACCGAGGCAACTCGGACATGAAGTTTGCTAACCGACATGTCCAAGATTGAAGTAGAGAGTGTGTAGAATAGTTTGTCTCAAGGCACCCAATAAATTGGGTGAAGATAAATGAAGTTGCCTTTTGGGGAATCGATGAAATGAGCTATGGAATTTTTCTAAGAAAAATCAAGCACACACACACAAATGAAAATGTGTACCCATTACAAATGGGGGCCGACCACTAAGAAGCTCACTGGAAATTGGGGAGGGTGACCATAGGAAAACTAGTGGTAACCATATACAAATATCACAAAAGATCTAAAGCAAAATATCCTTAAGTGGACAAAAAAGAATTAAAGCAAAAGATGACTCATAAAAGGGACCATGCTCATTCTAGAAGCCCACACCAAAGAGGATTCTGCTGGAGCCTCGGGTTACCACAGAAAAACCCCTCCCATTCAAATCCTATACTCACTACAAAAAGCCACAAAAGCAAATGACACCCCCAAGCTAGAAACCCAGGCCCAAGCCACAAAAGCAAATAACACCCCCAAGCTAGAAACCCAAGGACAAATGGTTAGCCAAGGAATTGCAAACAAATACCGCAACATAAACATTAAACCAAATGTTAGTGACACTACTACAATATGGGGTTGCCCCTACGGATGATTAAATCCGTAGGGGCAGATTTTTCTTGCCCCTACGGACTAAGCCGTAGGGCCAATTGGTTGTCCCTACGGTGCCCGACATTTTAATTTAAAAATATTAAATCGTAATTTGCTGTTTGGCCCTACGGAGCCGCAAACCAATAACCTATGGTTATGTCCATAGGGGCATCTAAATGGGAATTTAATAAAAAAAAAAAAGGCACAGAAATGCCCTACGCCTCGATCTCTTTCCCTCTCGTTCCCAAAATTTTCTCTCGTTCCCGCGTCTCCAATTTTCTCTTCGTCGCCACCGCGCGCCCTCCATTCTCAGCCCGTCACTGCCCTCCGTTCTCGGCCCACCACCGCCCTCGTTCTTCCTTGTCGAGTTCCTTGTTGCCGATTGCGTGCGTCGTCGACCGCCAAGCGTCTCCGTCGTCTCCTCCACCGTCTACAGGTAATTAAACCTCCAATTAAACATAATTGTGATGATGTTAGGGCTAGGGTTCAGGGTTCGGGTAGGGATGAGGGTTAGGGTTAGGCATCGGGTTCAGTTTATGTTAGGGTTAGGGTTAGGGTTAGGGTTGGGGCTCGGCTGGGGCTGGGACTGGGACTGGGGCTGGGGTTGGGGCTGGGGTTTAGTTGGGGTTAGGGTTAGGTTGGGGCTGGGGCTGGGGTTAGGGTTAGGTTGGGGTTGGGGTGGGGCTGGGGTTAGGATTAGGTTGGGGTTGGGGTTTGCTGAATTTGGCAAACCTGAGAGGAATTTCCAGCAATTTTAGTCTAGTTTGATTACTAAAATTATTGTTGATCGAGAAAATCTTGGGTCCTTCTAATCAATCATTGTTTGTTACTGTATGTCAATGAGTACTGATAAAAGAAAAAACCGATTTCAAGTGGAAATTAGGTATGTACAATGTTCTAATATAAAAATTAAGAAATCCCTTTTATTTAAATATAAAGCATATGTTTCATGTTAACAATAGGAGTTTGGCAAATCAAGCATGGTTAATTATATACGGATATATGTTTATAATTATGAAAAAGAGTATCAACTTAGAACTATCATACTATCATGTTGATCTTCATGGTGATCTGATGAATGTGTCTAAATTTTATGCCATCTCCTAGAAATACCTTGATGCCTTATATCGATAAATTTCAGGTTAATTAGTTAATTAGGCATATGGATTGTTATATTATAGGTGAGCCGAATATCAAGAAATTGTAGGATTATTGGATTTATGAGTTTTGATAAACATTGATTTGATAAAAAAATGGTAATTTGTAATATCTTAGTTTTTCCCAAGTTACGGTTTCTATTTAATTAATGATGGGTGCATTATTTAGGACATTCATTTACTATCTAAAATATTAGTTTACTTAAAGACATACTCATGGGTGAGGTATATATTTAGTTACATGCGAAACATTTCCATATTATTGCATTTTTCTTTGATATGAATTGTGCATGTCTATTGATCTAAAGAGTGCTGATTTATATTTGTCATAACAAGAACATTGACATTACTTGTTAAAATTCTTCCATATCTACGAGCCAAGTTGATAATTCTCTTAAATAACTTCATGTGCATGTTTCAATGACGGAGCTAGGATTTGGGGTCAGGTGAGGCTAGAATCTAAATCATTGGAAACTAATTTTGCATGTGTTTCTCACGTTTGCATATATAGTTTCTGTTTTATGTGTATATGTACGTATATGAGCGAGTTGGCTGTGTTGGGTTTGGATTTTTTTCTGTTGTAGGGAGGGGGGTGGTTAGGTTGTGAGAGAAAGAGAGAGAGAGAGATTACTTATAGCGGGTTTGTGTTTCTCAAGTTCTCGATCTTTTTTTGCGGTATCTTATGGATGATCACAAGTTGATCTATACATCTTACATAAGATGTGTATAGAAAAACACGTTGTTTGAAAGTACTTTACATGTTCAAAACGGTCTTTTAATTCTATAAATATTACACTTCTGAAATTAGTCCACGTATTTATGTACAAATTAGAGAATTAATAATACATAACCTGTGAATTCTTATTTCAAGACTATTTGTTTATTATGAACCTAATAAACTGCCTAATTAGTATTGTTCTATTATTAATTTGCAGGATCGCTATATCTGTGCAATTATGAACACATTTTCAGATATGCCGCCAGGGTTCCGCTTCTACCCTACCGGAGAAGAACTCGTTGGTTACTACTTAAGAAAGAAAGTAGCTTCCAAAAGAATTGACCTAAATGTCATAAGAGATGTAGATTTGTACAAGATTGAGCCATGGGATCTTCAAGGTGACGTATATGATTGATTTCCTATTATTTCTTGTCCCATTACATGGGTTACTCATTGACTAGTTTACTCAAGCAGAATATTGTAGGATAGCGGCAGAAGAACAAAGTGAATGGCACTTTTTTAGCCATAAAGATAAGAAATATCCAATGGGAACTCGCTCGAATAGAGCAACAAAAAATGGTTTTTGGAAAGCAACAGGAAGGGATAAACCAATATACTCGAAACACAATTTGATTGGAATGAGGAAGACCTTGGTCTATTATATCGGTAGAGCACCAAATGGGCAAAAGACGGATTGGATTATGCATGAGTATCGACTTGAATCAAATGAAAATGGTGCCCCTCAGGCAAGCATTAACTTTTATTTTGTTGATTTTTCTATCTTATATATTGATCATACCAATTATCTTTCTTGTTAATTTACACAAATAAAATGGAATAGAAAAGTAATTCAAAGTCAACATTTTGTGTTGTCTTGGGGTATCTCCTATATTGAAGAATGATGATTCATAGTGAATTTGATTTGTCATATCGTCTTTAATTAATCTTAGAAAATCAGTACAATCTTTCTCGGGCCAAAAGGTTGCCCCTACGGTCCTTACATACTAATTTAAAAAATATTAAATCGTAAATTGTTGTTTACCCCTATGGAGCCGCAAAGCATATACACGGATTTTCTCCTTTGTCAGTAACCATCCCATTTTTAGATTTCTCAATATAGTCATCATAACCTACAATTTATATGATACAGTCTAACATGGCCCAGGAGTACGTCAGGGTTAAGGACCGGATGTATGTGAATTGGCAACAACGTATGCAACCTAAGTTTGTCACTGGAGTTTCTGCTTTCATTGAATTTGCACGCGCACATAATAAGAAGGAGAAGACAGTAATGTGGCAGAAGAAGAAGGAGAAGACAGTAATATGGTAGAAGAAGAAGAAAATGAGATTCCTTGTTCTCTGTTTCAGCATCAATCTTCTGATATGAACTAATGATGGCTTTCACATTGGCTTTTCCTTTTAGAGACTTCTTAGTGTCCAATGGAAAGTATACATCAGATTTGTAACGGTCAGGTTCTTCTATAACTTTCAAGAGTTTCAACTGATTCTGTAAATTACACCCTTGTTGGGTGATACTTTTACCACTTCTCACTGCAGGTGCGCTCTCTAATATCCATTTTGAATGTAATATTATAGATATTCATGCCCGTTTATGTCAAAATTACTTATATTATCAATGTTTGATTGTCTAGTTGTTGGTGATGCGTCCATATCAGGGACAGAGGCCACTCCCGCTCCTCCAGGTATGTTTATATATTATATAGTGCATGTATATTGATTTAGAATGCTATATCATAAATATACACACATTCCTTTTGCTCTTACTTAGATAGTAATTTTTATTATTGTCTAGCTGTAGGTGGTGACAGTAGTTGACAATAAAATTTGTCATCCAAGAAACTATGATTTTTATATGTGCTCGCATGTGGGAATGATTGTAAGTCGTGGACCTGTACAATAAATTCTTATTTGGTATTTGTTTGAAATCAAATTGAATATTATATAATTGATAAGTTTGTTATATTTGTATTTAGTTTGGAATTAACACAATATTTATTCACGCAGCATGCACTTATGAGAAATAGGGCACCACGCGTCCAACTCATTATCATGTGCTGCTTGATGAGATTAGATTTGCGCCTGATGATCTACAAGAGCTTGTTCACTCCCTGTCTTATGTGTAAGCAGCGCTATATGCGAGTTTATCTTGTTAATATGTATCTACTGAAATTAATTAATATTATTCAAATTTTGATACATGCAGATACCAGAGGAGCACATCTGCTATCTCTGTGGGTAAGGCTTTGAATTTGTTGATTTTGGTATTTCTTGTCAATTTTATAGACTAGTATGTACTAAATATAATGTTCTGACAGTTGCTAGGCGAAGGCAGCATTCCCCCTCTTTTTTCCCCTTGATTATCGCTATACCGGTCCTCATGCCGAGAGGTTCGGCCGGTATATGGGGGATGAGAGCCGGCTCGTGAAGAACTATCCACTTCACGTTGAGTGGGGAGAGCAGCACCGACGCTCATTCGCCCTCTTCTTTGATCAGGCTCGGGTATTAATATATATTTTCATTTGCGATATAATACAATATTAAGAGTTATTTTCTAATACACCTCATATTAAGAGTTATTTTCTAATATTGCAGACAGCTCAGATCCTGGCGCAAGGTGGTACACCGAGCGTGCTGTCCGCATATCTTGCCGTCCACGGCACCTCAACAAATCCCGCCACGGGCGAACTTCGATATCCCGACATCGCTACCCAGAAGTATTGCGTAAGTGTTAATATTCTTTCTACCCAAATTTGAAATTTTAGTTTTGGAAGGTTCAAGTTTCAATTTTATACTTATACTTTACTGCTTGAGCAGGCCGAGGCCTCGATCATCGATTTTACCAGACAGAGGGATCCGAGTCTGCTGACCCCAGTTCTGGACGCCGCACACGGAGGGCACCACAGACTCCCGCTCACGCCGAATTGCAGAGTTTATTGACCGAGGAGCAGGCGCGCGTTATTCTATCGTTATTCAGAGATGGAGCTGGACCGAGCTAGGGTAGCTTTTAGGTTCTTATTTTTTGAAACATGTATTTATTTATATCATACATATTGTACTACATTTTGAAACGATATTGATTTATATTTATATCATATTCAGTTTTTGGGTTTCTTTTGTATATTATATGCGTGAGATGTGATTATGAATACTGCGATATATGTTGCGTGATGATTAATTTTATATTTGATTGATATATATATTATTGTGCACAGGGCGGGAAAAAATCAGGCAGCCCATTTTTAAAAACAAAATACAGATAATGTGTACCTACGGTTTAATCCGTAGGTACACATGTTGCCCCTACGGATTACACCGTAGGGGCATAATATCAGCAGTAACTGATATTTCCCCCCTGATCTCAGTACCAGGGGGTTGGGCGTGGCCCTACGGACATGTCCGTAGGGGCTAACAATGGCCCCTACGGCGTTATCCGTAGGGGCAACATATCAGGATTTCTGATATTTTGCCCCTACGGATAGGTACCTACGCATATATCCGTAGGTCCAAGTACTTAGCCCTATGGAGATATCCGTAGGTACAGTTAATATATTTAAAAAAAACCGTAAATAAAATACCTTTTTTACCCTACGGCCTACTCCGTAGGGGCACCTGGACCTACATAGAACTCCGTAGGGGCAAGATTTTGCCCGTAGGGGCAAGTTCAGGGCTTCAACTTGCACCTGCGGCCTTTGCACCTGCGGCCTTTGCACCTACGGGGTGTTTTTTCGCCCCTACGCATATATCCGTAGGGGCAACCCTTATTTGTAGTAGTGTGAAAGAAAATTGGAAACTTCAAAAGCAATCCCGTAGGATTACCCCTTAACTGTATATACATACCCACATCCGTATTCCGACTGAATACGAATGCAATGAGAAAAATAAATATTCCAACACAGTATAATACTTGGATCTGGCTTAAACCAAAGCCCACCAGTATTATCCATCCGAAGCATGACACGTGCAATATCCGAAACACGACACATGCATAAGTGCACGTGCATATTCGAGCCCTGCCATAAAACCATACGGCCTCTACAACGTTTCGCCCGACCTTGGAAAACTATCTGTGGGGGACTCTAAAGACTCGTCAATACGTAGGCCGTGGATTTGACCACAAGAACGTTAGTGGTACAAGCTGTACGTAACGGCTGCCCCAAGTATTGAGCAAAAGGGAAGCTGATGAGCGAACTCATCCTGGAACCCTAACTGAGCCTATCAGTGACAATATCCGTACAGTCTGGTCCGTTCATCTATGAGCATCGCATATCGGGCCTAGGGGCTGGTAACGTCAGACCCCCAAAAGCAGTATAAGTCGTGTCAGAGTATAGCCCAGAACACCCTGAGATACTACTGGAATACCTACCAGTAAATCTCCTGCCTTGGTCGAGGGCTTTGTGTAATGGCTCTCCTAGACACAGCGCGATCTCACCCCCAATACCAGGAGAGACGAAACCCCTGCCGATCCGCTCACTGCCTCTATATGGCTCGGGACTGTACCCAACTAAAACCTGTTTGCATGACTCCTTTGAGTCATAGTAGGGTAATAATCAAAGCACAGTGGGAAATCACACGAGACAAATGACGATCTCATGTCGATGAAATAACATGTACATATATCACCAGGGAACTGCTATCTGATGATAGGTACAATACCAACTAGCAGGTTCCCGGCGAGTCCTGTCCGGTGCACTCATAACCTAATGAGCACCTGTATACATCTTAGGTGAACCAACTGACACCAATGGCTTGTGAGACCGGCCACTACCCCTCGTCGGGGTCTCGACTGTATACACTAATCTACTCTGGAGGATCGATACCCTGTCTCGAAACTCCCACGACTATGGACCACTTTTAAGGATGTGCTTATAGAGTACCCAACTCTCACGTATATGATCGCCATCATACTGTTGGTAGTCAAGCAAGAATCATATGGGCTCTATCAACGTGTAATAGTGATCTGTACTGTCACCTAAAGCAGTACACGATGATAAAGATAAAGCAGATAGCATACTATCATCTCGAGTAAGACTGTCCTACCGGTACAGGTCCTCCCTCAATCATTGCAATCACATACCTACGATCCAATAATTGAATTTGGGGGCACTATATCCAACAATATCCCACTTGCACTTAAGGCTAATTATTGCGAGTCGCATACTCACAGCCCGTGTGATACCGAACATCCAACTCCTCTACTAATCTGTTTCACAAAGCTCGTTTGTAAAACTATTGTGTTCGAGAAATAGCCTCAGTGAGTGGATCCGCCCTGATGTTTCTTTCTATGTCTCTCTTTATCTCAAGTTCACGGAGAAAGCCATCTCCCGAATTGAGTAATACCTGTCTTAGAATATGTCTAGATATCTGATGGGACCTAGTTCATAAATGAACTCCAAATCCAAACTTCGTAGACTGTATCGTCAACTGAACCCAATCAGTATCCTGCATCATGCCTCCCACAGTATCTGCTTAGACCACCTGTCTAAATAACTACCCCTCGTCAGAGGGGAAACTACAACTCTGACAGTCACTCTGTCATCCATGTCACCTTGGAAACCTGGAATGATAACCGTCTCCTAAAGGAGGCTGCCGTTACCAAATCCCTAGAACATCCACTTATGTTCTAAAACTGCTTCCGAATGTTTCTCCAGGATTGGATTAATATCAACTTATTGCATCTAGTGCAAAAACAACATGTGGTACTTGACATTTCACGATTGACTCAATTTCCTAAGCAAGTGATATGTCAATCATGCAAATCCCTCTCCCCTTTAGTCTGTAAGACACCTTTAGAGAGGGTGACCTGCAGGTACACCATCATGCCAGGAGTCATCCATTCTAAAATACCTTTAGAATACTGTCAAAGTACCCAGATTGGGAAACTACCCAAATCTAGATCTAAAGCCATAGATCTAGTAACCAGAATGTCTGATATTATATCCATATCCTGTGTGGAGAAACAACTGTGTGACAACCACAGTATAACTGATTGTAGTGTAGGAATTTCACTTCCTACTCTGTGTATGTCATCCAAAAACCAGGACATCACACCCTACTACTTTCTTAATAGATCCATCCCCTATTCTGATGAAGTCAAAGCCTATGACTGTCACATCAAAAATAGATGATCTATCTCCGCTATATCTGCTCTAGTCTATAAATAGACATAAGCTACTTGTCCACTATGCTTCCGCTGCTCCCACTGACTACGACAACCGTCTGGAAGAGTCATATACACGTGCACTTCTAAAGCTAGTCTAGAAAGACGCTATACTCATCCTCCTGCTGGGTCTCATAGTCTGGAACAGCAGTAATGGCAAGTCTGAGTAAACAAGAACCTCCCTGTCACCGTCCTTGAGGCTACCGAAGTACCTCTCGGGTGTCTGAGGTTACCCACCATATCTGCGGAGTGGCTAATGGAATGTCAAATCTGATTGAATCTTTAGGTCCTATTAAATTTTCATTAATCGTCTGTGGTTCTGGAATCATTTCCAGTTCTACCATACTCCCACTACTGTTTTCTGAAAAAATCCATTTTACTAAAACTGTGGCGAGTCAAGAACAATATCACTATTGATCTTCCAAATGGTAGAAAGTCAACCCTCGTCATAGCCTGGGTCAACCCACAAACAGCCATTACAGAAACGTGCTATGAGTTATCCAGAGTCTGGTTTTAAGTATAAGCCGGAAAACTCCCCGTACCTTAACATCGTTAAGATATGAACCATTCTATATCCAATATAGAAACTTTGGCACTGATTTAATTGGAACCGGATTCAAATAATGCAGCTGTCTCCAGTGCATATCAACTTAATGGAGAGAGGCTATTCAGCATTACTCAACTTAGGAGTTCATCAAATTATGAGTAACTTGAAAGAGAAACAAGTTTTTCAAAACCATTACTATCAACTGAATACCAAATACAAGTATCTACATTTTCGATCATCTTGAAGAATCCCGATACTTGCGACACCTGGTTCTCTACTTTATTCTTATACCTGTAACTTCTCAAAACTTAGACCTTGTATTTCTACGAAACACTTGTCTAAAAACTAGAGAAGTCACAACTAAACAGAATATAGTACAAGCACCAACCCCTCTGTCCTAATGGACACTGGAAAACATACAGTATTTTGTATAAGTCCGCTGAGTTGAATAACTCAAACCCTGTGCGTCGTAGGTTGAAAACTGTACTATGGTTAAGAACTATACCGCTGTTGAATGCTCCTTACCTAATCATCAACTGATATAGGTAAATGTCACCGACATAATTTCAAAAAGTTATATCTCACTTTATGAAAATAAACGTATAGATATATCAGTTTGAAATTGGTGCATAACAACGTATATTCAAAACCATATATTTGCCGTCCGGCAAAATCCCAGGCAATTTCCTCAAATATCACCAATTACACGAATTCTGATATAATGAGGATGATCACCTTATTCCAAATAACTTACTCCCACTCATCATTTGTAAAACCATACAGATGTGAGAATCATACCTGGTAAATACATACCCTGGAGAAAGTATCTAATCGGGAAATCAGTTTTCCTTTAACAACTCACAGTGAAACTGAAACATGAAAATGTTTCGTAGGGGTATCCTGGTATTCCTAGTAATGCCTCTTCCATTATCCAGATTCATGAATGTTACCGTATATTTCGTTGCCATCTCTCCAAATCCTTTTATTTGTCTTTAGTCATTACATTCTGTACACCATCGTTAGGATTAATGGTTTTCTTCCTTCCCTACCCTTCGGCACCAGCCTATGGTTTGGAAGAAGACTATCCAATAAGCATAATAGGTATACTCTCCTAATCCTGGGAGTACTCGCAACCTGAGAAAAGGTGATGATAAAAGACAACTGAATAAACCTTATTCTATTTCTCCTGAACTGGAGAAAAGCAGAGGTGAAGTAGGAGTGGCAATGAACTACGCGGTTTGGTCATGAATAATAGCAGTCGCAACTTACTTTTCCCTCTATCTAATCCATTCATATGTCTTTACTTATAACCTTCTGTACACCATACTTACGCAAATTGGTTTTCTTCCTTCCCTACCTTTCGGCACCTGCCTATAGTTTGGAAGAAGACTGTAACAGCCCTATTTGGATGCAGTAGTTCAAGATTTATCAAGATTCTTTTTCCATAATTTTAGAGCTTTTAGTTGGCTACTAGCATAATTTTTTTTTGAATTTTTGTCGTAAACAATTTTAATATGGAAAAATCTTCAGTTTTTATATTATATATAATATTTTCTTAGTGGAAGCAAAATAATATTTTACGTATCTGTTTACTATTAATATGAGAGAAAAAAATTTGTGTCGAATCTCTAAATACGATCAATTGAAGATATGTATCTATGTATGTATATTTGTAAGATTTCTTTATATATACAAACAAAATATCTCTCTCTTTCATACTCACATCTCTCTCTCTCTCTCTCCCCGCCGCTCCTCAAAACCCTCACCTTCGCTCTCATCTCACCGCCGCCTTCGCCCTCGCGAAACCCTAACCCACGCCTTCGCCAAGCCTCCTCGTCGTCGCCTCCACCCTCGATCCTGCCTCTCCTTTTTCCTTCCTCGACTTCATCATCTCCCTCTCTCTCGCATCTCCCCTGCAACCCATCACCGCACGTTTCATCCCTCATCGCCACTAACACCGCCGCCGCAACCCTCGCCTCCTTCTCCTTCCCCCATCACCCTCGTCCTCATCACTGCCACCACAACCCCCGGTGACCTGCAACAAACCCTCACCGTCGCCGCAGCCCTCGTCTTCGCCTCGCAGCTGCTCCCATCACTTAGATCTCCATCGCTCCCCTGCAGCAACATCACAGCCCTTCCATTGCCAGATCCGAACCCTTGATGCTTTCTCGACTCGACCAGGACCCATCCAAACCCAAGCATTTACCATCATCCTCTGTAAGTTTCCTTGATCCCTATTTTTTTGAAACAACAAAAAAAAAAAATTAAATGAAATGATAACAGTGAACATTGAAAGGGAAAATTAGAATTAAAACTCTAAGTTGATATAATTATGTACGGTTGTGTGACGATATTTATGATGATATTTATGGTATAACCGATGATAAATTTATCTAGGTGGATCGTATAACTCAGATCCCAATTTGCACTTTAGCTGAGATCGTGCCTCCGTGCATCGTTCTCCCCTGATCTTTTCCTCAGGCAAGTATTCTTGCATTGCTTTGGTCGATGCACATCGACAACCCCTTATATATATTACATATATTCTTTTCCTGCTCTAGAACAGAAAGAAAGTGTTAGTTCTTAATGATTTTCTATCGTTAGAAAGATATAGACTCGTATTCAACTAATTGATAATCAGAAAACTAGATTAAGTATGGTTTTGCTATGAGATCTATTTAACTACGAAAAGGTTTGAAAGTTGTTAGTCTAACTTATATTTATACCTTACTAGCTAGCTTACGATTATTACATTCATGCTAAGATTAACGGTAAAGATAACAACCATGACTAATACCAGCTTGTACATCACTTTCATGCAGTTACCAGTACCAGATAACAATTACTTTCGACATGTCTTGACTATTCATTACTCTAGTCTTAATGAACGAGATCGCTGATTAGGATGCTGAACTACATACCATGACACACTACTATTTACTAGTTTCATTCTATACAATTACCATACCACAATTCCAATCATTTCAGCATTCTTAATTAGTGATCTAGTCATTACCATAGTAGCTATAAATACGTGGGTGTTGGGGTAGCTTGAGTGTGCGTTCGTACAACAGGATCTCAGGAGTCTCATGCCTGCAGCGGTCTCATGTTTACAGCTCGTACCGGGCTATATCGGTCTCATGTTTACAGCTCGTACCGAGCTATATCGGTCTCATGTTTACAGCTCGTACCGGGCTATATCGGTCTCATGTTCATTCCACAGTTGGGCCCGTGTTTTCCTAGCCCTTGTGGCACCACTCTTGGGTTATGAATACTCCTGCAGAGGTTGACGCACACACTCGAGCTTACGATGTAGTAGTTTACCTTTTAGTGACCAGTTAGGTTATGACTTAACCTCTTTACCTGTTTGTTCATAGTAGTAATGTATCTATTTATATATATCTATTTTTACTTGTGCACACGGGCTTTACTACATTCTCTTATTCATGTTATCATACTATACACATCCCTTATACGTTGAGTACTTGCTGGGATGTTCTGACATCCCTGAGATTTGCCATCTCAGGCTTAGAGACAGATTTTCAAGCCGAGCAGGACCGCAGCGACTACCAGGACTTTGCTGAAGATCGGTAACCCGTAGGTTTATTTTCCTTTTTAGTTAGTTTTAAGCATGCGCGCCCTTATGGGACATTAGGACTTTTGTATCTCTTTTGGATCTTGTTTTTATTTCGACTCTTTTGTATCAAATTTTTATTTGCATCAATTATCTAGTGGACCTATTTTTAGTATTCTTTGTGGTTTCATTGCAGCATGATTATCAGTATTATCCCTTTTGGTTTTGGATTTTATTTTGACCGGTTAATATAGACAGCCTTATGTGACTATGAAAGGATCTTTCCTTACCATATGTAGCACGGCTGGCCTTCGTCGCTCTCCGCATTCTGGATTTTGGGAAGCGGGGCATGACAAGGTTTTGTTGGTATCAGAGCCAGGCTAAAGTCAAAAGTTAGCCTGGGTTCTGCTGATCTTTAGGGTTAGAATCACATGTCAAGGATTTCCTCAGTATGTCATGCTGCAGATTCCGTTGACTCTGACCGTAGGATTCGGGCGACTTACATAGAGTTACGATATTGTGCCCATGTACCGTGGCATGGATACAATACGGTATTCTGTATGAGTAACTTAGAGTCCTACACTTAATCCGTATCCTTTAAACTGATTATTACATTATCTCTTTGCTTCGCTCGGTTTTAATACTTTGAATTTAAACCTCATCGTTCGTTTTGACTTCAGAATCATGGTAGAAGTAAATTTGCGAGTATATAGGAGACGTGACAACAATACTGCACTTCTTGGAGTTATACGTGGCATGCTAGAGAGTCAACAGCAGCAGACCGAATTGCTACAGGAGGGCCTACTTGCTTCTCAGCAGACCGCTACTGCAGCCCTGAACAAGGTGGCTGAGGTTCGTGAAGGTAGACGTACGGGCAGTGTCGCCGATTTCAGGAGACTACAGCCAGCAGTTTTCACTGGCACGGGCAGACCACTGGATGCTGAGCAGTGGATTGTCGACATGGAGAATTTGCTATCAGCCGCCTGGGTTCCTGAAGAGGACAGAGTGGATATAGTCAAGATTCAGCTGCAGGATGTTGCTAGAATTTGGTGGCTCGCAGAAGAGAACAGGTTGAAGAAACCAATTGCATGGACTGATTTCTCTACGGCTTTGCTTGAGAAATTCTTTCCCAAATCGTCCAGGATCGAGATGGAACAACAATTTATCAGTCTTCGTCAGAGAGATCGCACAGTGGATGAGATAGCGGCTGAGTTTATCCGACTCAGTCGTTTCGCTCCTTATATGGTAGCCCAGGAGGAGGATAGAGCTAGAAGATTCTTACAGTGTCTCACTCTGGAAATACAGGAGAAACTAGCTTCACATGATCTGGGGACTTATTAAGAGGTAATAAATGCGGCCCGCAGAATTGAGACAGTTATGGATAAGAGGAAGAAATTTCGGAGTGGAGGATTCAAATGGCCGGTGAATCAAATTTCAGGGAGGATTCCAGTTAGACAGCATGGAGGAGTTCAGATGAAGCGTACCGCAACCCCACCACAACGAGAACCTCCAGTTTGTGGATACTGTCAGATATTGGGACACGTCGAGAGAAATTGCCGCCGTGCTAAGGGTCTATGTCTGATTTGTAGTGCTAGTGACCATCAGATTGGGAGTTGTCCTAGGAGAGCTGAGCGCAACCAACCTCAGAAAGGACTTGTCCCTCAGAAGCAGCTTTTTGATCAGAGGCGAGGCAACACAGGTCGTGAACAGGGGCGAGCCTTTACCCTGACAGCTGAGCAGGCGGAGGCGTCGGAGGATGTCGTTTCAGGTACCATTCTAATTTTTTCTGTTCCTGCTGGAGCACTTTTCGATTCTGGGGCTTCATACTGTTTTATGTCTTTGGATTTTGCTACAACACATTCTATTACACACAAAACACTGACTAGAGGTTGGGACATTCACACTGGAAATGGAGTAGTTACCACCAAACTAGAGTGCAAGCTTTGTCCGGTAGTGATTTGCGGCAGGGAGCTTTTCGCAGATATCCTGTTGATCAGGACCGGTAGTTATGATGTCGTCTTAGGAATGGATTGGTTGGGCACCTTTCACGCACATATTGATTGTCAAGCCAAAACTGTAAACTTTCACAATCCTAACCATCCAGACTTCGTGTTCACTGGGGGGAGAAAATCATTGGGACCCATAAAGTATAAAGCAAAGCCGACGTGCGGCATACTAGCGTCAATGGAGGTTGATATGAGTTCGGCACCGGTCGTAGTTTGGGAATTTTTGGATGTCTTTCCTGAGGACTTACCCGGCTTACCCCCGGCTCGTGCTTTGGGGTTTTTGATAGAACTATTACCAGGAACGACACCGATTTCTAAGTCACCCTACAGGATGGCACCAATTTAATTGGCGGAATTGAAAAAGCAGATAGAAGACCTCCTTAGCAAAGGATTCATTCGCCTGAGTACTTCTTCGTGGGGCGCTCCAGTTTTACTAGTAAAGAAGAAGGACGGCTCGTTACGCATATGCATTGACTATCGAGAGTTGAACCGGGTTACGATTAAAAACAAGTACCCTATAACTCGGATCAATGATTTGTTCGATCAATTATGTGGTGCTCGAGTGTTCTCTAAGTTGGATCTTCAGTCGGGGTACCATCAAGTTCGTGTTAAAGCGGAGGATGTATGCAAGACAGCCTTTAGAACTCGATACAGTCACTATGAATTCTTGGTAATGCCATTCGGTGTTACTAATGCCCCAGCCGTGTTCATGGATTTAATGAACCGAGTTTTCTATCAGTACCTTGATCACTTTGTCGTAGTTTTCATCGACGGCATCCTTGTGTATTCCAAAAGCAAGGAGGAGCATGCCGAGCATCTGAGGATCGTGTTGCAGATACTGAGAGAGGAAAAGTTATACGCCAAGCTTAGTAAATGCGAATTTTGGCTGAACAAGTTCAATTTTTGGGCCACATCGTTTCTGAAGATGGTATTTCAGTAGATCCGGCGAAGATTGAAGCAGTGAAGGATTGGCCAGCACCAAAGTCAGTAGCAAAGATTAGGAGTTTCTTGGGACTCGCAGGCTACTACCGCAGATTTGTTGAATATTTTGCACAAGCGGCTGAGCCATCGACAAGACTTACTCGAAAGGGAGTACCGTTCGTATGGTCAAAAGAGTGCAACTGAGTGTTCGAATTATTGAAGGAGAAACTCACAACTGCACCCATATTGACCGTACCAGATGGTACAGGAGGACTGGTGATTCATAGTGACGCTTCTGGCAAAGGGCTAGGCTGTGTCTTGATGCAGCGTGGGAGTGTTGTCGTTTATGCCTCGCGTTAACTGAGGACGCATGAGAAGAATTACCCAACTCATGATTTAGAGTTGGCCGCTGTGATCTTTGCCCTGAAGATTTGGAGGCATTATCTTTTAGGAGAATGAGTGGAAATTTTTACGGACCACAAGAGTCTGAAATATGTATTCACGCAGAAGGAGCTAAATATGAGACAGCGTAGGTGGTTGGAGTTCATGGCGGATTATGATATTGATTTGCAATATCATCCCGGGAAGGTAAATGTGGTACCGGATGCTCTCAGTCGGAGACCAACAGCCAGAAGGAACTCATTGATGAATTTTGAAGACTCAATTTAGAAGTGGTAGAGCAGGGGACGCACGGACTGTATTGGCAACTGCATGTACAGTCTTCGTTAGTAGACGTATTAAAGCTGCACAGGCTGGGGACCCGCAATTGCAGAAGTTTCGCGGGTTAGTAGAGGCTGGATTGAGAACAGATCTATTGATACACGAAGATGGTGTCACGTCCCGAAAGTACGGAATATGACCGGCAGTTAAACTACAAACGTCTCGAGGCGTACGTAATCTAAGTAAACCGAAAACCCAGAAATCCAAACCAAGAAAAGATGTAGAGTGAAGGAAAACCAATTTAAAACAAGTAGTTTCAATAGCATAAGCCGAATTATGCGGGTTTCTAAAAACATCAAAAATTTACTGAAAATTTCGGCAGAGTCTCCTTTGTAAATACTGGCCCCCAAACGGGATACAACATGAATAGTATACGAAATCAAAAGGGGCATCCCCAAGCGGGAGCTAGCTCTTCGTCAATCGACGGTCACAACCACACAAGCAATATAATATACAATGCCAACGGCGAGGATCAAATTTCAAAAGGGAACTCAAAACCACAAGAAAACCACAGAAATATAACGCGCGACTCTAAGGTCGAAGAAATAACATCACTGGTCTCTATCTCAAAATAAATACATGTTTGGTTGATGGAACTTTTAGATACTACAGAATAATGATATACAAGATATATAATGGGGTACGATACAAGTAAACCCACCTACTAGTAAGTCACTCGGAAATGGGAAGCAGTGCCAGCAAAGCCGTAATGAAACCTGTACGGCAAAACCTGCAAGAAACTGGGGCACAACGGGGGTGAGTTGCCAACTCATGAATAGAAAAACATCTACGAATAGGAATCGCATGTATGACGCAATCCTAGGTCATACGATCAATATATATCCTCAAATATATGAATAACATGCAGCCTATAACGATGGCTAGGGTAATATCTAACCCGAGTGTGATCTCATGTGCCCGTGTCAGTGCCTCAGGTAGCAATATATCATAAGAATGAGGTATGAATGCATGGAACAGAATGCATGTACTGACGAAAACTGCTTCCATAAATCAGTGAGATTTCTGTATTTTAAAAGTGAGGTACCATAAATGAAATCAGCATAAAACAGTGTCCAGCATCGACACAAAACAAGTGTCCAAATATCTCGATATCTCTGTATCACAATCTCTGTACCTCAATATCTCAAAATCAATATCTAGGGTGCCGTCAATCCAGACCGGCCCCTACCATCCATCTCAAGACCACGACGGTATCCTCCGGATATCCGACGCGTCGGGTAATATCACCGGTCGGTAGTGCTCCCCTGCCGGGCTCAACGTCAACAACACATTCCTCTTGCCCCGGGGTACCGCACCGGGCCCACCATGTACCCGAAACGGTTCCTCCACTCCTCGAATCGGGTCTCGAAATCCATCAGCAAACTCATGGTGGACGACTCATACATCATGGGAAAACCGCACTTTTTATTTTAAAAGAGAGAGAAGGTTTATTTATGTTTTTGCGGTTTTCCTCCAAATCCAGAAAATCTCATGGAAATCCGAATCCAAAACCTCAATAACACGTAAAATAGTGAATATGTGCATGAGAATCCATGAATGCGGCATAACAATGAATAACAGTATGCATGAAGTAGCAGGTAATAACTACAATGTCTAAACAAACATATAAGGCAAGTACGCTAATATCATGTCTAAACTATTAGCTAACAGGCTATGTCAAGCAATAATATTTTCTAAGGTGTACGTGACATGGCAATTACCGATGAAGATGTGTGTGAGCCGGCAAGTAAGTGTACGTGGTACATACGCATTATCGATAATGGTGCTGGTGTCCTAACAGCATGATATCAATAATGGAGTATAAAACATAAGATAAGCATGCGATGCGAAGCGAACCACAATAATGAGCGGGAGCTGAATACTAGACGCAATTATAACTAATCTGCATTAATCTAATATAAGTCCTACAAATGGTGCCTTTTGAAATAACACGAATCATGGGGTTTTGAAAATAGGGGCTACGGTGTTTTTATGAAAAGATACGTCTTTTGAAATATCCGTAGGATCCCTTGGGATGTCTTTTAAAATACCCACGATTCGTTAGTTTTTGAAATAGGTAAGAATCGAATCTAATCTAACAACTACACTAAACTATACGGCTGAACTAACAAGCTGAACTACAGGTAAGGAAACCGCCTAACATCTGAGTCGATACATATACATACCTGTATATATATTAGTCGGTGATCCCGCCTCAATAATATCATATCCGATACCATATCTATAATCAGACATCTCAAGTCAAGAGTGCGGATCAATCATCAAGATATAGCTCGTACGTAAATCCGTCGTACGGCATCCCCAAATCTGGGTACGGGTCAATATCATATTCCTCACACTATTCCTCTGGTATCCTCTTTATCCAAGATCATAGTCTAGGGTACTGACCTATGTCTAGTACAATACTAATATCCTCAATATACTCATGATCTAACTACTGATCAACAATCTCGTACAAACCGATATCATGAGCACATATCATCATCAAGGGGTATACATCGCCCGATACGGCCTAATATCAATATCCTAGTATATCATGCCTCATATCACGATCACATGTCGACCATTTTATTTATAACACTATTCACCCGTATCGTCGCCCCAAGATCCGCTATAACACCAGGACGTACCTCAAGTACGAATCCTGCCATATCGCCGATATCACAATCTCAATACAAATCTAATCGACCCATCTCAATCCCAAGTATCATCCTCAATTCCGTATGTGAACGCATAGTCCCATACCCATGTGAACACATAACTATGAAGAATCCCATGAGCACATATAAATAGGAATGTATGCAAGTATGTATGTGTGTATGTGTAGTGCAACACTACCCTAGGGTTCGCAACACTAAAATAATCCAACACACCAATATCCATCCTAAACATCGTTATTAATCCCAAATAACATATAATAATTGTTGGTGTGTATACGCATCCGTATACACCACCACAGACTGCGGGGGTGCTATACGCCATCCACCCGACTTCTCCCCGTAGATATAAATCTACTCACCCGGTCCTCGCTAGCCGGTGCCGACGTCGCCACGCGCTTGCTTGTCGCCTCGAAGTCCACATGGGGTACCTACATATCATAACGCACCGTATCGCATTAAAATCTGACTCATGACCCAAAACGACACACGAATCCCACATAGGTCAAAACCTATGGTTGCTTTCACAAATCAACCCAAAACCCTCGACGTCGGCGTACAAACGCCAAACCATCGGGAAAAACTCAAACGCATCAATCATGGTTTCACAACACCTTAAATATATATACAAAAAGTTAAAATCACCAAAACTTCAATTTCGCTTTAAAGCTATTTTTCCGACAACCTAATAAGCAAAATTATCCGCTTTAATACAACATCTTGATGTTTAAACAAATCTAGCGGCCACAATATTCACTAAATATCATAACAGAGTCATATAAACCATTCCTGAAATTTATTCTCATCAATTTCCATAAATTCCAAAATTCTAGTTTACAATATATCCAAATTTTAACAATTTTATAGCAAAAATGCACAAACAACAATTTAGCTTGGATTTTCATGAACTAAAAGCATTAAACCACTCAATATAATATTTATAATGACATAAAACCTTAATTTGAATTTTATCTTATAAGAATATAATTATTTTAAAAACCTAGTTTACAAATTAGCATAATTAACACAATTTTTAAAATAACCATTAACAACTAGCTTCTAATCTTGTTTTAACATGTCATAAGAACCTAAAAACATCACACAACCATACACCAATCTCACAAAACCCTAATTTGATTTTAAAACCCAATTCTAGAATTTCCAAACCCTAACTTGAAGATTTATAACTAGCAATTCAACCACTTTAACACTTGAATACAATAGCTTATCATAATTAAACAACAATCTAGCTATAAGGTTAAGAATTTACCCCACAATTATCTTAAGATCTAACAAGAATCTAGACCTCCAAATTGAAATCCTTGCACCAAGATCCATGCTATAGGGGCTAAGGAAAAATGGGTAGGAGTTTGATTTGGATTTTGGTTTGATTTTGGATGGAATTTTGGAGATTTTTGGAAGGGTTTTGAGTGGAATGAGATGAGGGAAAAGGGGAGGGCAGCATGGGGAGGCTCGGCTGCAGCAAAAGGAATGAGAGGAGAGAGAGTGAGGTGGGAAAAATAATTGGCCAAGTCAAGAAAAGTCCAAGTCAACCCAAATCCATACCTCATTTCTTATTCTTTCTTTTCCTTTTCTATTCTTTGCTTTAAAGTGTGAAATGGGAGGCCCAAGATTGTTGGGCTGATCAAGGGGGCCGGCCAAAGCATGTTGGGGGAATGGGTGTGGGTTTTGTTTGGGTGAGAAAAAGAGATAAGTGCAGTAACCCATTTCCATTACACTAATTTCA
This sequence comes from Agapanthus africanus, assembly GCA_030015575.1. Classification (NCBI taxonomy): domain Eukaryota; kingdom Viridiplantae; phylum Streptophyta; class Magnoliopsida; order Asparagales; family Amaryllidaceae; genus Agapanthus; species Agapanthus africanus. Next base: position 563,396,069 of record JASDDO010000014.1, on the reverse strand, counting down.
CCGAAAAAAGCCTTTTTTCGATATTTTCTAAACCGTTTTGGCAAACGATTTCATTTCAAAAACCACATGATAAAATTTTATTTAATGTTTTATGATGCACAAAATTTGTTTCAACTCATTCCAATTTGTAATTTTCCCTAATTAAATGTATTAATGACGGCTTAAAATAATATTAAAATAATTAATTTCGGAAAAATTTTCAGAAAATTTGAAATTTCACCAGTGGCTCAATAAACACCAGATAGTAGCAATTACATAGCTAGAATATGTATATTTAATTTTTATAATAAGATATTTGTATTTTGACTTTTACAGAAAACCCCCTTATTTTATTGTTTTTCCGAAATTTCACCGAAACGATTTTCAAAACGTTACAGATGGCTCATTAAGATTTGGCAGTCGATTATGCGTGCCAAAGGGCGAAGTTCGAAAAGAAGTGTTGAAGGAAGCACACAGTTCAGCTTATTCGGTGCACCCGGGTGGCACCAAGATGTATAGGGATGTTAAACAACGCTTTTGGTGGAATGGCATGAAGAGAAAGATTGCCCGCTATGTGTCAAAATGCTTAGTGTGCCAGCAGGTGAAGGTTGAACATCAGCGAGTGGCCGGCCTGTTGCAACCACTTCCCATTCCCCAGTGGAAGTGGGAACATATCACTTTGGACTTCGTGACGGCTTTACCGCTGAGTCCTAAGGGAAATAATGCTATTTGGGTCATCGTCGACCATCTCACAAAGGCGGCCCATTTTCTACCTTTTCGAGTGGGACAATAGACAGAGACATTGGCAGAGAAATATATACAAGAGATCGTACGGTTATATGGGGTGCCTATCACCATAGTATCAGACCGAGACACGAGATTCCTCTCACATTTCTGGAGAAGCTTAAAAGAGAGTTTAGGCACCCGTCTCCATTACAGCACAGCTTACCACCCCCAAACTGACGGACAGTCTGAACGTACGATATAGATTTTAGAAGATATGTTGAGAGCCTGTATGCTAGATTTCAAGGGATCGTGGGAGGATCACCTTCACTTGGTGGAATTCTCGTATAATAACAGCTATCAGGCGAGTATTCAGATGGCACCGTTTGAGGCACATTACGGGCATAAATGTCGTTCCCCACATTGCTGGGATGATGTGGGTGAGTGTTCATACCATAATTTTGCATTCTTTTAGACCCCATTCTTATGCATTTTACAAATAAACAGGTGTTTTTGACCCATGTATGCTACATAGTTATAGGTTACAGGTTCTCGGAGCAAAAACAGTGAAATTGATGAAAAAGATGATACAAAGTGAGACTACGACCAATAAATGGTGGAATCTTGATCAAGCCTACACGAAGATCAGTTCACAAAGTACAAGGCAGCGCAAGGTTCAAGACTTCGACACAAAGAGAACGGTTAAAGTCCACTACATTACTCATTGTGGAGATCTGGAAGAGAAATAGAAAACATTCTGAAGAACCAACCAAAAAAAACAGGAAGCAAAAGTCAACCAGAAGCAGCAAACCAAATTTCAGCACAAGAGCCTCCTACTTGGCCACGGAACCGCGGCCAAACCTGGCTTTCGGTCGCGGTTCCACGGCCGTGCTAAGCCCGTAGTGGCGAAAAAAATTTCCATAAAGTTTGGCGGCATTGACTAGGTCTTTTTCTTAGGGGGTATTTTTGTAAAAGCAGATATGACGCGATTGTAACCTAGGGTTTCTATGAATCTATAAATAGAACCCTAAAAACCTGTTTTAGGTTGTGCCTCTTCTTGTGCCTCATTTCATTTTATCAAAATTCAGATCTGTAAATTTCTGCAATGTATGAAGAGTGCATCAAATAAAAATTAGAGTAAGTTTTCTTTATCTTACCCTAGTTAAATTTATTTTCCTGCCTTAGTATAGATTTGTTTTCCTGCCCTAGTATAGATTTTATTTATCTGCCCTAGTTATAACTTTCAATTATTTGCCCTAGTTTAGATAATTAGGTTTTTAGTGATAATCGATTCGACCCCAATCGGAATTAACTCGTTAGAGCAAATTGAGAATACACAAAATCCCTGTAGACTGACCCGTACTCACCGGCTAGCTACCAAGCGACGCCGTTCTTGATTGCGGTTATAAAATATTTTTGATTCATCTTTTGAAAGCGCATACGCAAAAATCTATAACAATCAAATGGAGCCATTGCCGGGGATGGCGTTGTAATTTCGGGTTAATATAAATTGAAAAATCATAAAAAAACTGAAAAATAAAAAATATACAAAAAATTTTATCATCTTGTTATTTTGTGAAGGGTATTTTCGTTTGAATTTTGCAGGATCGAAGAACAAACTCAGATCTGGAAAAATCCAGAGAGCAAAACAGAAAACGGTAGATCTGAACGACAAAGGAAAATCATAACAGAGGAGCAGAAGAAATCTCGGGAATCGAACCGCCTCCGCCACAGCGTTTCCGCCGCAAAAAGCCATTCTTGCCGCGCTACCGCCGCAGGGAGGTGACGTCATCACCTTAAAAAAAAACTCCACGACCACGTTTCCACCGCAAAACTGCGCTTCCCGTCACGGTTCCGTGGTGCTCTCGACGGTTCTTCAAAAAAAAACTCACTGTAAGTTTTCTCTCTCCTTCTCTGAACCCCTGATATCTCCTCTTTAAAATTTTCCTGCAGAATTCTTTGCGCTAAAAAATCTCCCCCCTTCCAATAATTGATCTTGTGCAGGATTCTTTGCGCCGCGCTTAAAAAAATAAAAATTGATTGCAAGTGATTGTTACTGCTTTGCATATTTTTAATCGGACTTTAAGGGGCTTGAAACCAATCCATATTGGGTGGGGATTTCATCACCCTTCCCAGGACCCCAGAAATCACATAAGGCATATGCATTGACCATTATTTAATTAAAAAAAATACTAGACTCAGCCCTAAGGACATCGCGCTGAATAGGACAGAGGACTAGTTGTAGGCATCGGCCGTTGATCCTAACCTGACTTTGCGGTGTCTAGGCTAGTGTGTCTAAGGCGAGTGGTTACTTAATTAGGGCCACTACTTATAGTGGAGAGCCTCCCACTCACCTGGCACTTACCTGGCCGCAATTGGCGGTGAAGAGGCGGTTTGAGGTCCTATTTCAAGCCCTTTGGAACAGTTAGGAGCTGTCTAGCTGACTTGGGTGACCCTAGATCTAGGCCTGATTGTGCATTTGTGGTTGATTGCATTTGTGTCAAAGCCTTTTATCGAAACTTTTTGCAAAGAGCACCACATAAAAAAAGGAAATTTTTTTATAAAAACTTGCAACTTGTCGCTAAGAAATCCGTGCACCTCACATTCTTTTTCTTCCCCTTTCCTACATTATGGGTACCCCACCTCACAAATCTCTTGCCGAACTTTGGTATCCTGAACCAAACTTTGCTTCGTACGCGAATTGTTCCGGTCGATTTATGGACGACCCCTCCATGCCCAAAATTTCTTTGAAAGATCGAATAGAAGCGTCTAGGAGAAACGGCTCGACTTTGCAATCCACTTTGTATCAACCGTGTCAACCTTCACCACCTTCGTATGTTGATACCACTTTTTCGAGTCATGTTGTAACTCCTAAACCCATGTCTATTGCTGAGCATATTGAACAATCTCGTAGCCGATCTTTCACTCCTCTCAACACATCCAGTTCTTGGGATCAACAAGTCCATTCACCTTTTTATCCAAATGTTGATCCTACTCCTGTCCAACCATTCAATTCTTACCAATCCAACCCGACTTCCACACCTTCCCTGGACATTGCTTCTACACAACCATTTGGGAGTTTCCAAAATACAAACAACTTTGAATCTTTTACCGAAACCCCTTCACAACACATGTTTGGTCTAGAACAGTCGTTGGAAGCCTATATGGTAGCAACAAACCAAATGATGAGGAATGTGGATGCGTCCATTGTAGGTGCACGGCGGCGCCCCGGTCGTCATTCCGACGCCGGAATGCGAAAACGAAACTTTTCTAGAACTTAGAAACCGGCACCACCGCGCACAAAAATTCCGGATCGGGCCATTAACCTAACTCTAGCAAACTAGAATAAGAGTAGAGAAGCTATACCAAGCGATCCGTGTCCTTCGGTCTTCGCCTCCACTCCGATCTCCTCGCGGAATCTCCGGTCGTCGCCTCCTCATCGAAATGGGCACCACATCGCCGGGTTCTTTTACGGGCTCCCACCTCTGGACCGAGGCAACCCGAGCACGAAGTTGGCGAGCCGACGTGCCCAAGGAATGCTGTAGACTAAGTGTAGAATCCATTGTCTCTAGGGGTTGTGAAGTTGCCTTTGATGTGGAGGAGAGAAAGAATGAACTTTAGAGATTTTTGTGGCAAGTAAAGAAGTAGAGGAAATATGAGATGATGGAAATTTCCTCACAAAAATGAACCCACTCCCCTCACCAATAGTGGCCGGCCTTATATCCCTCATGGTGGAGGAAAGAATGAATAATCAATAGAAGCAAATGCAAGATAATGATAAGAAAATGGTCACACCAATTTCTAATCCATATCCAAATCAATATCCATCCAATAAATGCAAGTGAGTTGATTCAAAAGGAATCTCATCATGGTAGAACCATCATGAAGCCACAAATGAAAGAAACCCCCTCCATAATAACTAATTTGCAAACTTGCAAATTAGCCCCCTCCATCGGAAAAATCCGGCCGTGAAGGAACAAAGGAAAACTGGCCGGAACGGAATGCAAACTGGAAACTTCAGAAAACTGATCCCGTAATAAATTACAGGAAAACCCCGCGACTGTATATACATACCCTCATTTGTATTCCCACTGAATACAAATGCAATGAGACAAAATCTACACTGTCCAATACTAGGATCCGGCTTAAACCAAAGCCCGCTAGTATTATCCGTCCGATCATGATCCGTGCAATACCACACGTATCTGATCGAACCCTGCCATATCTCCATACGGCCTCTACAGCGTTTCGCCCGAAACTTGAGTAACAGTGTGTGGTGGACTCTAAAGACTCGTCAATACTATGGCTGTGGATTTAACCACTAGCACGTCAGAGGTATTAGCCATAAGTGACGGGCTACCAGCTATTGACCAAAAGGGACGTCTGTGAGCGAACTCATCCTGACACCCTACTGAGCCTGTCAGTGACAATATCCGTCCGGTCCGGTCCGTTCGTCTATGAGCATCGCATGGCGGGCCTAGGGGTTGGTAAAAGTCAGACCCCCAAAAGCGGTACAAGTCGTGTCGGAGTGTAACCCAGAACACCCTGAGATACTACTGGAATACCTACCAGTAAATCTCCTGCCTTGGCCTAGGACTTTCATGTACTGGCTCTCCTAGACACAGCGCGACCTCACCCCCAATACCGGGAGAGACGAACCCCTGCAGATCCGCTCACTGCCTCCATGTAGCTCGGGACTGTACCCAACTAAAACCTGTTTGCACGTCTCCTTTGAGCGTGGTAGGGTAGTAATCAAAGCACAGTGGGAACTCACACGAGACAAATGACGATCTCAGGTCGATGAACTAACCTGTACACATGTCACCAAGGAACTGCTATCGGACGTCAGGTATAATACCAACTAGCAGGTTCCCGGCGAGTCCTGTCCGGTGTACTCATAACCCAATGACCACCTGTATACATCTTAGGTGAACCAACTGACACCAGTGGCCTGTAAGACCGGCCACCGCCCCTCGTCGGGGTCTCGACTGTATACACTAGTCTACTCTGGAGTATCGATGCCCTATCTCGAAACTCCCACGACTAGGGACCTTTTAAGGATGTGCTTATAGACCCCAGCTCCCACGAATATGATCGCCCTCATACTGCTGGTAGTCAAGCAAGAATCCTAGGGGCTCTATCAACGTGCAATAGTGATCGGTAATGCCACCTAAAGCAGTACACGATGATAAAGATAAACCAGATAGCATACTATCATCTTGAGTAAGACTGTCCTACCGGCTTAGGTCCTCCCTCAATCATTGCAATCACGTGCCTGTGATCCAATAATTGACTCTGAGGGCACTATATCCAACAATCTCACACTTGCACTCAAGGCTAATTATTGCGATGTCGCATACTCACAGCCCATGTGATACCGAACACCCAACTCCTCTACTAGTCAGTCTCACAAAGCTCGTTTGCGAAACTATTGCGTTCGAGGAATAGCCTCAGTGAGTGGATCCGCTCTGATGTTTCTTTCTATGTCTTTCTTTATCTCAAGTTCGCGGAGAAAGCCATCTCCCGAAATGAGCAATACCTGTCTTAGAATATGTCCGGATATCTGATGGGACCTAGCTCATAAATAAACTCCAAATCCAAACTTCTTAGACTGTATCGTCAACTGAACTTAATCATTATCCTGTGCCATGCCTCCCTCAGTATCTGCTTGGACCTCCTGTCCAAAATACTGGCCCTCGTCAGAGGAAAACTATAACTCTGACAGTCACTCTGTCATCCAGGTCACCTTGGAAGCCTGGAATGATAACCGTCTCTTGAAAGAGGCTGCTGTTATCATATCCCTAGAACATTCACTTATGTTCTAAAACTGCTTCCGAATGTTTCTCCAGGATTGGATCAATATCAACTTATTACACCTACTGCAAAAACAACATCTGGTGTGGTACTTGACATCTCATGATTGACTCAATTGCCTAAGCAAGTGATCTGCCAATCATGCACATCCCTCTCCCCTTTAGTCTGTAAGACACCTTTAGAGAGGGTGACTCCATTACCTGCAGGTACACCACCATACCAGGAGTCGTCCATTCTAAATACTCTTAGAATGCTGTCTCAGTACCTTTATTGGGAGACCACCCAAATCTAGATCTATAGATCTAGTAACCAGAATGTCTTGATTTTATATCCAAGTCCCATGTGGAGAAACTACTGTGTGACAACCAAAGTATAACCGATCGTAGTATAGGAATATCACTTCCTACTCTGTGTATGTCATCCAAATACCAGGACATCACACCCTACTACCTTCTTAAGAGATCCATCCCCTATTCTGATGAAGTCAAACCTATGACTGTCACATCAGAAATAGATGATTTATCTCCGCTATATCGGCTTTAGTCTATAAATAGACATAAGCCACTTGTCAACCATGCTTCCACTGCTCCCACTGACTACGACAACCCTCTGGCAGAGTCATATACACGTACCCTTCTGAAGCCAGTTCAGAACGACGCTATACTCATCCTCCTACCGGGTCTCATAGTCTGGAACAACAGTAGTGTCAAGTCTGGGTAAACAAGAACCTCCCTGTCACCGTCCTTGAGCATACCGAAGTACCTCTCGAGTGCCTGAGGTTACCCACGATATCTGCGGAGTGGCCAATGGAATGTCAAACCAGATTGAATCTTTAGGTTCTTATCAAATCTTCAGTAATCGTTTGCAGTTCTGGAATCACTTCCAGTTCTACCATACTCCCACTACTGTTTTCTGAAAAAATCCATTTTTGTTAAAACTGTGGCGAGTCTAGAACAATATCACTATTGATCTTCCAGATGGTCGAAAATCAAACCTCGTCATAGCCCGGGTCAACCCACAAATAGCCATTACAGAAACATGCCTTGAGTTATCCAGAGTCTGGTTTTAAGCATAAGCCGGACAACTCCCCGTACCTTAACAATGTCAAGATATGAACTGTTCTATATCCAATATAGAAACAGAGGCACTGATTTAATTGAACCAGATTCAAATCATGCAGCTGTCTCCAGTGCATGTCAACTAAATGGAAGGAGGCCGATCAGCGTTACTCAACCTAGGAATGCTTCCAATTATGAGCAACCTGAAAAAGAAGCAAGCTCTCTTAATCATTACTATCAACCGAATACCATACACAAGTATCTACATTTTCGATCACCTTGAAGAATTCTGATACTTGCAACATCTGGTTCTCTACTTTACTCTTACACCTATAACTTCTCAAAACTAAGAACCTGCATTTCTATGAAACACATGTCTAAGAACTAGAGAAGTCATAAGTAAACCTAATATAGTACGAGTACCATCCCTTCTGTCCTAATGGACACTGGACAATATACAATACTTTGTACAAATCCCTTGAGTCTAATAACTCATTCCCTGTGTGTCGTAGGTTGAAAACTGTACTTATAGTTAAGAAGAATTACACCGCTGTTTAATGCTCCTTACCTAACCATCCACTGATATAGGTAAACGTCATGGACATAATTTCAAAAAGGTATATCTCACTCTATAAAAATAGACGTACAGATATATCAATTTGAAATTGGTGCATGACAGCGGATATTCAAAACCAAATATTTGCCGTCTGGCAAACAACCCGGGTGACTTCCTCAAATATCACCAATTACAACGAATTCCGATATAATGAGGATGATCACCTAATTCCCAATAAATTATTCCCACTCATCATCTGTAAAACCATACAGATGTGAGAATCATACCTGGTAAATGCATACCCTGGAGTAAGGATAATCGGGAAATCAGTTTTCTTTTAACAGTACACAGTGAAACTAAAACATTGAAATGTTTCGATGGGGTATCCAGGTATTCCTAGTAATTCCTCTTCCATTATCCAGATTCACAACTGTAACCGTATAATTCTTTGTCATCTCTCCAAATCCCTTTATATTTCTTTAGTCATTACCTTCTGTACACCCTCTTAGGCTAAATGGTTTTCTTCCTTCTCTACCGTTCGGCACCAGCCTATGGTTTGGAAGAAGACTATCCAATAAGCATAATGGGTGTACTGTCCTAATCCTAGGAGCACTCGCAATGCGAGAGAAGGTGAAGATAAAAGACAACCGAATAAACATTATTCTTATTTCTCCTGAACCAGAATCCATCCCCGAACTGGAACAAGTTCCTTTCGAGTTCGTATATAACCATACGATGAAGTATCCAATAAACTGTGGATCTTCATAGTGATACGGAGTGTCCTGGAGAAATGCAAAGGTGATTTAGGATTGGCGAAGAAATACTTGGTTTGGTCATGAATAGCAGTCGCAATTTACTTTGCCCTCTTACTAATCCCTTGACATGTCTTTACTTAATACCTTCTGTACACCATCGTTATGCTAATTGGTTTTCTTCATTCCCCACCGTTCGGCACCAGCCTAAGGTTTGGAAGAAGACTGTCCAATTTGCGTAATAGGTGTACTATCTCCTAAACCAAGGAGTACTCGCAACCTGAGAGAAGGTAAAAGGAAAAGACAACTGAATAGTCCTATTCGTTTTCTCCAGAACCGGAAACCATCCTCGAATAAATTCCTTCGAGTTCGTATATAACCATACGATGGTTTTATCCACTGGAAGTGGACGTTCGTAGTAATACGGAGTGTCCTGGAAAAAAGGGTAAAAGTAGAAGTGGCAATGAGGTATGCAACTCTGACAATCCAAAAGCCAGTCTTATAAGAAGGTTAGGTTAATCTTGGTCACTGAGTCATAGTCTAGGGTCGGGTCATGGTCGCTGCCAAAGAGAGAGAGAAAAGAAACACTAAGCGTGCACTCTAACCTAGATCAGAATGGTTATCACTTTATCTAATCAAGAAACCTCCCACTGTAACGTCAAATTCTTCCCCAAACCTGAAAGAAAAATTAGTCGGGATCACCCGAGGAGTAAACCAACTCATCAGTGGGAATCGAGATCCAACTATCATCGCATAATAACGTGACGGAATCCGCTCACGTTATCACACTCCAGAAGGTATGCGCATATCTGGAAAGTTTCAGTTTCTTTAGAAACTCCCGATGTGATTTTTGCCCCATGCTCTTATAACCTTGACGAAGGCCAACATATCATAAGTCACATGTTAAGTTCTACCCGTCATTATCCAGGTTATTTTGAACCCACCCGTACATACCCTTGACGAAGGCTAAAATAGTAGTACGACTGTCCCAAATCAACGCATCTATCTATGCTGCAGAAAAGTAACAAGTAGCTACCATACACTATGCCTTGACGAAGGCCAACATACATAGCATGAATACTAAGTGCTACCTTTCGGAAATGACGGAGGGCTACGAATGGTTTCTGGCGAAAAACATTTAACGTAATGAACCTGATATCGTTGAAGGAACCGGATAGCTTTTTAAAAAATATAGTGACGAAAACCTTTGCTAAAGAGGTCACTCCCGGTGAAGGGATCTCGGCTCTTTCCCCGTAGAATGAGGTGTAGGATATTCCAACTGAATACCACGATGCAAAGCAAAAGTAAACGACTATAGTGAAGTTATTGCCCTGACGCAAACTTCTGTCCAAGGGGTCACTCCCGGTGGAGGGATCTCGGCCCTTGCCTCGTCGACTGAGGAGCTGGATATTCACAACCGAATACCACTGTGCAAAACAAAAGAGAACGCCCTTGCAATAACAGCTTTTTGAAAAATGTTCCAACAACATCAGAATAGGTTTATTTAGCTTGCATTGACCCGAATCAACGCAGTCCCATCAATTGATCACACCACAAAAGAACAAAAATAATGATGTACGTATATGCCATCCGCATTCGCCACTGGGTCCCGTCATCACCCGTTAGGTTACTTAACTAACGACAGAGCGGGGACTGGACTAGCGCGGGTGCAAAACATATACAACATCTACTAGTATATATATCAATATATAATATTCGCTCAAGACGTGATAAAATGCAACATCACAGAAATGTAATAAGCATCACAGAACAATAAAGATATCTGGGATCCCCGGGTTTCATAGAGCCGCTACTGAAACCCGACGTTCCCCTGGTCGTGTGGATAGCCTGTGCAATGAAAATCCTAGACCCCTACGGGCGCGGTACGTTACCCGCCAAAACCTGAAGCGAGGCAGCCGCCTTCAACGACGTGAATGGACCACCCAGCACTTCACGGAATCCGGTAACTTGGGCACCCCTCCTTGGGTCAACCTGTACCCCCTACGAGTGCGGCGAATAGCCCGCCAATTCTAGAGCAAAGCCCCCTCCGTCTCAACGCTATGAGATGCGGGCCCATTGCCCTCTAGAACCCGGCTATCCGTGCACCCCTCCGCGGGGTAATCCTAGTACAGAAAGTAAAATATATACAAAAGGTACATCGATCTCAGCCCGGTCGTGCCCCAAAAGAATAATATACATACAGGCAGTGACGGCAGTCCACATGTCGGACGCTCGCCCCGCAATATCAAATGTACATAAAAAAAACCAAACTGTACTACCATTGCACCCAGGCTATCCCCCACGACCAATCCGCAACATCACAGCACAATACAGAACATCAACGTGAATGTCACGTTCGCAAATCCGTCTAAAAGGGCTATAGCAGTTAGACCGGATTTACCGATCAAATGATATTCACGGTCACAGATATAATGTAAATACTTTGAACTAACATGTTTAAAATTCTCGATCGATCAAATGTATCGAAGTGGGCTCCAAGCACTCCTATAGCACTCACAGAAAATCTGGGCCCAAAAAGAATATCCCAAAACCCCCATTTCCTAACCAGAAGCCCACTGGAAAAATTATGTACGGCGTTGACCATTTACCACCGCGGAACCGCGGCCAAAATAGGGTTTTGGACGCGCTTCCGCGGTCATACTGTAGCAACTCCTAACAATATTTTTGCAGTATGCTTAAAATTCCCTGCACGTGTTTCTGCAATGTACTCAAAAAATTTTAGCGCCAAAAAAAATTTTGACAGAAACTTGTGCATTTGAAAATACGGTTTTTGGGATTTTTGTTCGATCGAGTTCTAAACATACTAGAGCAATCTAGACAAGGTTAATGGCATGGCTCTGATACCAGTGTAGGTGCACGGCGGCGCCCCGGCCGTCAATCCGACGCCGGAATGCGGAAACGAAACTTTTCTAGAACTTAGAAACCGGCACCACCGCGCACAAAAATTCCGGATCGGGCCATTAACCTAACTCTAGCAAACTAGAATAAGAGTAGAGAAGCTATACCAAGCGATCCGTGTCCTTCGGTCTTCGCCTCCACTCCGATCTCCTCGCGGAATCTCCGGTCGTCGCCTCCTCGTCGAAACGGGCACCACATCGCCGGGTTCTTTTACGGGCTCCCACCTCTGGACCGAGACAACCCGAGCACGAAGTTGGCGAGCCGACGTGCCTAAGGAATGCTGTAGACTAAGTGTAGAATCCATTGTCTCTAGGGGTTGTGAAGTTGCCTTTGATGTGGAGGAGAGAAAGAATGAACTTTGGAGATTTTTGTGGTAAGTAGAGAAGTAGAGGAAATATGAGATGATGGAAATTTCCTCACAAAAATGAACCCACTCCCCTCACCAATAGTGGCCGGCCCTATATCCCTTATGGTGGAGGAAAGAATGAATAATCAATAGAAGAAAATGCTAGATAATGATAAGAAAATGGTCACACCAATTTCTAATCCATATCCAAATCAATACCCATCCAATAAATGCAAGTGAGTTGATTTAAAAGGAATCTCATCATGGTAGAACCATCATGAAGCCACAAATGCAAGAAACCCCCTCCACAATAACTAATTTGCAAACTTGCAAATTATCCCCCTCTATCAGAAAATTCCGGCCGTGAAGGAACAAAGGAAAACTAGTCGGAATGGAATGCAAACTGGCAACTTCAGAAAACTGATCCCGTAATAAATTACAGGAAAACCCCGCGACTGTATATACATACCCGCATTTGTATTCCCACTGAATACAAATGCAATGAGACAAAATCTACACTGTCCAATACTAGGATCCGGCTTAAACCAAAACCCGCTAGTATTATCCGTCCGATCATGATCTGTGCAATACCGCACATATCTGAACGAACCCTGCCATATCTCCATACGGCCTCTACAGCGTTTCTCCCGAAACTTGAGTAACAGTGTGTGGTGGACTCTAAAGACTCGTCAATACTATGGCTGTGGATTTAACCACTAGCACGTCAGAGGTATTGGCCATAAGTGACGGGCTACCAGCTATTGACCAAAAGGGACGTCTGTGAGCGAACTCATCCTGACACCCTACTGAGCCTGTCAGTGACAATATCCGTCCGGTCCGGTCCGTTCGTCTATGAGCATCGCATGGCGGGCCTAAGGGGTTGGTAAAAGTCATACCCCCAAAAGCGGTACAAGTCGTGTCGAAGTGTAACCCAGAATACCCTGAGATACTACTGGAATACCTACCAGTAAATCTCCTGCCTTGGCCAAGGACTTTCATGTACTGGCTCTCCTAGACACAGCGCGACCTCACCCCCAATACCGAGAGAGACGAACCCCTGCAGATCCGCTCACTGCCTCCATGTAGCTCGGGACTGTACCCAACTAAAACCTGTTTGCACGTCTCCTTTGAGCGTGGTAGGGTAGTAATCAAAGCACAGTGGAAACTCACACGAGACAAATGACGATCTCAGGTCGATGAACTAACCTGTACACATGTCACCAGGGAACTGCTATTGGACGTCAGGTATAATACCAACTAGCAGGTTCCCAGCGAGTCCTGTCCGGTGTACTCATAACCCAATGACCACCTGTATACATCTTAGGTGAACCAACTGACACCAGTGGCCTGTAAGACCGGCCACCGCCCCTCGTCGGGGTCTCGACTGTATACACTAGTCTACTCTGGAGTATCGATGCCCTATCTCGAAACTCCCACGACTAGGGACCTTTTAAGGATGTGCTTATAGACCCCAGCTCCCACGTATATGATCGTCCTCATACTGCTGGTAGTCAAGCAAGAATCATGGGGGCTCTATCAACGTGCAATAGTGATCGGTAATGCCACCTAAAGCAGTACACGATGATAAAGATAAACCAGATAGCATACTATCATCTTGAGTAAGACTATCCTACCGGCATAGGTCCTCCCTCAATCATTGCAATCACGTGCCTGTGATCCAATAATTGACTCTAAGGTCACTATATCCAACATCCATGGCCCCCCTTATGCAACCTAGTGAACCGGTGGCTAGTTTCCAACTAGCTCCAAAAATATCAATGTATCATGGGGCGGTTGGACAGAGTGAGAATTTGATAGGAGAGAGTGAGTTCTACACCTTTCCAAATCAAACCTACCCATACCCAATTGAATCCCACAACTCCGGTTTTCAAACAAGTGTTCCAAATGATTCATCAGTTGAAAATAAAACATTTAATGAGTTATGCAACTTTATAGTGCTTGATTTGCCAGATTGTGAAGAGTCCCTTTCGAGTGAAACCATACCTAAGCCTTTTGAACTTTACACCTCCACTCTAGAGCCTAAATTAATTGATATCCATGATTTTGATGAGGTGTCTAAAAAGTTGATTTTCACTTGATTGAGGATATTGACGCCGAGAAAATTTTGGATGATGAACCCATAGATTTGATTGAAATTTTATGTCCTATTCATCATCCCGAGTCATTAAATGTTTCTCCCGAACCTCATATGCGTCTTGATTTTGATGATAATGGCATGGATAAGCTAAATTTTGAGGAGAATTATGAGGATAGAATTGAGGAGAGTATTGAGGATAGTATTGAGGATGAACCATTTTTGTTTGATGTGTCGGATTTTCCAATTCATCCTCCTGAACCTTTAACTGTTATACTTCCTAAATCACCCTCCCTCCTTTCCATCGTTCCGATCACGCAAGAGGACTATGAGCTTGAAAGATTTCTATTCGATCACAACAGTTTGGACGCCACTAGTGCGTACCTCTTTGAATCTGACACAGTTCTCACAGCCAATAACGATTACGAGTGTTTCACTTTTTCGGATGATTTTGAAGACTCACCGCCCGAGTTTGAGTCCTTTGAATTTTCAGATGAGTTAATTGAACCATCAGACTCGGTTGCTTACAGTCATTTCGAACCATTAATAGAATCCTTTGAGTTCAAGACTGATTACTTAGGTGAGAATAAGACTATCCCTAAATCACTCCCTTTCGTCCTTCCTATCGTTTCAACCGAGCAAGAATTCGTCACGCTTCCACTTTCAATGGATGGTTTATCAAGTTCAAAGTACCCATGTTTTCTCGCGAATCTTGAGGGATTTGACCCCGTTTCTCGAAGGGTTGATAAATTAGCACAATCACTTTTAACACATCGGTTTCACAAATTACGCTAATTTATTCACTCGATTTACACCCTCAAGATCATACTACACTTCTTTCTCTTTTCCGCCATTCTTCTCCTAATATACCGAGACCATATACCACCCTTCTTCCCATACGGTCTCGTGTGTTTCTCAACTCCTTTCTCTACACCTCATTCTTTCACCAGCCCTACCATTATCACGATAAAATTTTTGAATGGTTGGTACTAACCTTTAGCCTGTGTAAGGCCTTGTTTAGTTTGGGGGGAACCTTGTTGTATATATATTTTTGTTTTTTTTAAAAAAAATTATAAATAAATAAACAGGGGAGTGCCGACATTTTTGACCCTCTTGGTGTAGCCTGACAGTGAGGACACTGTCAAGTTTAAGTTTGGGGGTATGCTCGGTAAGCTTTCTTCCTTCGCATTCATATGTACAATTCTTGCATTAACATTCTTATTTTAAAACCCATAAAAATTGAAAATTTTAAAAATTATAAAAATTAAAGTATTCAATTTTGGCCATAATTGACTTGAGTTTGAAAAAAAGGTTAACTAGCTAGGAACAACTAGATCTTAGACTTAGTAAATTAAAAACCCTAAAAATAACCTTTTTTAAAATTTAACGGTAGAAAGTATATGTCTTTGTAGTTTATTTAGAAATAGGCAAATTTTGAGTTTACTTCTTGGAATAAGTTAAAACAAGGGAAGAGTGTTGATATTTTTATTAAAGTGTAAGTTTAAAAAATAATTCCGAAGCTTAAGTCTAAATTCTGAAAATATATACCCTACAAATTGCACAAACACGCACCTTAAAACTTGGAATAGTATAGGAGACCTTGAAATGCTCTTGTCTAAAGTCCTTAGTATGAAGGAAAATAAAATAAATACAAGTGTGAATAAAGAGATAAAAAAATGAACACTGGTTTTTGTAATTACTTAAGGCTGCATTAATAGAAAAATATTTAGCGAGGGTGCTTCATCACCTAGTGCCTTAGACCAACTGGTTTGGGAGTCACTGCTATAAGCCTTAGGTGTTACAAGACTAGGAATTACGCTTTAATGTGCAAACACATTTTGTAATCGGTCGTTGGTACCTCAAGAAGTATTAACGGTCGCATGAATAATGTGTGAGCAAAATTCATCCAAAAAAATTCACCAATTAAGAAGTGCTTTGGACAACGGACAAGAGTATGATTGCTTGATTTGAATTTCCAAGTGTAGGGGTGATATATACACACACGTAGGGGTATGTGATTGGGGTTTAGATGAGAGATAGGAATGAAGAATAGGACTTATATCTTTAATAGAGATGATAAAAATTCCTAAGTTGAGATAGAACCCTAGAAGAAAACTTAAGAGATGCCAAAAGCTAAGTAAATTCACAGGAACATATATAATCTTAAGTTGAATGATAAGGAAGCGTGAAGAATATGGGTGGATAATTTATGAGACGAAGATAATAAAATTCCTTGTTAGAAAATCTAATTGGAGAATGAAAGTCAATCGGTCGAATTGAGAGGATTTTGTGGGTAGTATCCGCTGAAAACCCTCAGGAGACAACACTCCTCCTACTAGGGACACCTAGAGGTTTAATGGCTTGTTGCACAAGCTCAGTGCAATCGCGTTTCTCTGCGAAAGTGAAGTTAGGTTTTTGTTGAGAATAAAACTATGTTTGCTCGAGGACGAGCAAAAGATAAGTTTGGGGGTATTTGTTCATACCATAATTTTGCATTTTTTTAGACCCCATTCTTATGCATTTTACAAATAAACAGGTGCTTTTGACCCATGTCTGCTACATAGTTATAGGTTACAGGTTCTCGGAGCAAAAACAGTGAAATTGATGAAAAAGATAATACAAAGTGAGACTACGACCAATAAATGGTGGAATCTTGATCAAGCCTACACGAAAATCAGTTCACAAAGTACAAGGCAGCGCAAGGTTCAAGACTTCGACACAAAGCGAACGGTTAAAGTCCACTACATTACTCACTGTGGAGATCTGGAAGAGAAATAGAAAACATTCTGAAGAACCAACCAAAGAAACAGGAAGCAAAAGTCAACCAGAAGCAGCAGACCAAATTTCAGCACAAGAGCCTCCTACTTGGCCGCGGAACCGCGGCCAAACCTGGCCTACGGCCGCGGTTCCGCGGCCGTGCTAAGCCCGTAGTGGCGAAAATTTTTCCATAAAGTTTGGCGGCGTTGACTAGGTCTTTTTCTTAGGGGGTATTTTTGTAAAAGCAGATATGACGCGATTGTAACCTAGGGTTTCTATGAATCTATAAATAGAACCCTAAAAACATGTTTTAGGTTGTGCCTCTTCTTGTGTCTCATTTCATTTTATCAAAATTCAGATCTGTAAATTTCTGCAATGTATTAAGAGTGCATCAAATAAAAATTAGAGTAAGTTTTCTTTATCATGCCCTAGTTAAATTTATTTTCCTGCCCTAGTATAGATTTTTTTTCCTGCCCTAGTATAGATTTTATTTATCTGCCCTAGTTATAACTTTTAATTATTTGCCCTAGTTTAGATAATTAGGTTTTTAGTGATAATCGATTCGACCCCGATCGGAATTAACTCGTTAGAGCAAATTAAGAATACACAAAATTCCTGTGGACCGACCCGTACTCACCGGCTAGCTACCAAGCGACGCCGTTCTTGATTGCGGTTATAAAATATTTTTGATTCATCTTTTGAAAGCGCATACGCAAAAATCTATAACAATCAGTGAGCGAAGATTACTGGGACCGAAGCTTGTAACCCAAACCGTTGAGAAGGTCCATTTGATCAGGAACCGTATCAAGGCAGCACAAGATCGTCAGAATAGCTGGGCGGATACTAGTCGAAGACCTCTTGAGTTTGGAGTAGGAGATCATGCCTTCCTTAAGATTTTGCCAACTCGATGAGTGATTAGATTTGGTAGTCGTGGGAAACTCAGTCCTCGATTTATCGGACCATTCGAGATTGTGGAACGCGTTGGAGTAGTGGCATACAGATTGGTTTTACCACCCTCTTTGTGTTAGTTATATGTAAAGAGGCCATTACTGTACATAGGATGTATATTGTAATGGATGCGGGGACATATATAGGTAGGACTTTCTTGCTCAACATGATAGTACGCTATCTGGTTACTCTTTATCTTAACATGTATACTTGCTGTCTCTCTATTACATGTTGATAAAGCCCTTAGGATATGTGCTCGACTTCCAGGACTGTGATGTAGATCATACTAGTGGGGCCTGGGTAGTCCATGAGTACATCCTTCAATGTTCCTAGTCGTAGGAATATCGAGACGGGGCATCGATATTCCAGAGTAGACTAGCGTATATCTTCTCAACCCATGTGATGGGCGATGGATGATCCCATATCCATTGCTGTTTGACATCAAAGATGGTATGCGGGTGCTCAGTGGAGACTAGGTATACTGAACGGACTCGCCGAGAACTCCCAGATGGTATTATACCTCACGTCAGATGGCAGTTCTCTGGTGACACTGGTACAGCTTAGTCTGTTGACCCGAGATCGTCATAGAGTCTTGTGTGTCTCCCACTGTGCTTTGATTTCCATCCTACCACGGCTCTACTGAGTCGTGCAAACAGGTGGTTTTTGGGTACAGTCCCGATTCACATGGAGGCAATGAGCGATAGGAGGGGATTCGTCTCTCCCGGTATTGGGGGTTGATGTTGCGCTATGCTCGACTGGCTATAACTGGAAATCCCTGGCCAGGGTTGCTTGATTTACTGGTAAGAGTTATCAGTAGTTTCACGCTTGTTGTGGACCTTACATCGGCATGACTTATCAAGCTACTGGGGTCTGACGTTTACCACCGACATATCAGACGAACAGACCGGACTGTACGGTAAGTGTTACTGGTTGGATTCGCAGGAGTGTGAGCGGGCTTGCTCGTTGATCTTCTGATCGCTCAATACCCGGGTGGCCGTTACGTTTAGCAGACCGCTTGCGGCTTATGGGTGTTTGATATGATCATCGCCTACTGCCGGCGTATTGACGAGTCTTTAGAGTCCTACACAGAGCTTTCCTGGCTCAAGCGAAACGAAATAGGAGCGCATATGAGATATGTGCGGGACCGAGAATAATACCATTATGTGATACTGAATTCTATTCTCGCAATTTGTATCATCGAACGGTTATATAAGATATAGCCAGGTTACCGAATCAAATGTTTATTCGATATATTGATACACTTGATATTAGTCGGTTATATGCAGTATGACCGGATCATTAAATCAAGTGTTGATTTAATGATTTAATGTATAATTATATATTTGATATATTACTTTACATTAACTAGTATTGGTTCACTTAAGATTATTTTTCTCACTAGATTGTGCACATTGTATATATGATATATGTTTGTGCACTAGTTTGTATCATGTTTGATGATACATACAAACTTGGGTGTGTGTATGCTTTTAACCATGTTTAGGTTAATGGTTAGGGTTTTAACTTATTTATTTATTTATTTTGGTTAAAAACTAAATGGTGGCTTTTCTTTCTTTGCTAGAAGTTTCATGATACTTCAAGCAACTTTGACAAAGTCTTAACCATTTTGTTTTTATCCTTTGACCTAACCATTTATCTAAACTATGGTTTGCTCTCTACATGAGTTAACTTCACCCATGGTTGCATTATGATAAGTCTTCACTTGATTTATTATTTTGAATAATCCTTTTTCATTTTCCTTCTAATTCTTCTTCTTCATGAAGTGAAGAAAGCTTGCTAGAAAATTTCAAGTGATGAAATCAAGTGAGAAATCCAAATCCAAAGTGAACCCACTTCCTATTTCTTCATCTTCTACCACTTGCCATGTTGTATAGGGTGTTATCTTCACAAGTTTCATGACCTAGTGAAGATAGAGCTTGAGTTTGAGTCGCCTCGACGTAGATCATCTTCGGTATCGAAGTCAATGACCTAGCCCGATCATTTCTCCGATGAAACCAACGCTAGAGTCCGGGATCCTGATGATCGCAGCGGAGGTACGTCATCACGGATCTAAAGAAGTGGAGGACCGGATCTACAAAGGTTGTAATCCCTTTCACTTGTAGTTAAAGTAGTTAAAGTAGTTAACTTGCTTAGTTTCGCCTTACCTCTAGTTAACGATCTAGCATTAGGGTTCTTTGGCACATGGAAAATTTGATTTTGGCATGGTTGATCAGTTGTAGAACCTCATGAGTGTGCCCAAGAATCCTACAGTGGTATCAGAGCCTAGCTAGAGCTTTAGGCGAAGTGTAGACGATGTTAGAAACCCGATCGAACCCCGAAACCCTAAATAAAACCCTTCTCTGTACATTTTCTGAAATTGTACATTTTTGTGAATTAAAAATGCTCAGAAAATAGAGCAGGAAATTCTAAGGCAAACTGTAGAAAATGACAAGTTGACGCTACAGCACCGCCGCGGAACCGCGGCCGTACCCTACTTTTGGCGGCGGTTCCGCGGCCGTATGTGATGATCATGCGCTTTATTTTCTACAGTAATGCCCGTAGCTGTTTCCTGTATTCTCTGGGAATTTTTAATCTGTACTCAACAGTTGAGTTTTCTGGGGTTGTTTTGGGGACTCGATATTTCGATCGGAATGTTTAACTTTGTTTATGTTTTTCCGGATATTTTAGAACATGTTAAAAAGTTCGACCGAATATAAATAACCCACTTTTTCCCCTGCCGGGAAATTTCCACGTGTTGGATTTTTTCTGTAGTTTAAGAATGTTCTAAGTAGTGCAAGTAACTCGATGGACCCTCTAGAAGACAAAAAACCTTAACTCGATTATGTGACCGTCTTGAACTGCCCTTTAAACCTTAGGGTTTGGGGCAGTACGGCGTGCCACATGTGAGGCGTTGGCTTGACCCTTCTACGGCTAGACCGTTGGTACTGTGGCATGAAGTGAATGTTTTTAAACTTATTTCATGTGTTGAGCTTTTCAGGAAAACTTGGGTGTTTGATTGTTCGATTGGAAAGTTTAACATTTTCTATTTATCTGGAATGTGATACAATAATTGGAATCAACAACATTTGAATGTTATAAATCTAGCAGTTTAGTCTCACTTGATCAGTTGCCATGGAATTTTGATATGATCAAAAGTCCGTCGCAATCACGTAGCGTACGCGAATACTCGTCGGATAAACTTAATAGATAGCCACGCCCCAAAGCCCCGACCAAGTGACTATAGGAGAACCCCGTCGCCTAAAGCATCCGTTCGGGTGCTCGCGGCAGCGGTGTTCCGCCTTAGTGCACTTCGTCGACGGTATCGGGGGTGCGGCCGTCTACTAAAGTTTGCGACGAGCATTCATTCTGGATGTCGGGAATCTTGTTGAATTGCCCGACTTGATATTGAAAAGTGTTTTCGATAATGAGACTAAAATGTGGGGTTTATAATTGTTAGGCATGCGATGACTAAGGAATTCATTTGATTAGGCATGCGATGTCTAAGGAGGTTGCGGATTCCAACTGTTGTAGTTTTACACTTTCTTTTCTGCGACCGTAAGTGTAATATGTGATATCGCCGATTTCGTTGCTATATGTCAACGACAATTGGGATGGGCATATTTACTTACGTTGATGACATGTGATGTTATGTGTTGCTGGATATATTATATTGGATCGTCGTGTTCGAATAGCCGGGGGGTTTTATGTGAGACGAGTGTTTTTCATTTTCATTCATGTAAAAACTTGTATGTAATATTCTTTTATTGGGGCACTTCCGGGTTGAGGATGTTGTCACCATTGTATATTATTTTCTTTTCCGCATTAGGATAGACCCAAGGAGGGGAGCACAAGTAACTGGGTTCTAGGGTCCAGTAGGAGACCATCTCGAGGAGTCGAGTCCGGGTCTCCTAACCCTAGAATTGGTAGGGTTGCTTGCCGCTCTCGTAGGGGTCTAGGGGTGTGGGATTGGCTATTCATCACGACCGTGGAATCCGTGTTTTATACAGGCTCAAAATAAAGCACGGACGTCCTAGTATATCCAATATTTCATATGATATTTTCTGCTGCGTTATCTGTGATGTGATCTTGTGATTTGTTCAGATAGATATTGTATATAGTATATATGATATATTATATAGACGTTGCTTATGTTTTACACCCGCGCTAGCCCTGCCCCGCTCTGTCGTTAGTTACCTAACCTAACGGTGCAGACGGGACATCGAGGCTAATGCGGATGGCATAAGCATACGTTGTATTTATCTGTGATGTTTAGGTGGACTTAAATGATGGGACATTCATTAATGAGATTAATGAAAGAAAATAAAACCTAAAAGATGTTGTGGAATCGGATTTCAAAAACAGGTAGCTACAGTTCTTGCTTTGCATCGCGGTGTTCCTTGTAGAACATCCTGCACCTTATTCGATAAGGAAAGGGCCGAGATCCCTTCACCGGGAGTGACCCCTTTAGCAATAACTGGCAGATGCTACAACCCTCGGTTTGTCTTTTGATTGCTTCTATGGTTTTTTCTTTGCACAGCGGTATATATGATATATCTTGCACCTTATTCGATGAGGAAAGGGCCGACGATCCCTTTACCGGGAGTGACCCCTTTAGCAAAACTAGAAAAGCCTCAAAAACACTCCATTTAAAAACCATTTGATTCCGCAACGAGATCGAGTTCAAAGCGTTAAAGGTTTTCTTAAAAACCATCCGCAACCCTCCGTCATTTTAGGAAGTAGAGTACTTAGTATTCGTGCTGTGTTTGTTGACCATAGTCAAGGCATAGTGTACGGTAGCTAAGTGATGTCTTCCTACACCGCATATGATGCGATTAGTTAGGACAGTCGCATGACTTTGTTGACCTTAGTTAAGGGTCATGTGGGTGGGTCTAATTAATCACGAAATGACGGGTAGAACTTGACTAGTACTTATGATTTGTTGACCATAGTTAAGGTCATAAGTGCTAGGGGTAAAAACCATTATCGGGAGTTTCAAGTGTTGAAATTTGCAATGAAATTGCATACCTTCTATATGATAATTGGATCCCGATACCCACTGCGAATAATTGTTACTCCTGGGAGAGTTTTGCACTTTATAATTAGCCGATCAAGTAGGTGTCTAGAAAGGTGTCAACGGGGTTACGCCCCTGGGAAAACGAGGTTTACTTTAATTAGGTCTGTGTGAAAGCACGGGGAACCTCCCTCAAAGTACCGGCACTGGCCTGGCTGAAAGATTGGCAAACTTGTGTAGTGTAATTAATCTCGGCTAGTCTTTCCTTTTAGGGTTTGAAGGAAGATTTGATAAAAACAGTAGGAACAATCCTGATTAGATAAAATATATAACCAATCTAATCTTGCAAGAGCGCACGCAGAGTGTTTTCTTCTCTCTCTCTCCAGGTAGCGACCATGTCACGCCTTAATCAAGATAATAATACGGATGTATTGACTAAACCCACTTGTTATACTGAGCCGGGGAACGTTGGTCCCGCTCCAACTTATAATTGTTATAAGACAGAGCAGGAAATTGGGGATTACTAGAATTCCCGTGCCGCCCAAATGAAGAAAGTGCATGCTGACGCATCATCTTCGGGTGTGTTCATTACAAAGAACTGTTTCTCAGTATCCTCTGCGTCCTGGGTATTTGATACCGGATCAGGATCCCAGATATGTAATCCGTTACATGGGCTACAGAAAGGTAGAAAACTGAGAACGGGTGATAAGTTTCATGAGACAGAAAACGGTGCAAGTGTTGCAGTCAAGTCTGTTGGTCACTGTCACCCTGTATTTTCAAATACATTGATTCTGAACAAATGCTATTAGATACCGAACCTGATATACAAAATCATATCAATATCTTTATTTATTAAAGAAGGATATAATTTTGTATTGTTGAATAATGTTTTGTACATTTCCTATTTCAAAAGTTGATCGGTTCAGGCGCGTTATCTAAAAGCATTGATTTTCTAAATCAAACTACAGTTCCTAGTATACAGAACACACACAAGAGGAAGAGTTCAGAAATGAACGAATCCTTCTTGAGGCATTGTAGACTAGGTCATATCAATGCTACCCGACTGGCTCAAGTAACATTTAGATGCATATTTAAATCAGTATGAATTTACATCTTATGAAACTTGCCAGTCATTTCACAAAGATTGGATGACCATAGCTCTGTTTACTCGAAACAGAGAAAGAGTTAGTGAACTCTTGGGACTGATACATAGTGATGTATAAAGATCCCCGGTCTACATATGCCAAGACTGGTTCTTTGTACTTCCTTACATTCACTGATGATCTCTTAAGATTCGGACACATGTTCCTGTTGAAACACATGTCTGAAGCTTTTGAGAAATTCAAAGAATATAAGTCAGAAGTAGAGAACCAATACAGGTATAAGTATTATGTCCTATGATGAGATCAGGGAGGAGAATACTTGTGGAAGGAATTCCTGGACTATTCTAAAGGAGAATGAGATTCTCTCTCAGTGTTACTCCTCTGTATACACCACACCATATAGGTGTATCAGGGCGGAGCAATTACACCCTATATGATATGGTGCGCTCTGTGATGAGTACTACTGAGTTACCTATTTCCTTTTGGGGGTTATGCACTTGAGAAGCTGCATACCTATTGAATTAGGTTCGAATCAGATCACTGACTACCACTCCATATGAGATATGGTATGGGAAGAGCCTATCTCTTAAGTAAATTAAGATTTGGGATTGTCCGGCCTATGTCAAAAGCAAAATCCGGACAAGATCGAGGCAATGTCAGTTCTGTAGAACTGGAAGGAGTTCCAGCTATACAAACTACAGCTGATGATTTGATAGAACCAAAGGATTCAATAGTCTCCGACGAACCTCAGCCTCTCCGCCGATCTAGCAGGGTTCCTCATTCGCCTGAGAGATACTTTGGTTTCTCGATGACAGTGGGAGCGAGGATTGCATCATGAGATGATGACCCAACTAGTTTCGAGCAGGCCATCAAGAGTAGGGACTCTGTAAGAATGGCTGGATGCTTAGCGATCTGAAATGGAATCCATGTACACCAACGAAGTATGGACTTTGGATGCTATATCTGAAGGGTTAAATCCCCATCAAGAGCAAGTATATCTTGAGAAGATTACTTGGTGTAGATGGAAAAGTTAAGACTTTCAAAGCTAGACTTGTTAAAGGTTTTCGTCATCGACCAGGCGTGGAAAATGATGAAACCTTTTCCAGTGGGTATGCTTAAGTCCATCCAGATCCTTCTTACCATGGCTATATACCATGACTACGATATCTGGTGGTTGGGTGTCATGACTGCTTTTCTAAATATTGATTTAGAAGAGAGCGTCTATAAGAACACAGCCAGATGGCTTCGTAAACAGTGGGAGCAGTGGAAACGTGTGCAAGATGCTTTGTGTGATAAAGCAGGCATCGCGGAGTTGGAACATCTGTTTTGATGTGATAGTCAAAGAGTTTGACTTCATCAAAATGGTAGATGAACCTTGTATATACAAAAGGGTAGTAGAGAGTAAGGTGGTCATCCTCGTATTGTACGTGGACAACATACTCTTGATAGGAAAAGAGTTTCCTATACTACACACGGTCAATCTCCTCTTATCACAAGGATTCTCCAATAGGATAAAGGTGATACTCCTAAATCCAAATGGATGTTAGGGTTCTCACTAGGTTTAGTGATAAAGTATCAATTGATCCTGGGGAGAATCACTGGAAAAGTTCCAGGCTGATAAGCATGACTGAATGTCAGTCGCAGGAATTGTCTTTACCCTCAGTGAAGGAACGGTATGTTGGACGAGTTACAAGCTAGATACCGTGGCAAACTAGACGATAAAGGCTGGTAACATCGCTATTAAAGATACTACCAAAGAGGAAGTTTGGGTGTATATTGGTTCATGAGATGAACTAGGTTCCTACCATTGTATGACAATGGAAGTGTAGCTTTGGCCCAGGAACCCCGGTCCCATCAGTGACCCAAACATATTCTGAGGCAGCATCACCTGATCATGAAGATAGATGATCTCCAAGGTGATCGAGGTTGGGAAAGTAGACTCAGAGGACAACACGGCGGATCCACTCACAAAGGCCTTTTCCCAAAGAGAGACTTTTTATGGGATGGTTGAGTATGAGATACTGCAACCAGTGCTACAGATGGCCCTAGTGCAAGTGGGAGATTGTTAGTTATATGTATGCCCTAGAGGCCATTACTGTACATAGGATGTATATTGTAGTGGATGCTGGGACATATATAAGTAGGACTTTCTTGCTCAACATGATAGTACGCTATCTGGTTACTCTTTATCTTAACATGTATACTTACTGTCTCTCTATTACATTTTGATAAAGCCCTTAGGATATGTGCTCGACTTCCAGGACTGTGATGTAGATCATACTAGTGGGGCCTGGGTAGTCCATGAGTACATCCTTCAATGTTCCAAGTCGTGGGAATATCGAGACGGGGCATCGATATTCCAGAGTAGACTAGCGTATATCTTCTCGACCCATGTGATGGGCGATGGATGATCCCATATCCATTGGTTTTTGACATCAGAGATGGTATGCGGGTGCTCAGTGGAGACTGGGTACACTGAACGGACTCGCCGAGAACACCCAGATGGTATTATACCTCACGTCAGATGGCAGTTCTCTGGTGACACTGGTACAGCTTAGTCTGTTGACCCGAGATCGTCATAGAGTCTTGTGTGTCTCCCACTGTGCTTTGATTTCCACCCTACCACGGCTTACTGAGTCGTGCAAACAGGTGGTTTTTGGGTACAGTCCCGATTCACATGGAGGCAATGAGCGATAGGAGGGGATTCGTCTCTCCCGGTATTGGGGGTTGATGTTGCGCTATGCTCGACTGGCCATAACTGGAAATCCCTGACCAGGGTTGCTGTGATTTACTGGTAAGAGTTATCAGTAGTTTCACGCTTGTTGTGGACCTTACATCGGCATGACTTATCAAGCTACAGGGGTCTGACGTTTACCACCCCTAGGCGAGATATGCGACATATCAGACGAACAGACCGGACTGTACGGTAAGTGTTACTGGTTGGATTCGCAGGAATGTGAGCGGGCTTGCTCATTGATCTTCTGATCGCTCAATACCCGGGTGGCCGTTACGTTTAGCAGACCGCTTGCGACTTGTGGGTGTTTGATATGATCATCGCCTACTGCCGGCGTATTGACGAGTCTTTAGAGTCCTACACAGAGCTTTCCTAGCTCAAGCGAAACGAAATAGGAGCGCATATGAGATATGTGCGGGACCGAGAATAATACCAATATGTGATACTGAATTCTATTCTCGCGATTTGTATCATCGAACGGTTATATAAGATATAGCCGGGTTACCGAATCAAATGTTGATTCGATATGTTGATACACTTGATATTAGTCGGTTATATGCAGTATGACCGGATCATTAAATCAAGTGTTGATTTAATGATTTAATATATAATTATATATTTGATATATTACTTTACATTAACTAGTATTGGTTCACTTAAGATTATTTTTCTCACTAGATTGTGCACATTGTATATATGATATATGTTTGTGCATTAGTTTGTATCATGTTTGATGATACATGCAAACTTGGGTGTATGTATGCTTTAAACCATGTTTAGGTTATTGGTTAGGGTTTTAACTTATTTATTTATTTATTTTGGTTAAAAAATAAATGGTGGGTTTTCTTTCTTTGCTAGAAGTTTCATGATACTTCAAGCAACTTTGACAAAGTATTAACCATTTTGTTTTTATCCTTTGACCTAACCATTTATCTAAACTATGGTTTGCTCTCTACATGAGTTAACTTCACCCATGGTTGCATTATGATAAGTCTTCACTTGATTTATTATTTTGAATAATCCTTTTTCATTTTCCTTCTTCTTCTTCTTCATGAAGTGAAGAAAGCTTGCCAGAAAATTTCAAGTGATGAAATCAAGTGAGAAATCCAAATCCAAAGTGAACCCACTTCCTATTTCTTCATCCTCTACCACTTGCCATGTTGTATAGGGTGCTATCTTCAAAAGTTTCATGACCTAGTGAAGATAGAGCTTGAGTTTGAGTCGCCTCGACGTAGATCATCTTCGGCATCGAAGTCAACGACCTAGCCCGATCATTTCTCCGATGAAACCAACGCTAGAGTCCGGGATCCCGATGATCGCAGTGGAGGGACGTCATCACGGAGCTAAAGAAGTGGAGGACCGGATCTACAAAGGTTGTAATCCCTTTCACTTGTAGTTAAAGTAGTTAACTTGCTTAGTTTCGCCTTACCTCTAGTTAACGATCTAGCATTAAGGTTCTTTGGCACATGGAAAATTTGATTTTGGCATGGTTAATCAGTTGTAGAACCTCATGAGTGTGCCCAAGAACCCTACAGTTTGGCCGGTGTGCACGATGTATTCCATGTATCACAGTTGCATCGGTACGTTCGCGATGACAGTCATGTTCTCGATTATTCTGAATTAACCTTGAGCACTGATCTCTCGTATGAAGAGCAACCTCCAGCCATTGTCGACCGTAAGGAGAAGGTATTGAGAAACAAGATCATCCCTTTAGTTCTTGTATCTTGGGGCGGACGTTCTCGTGGGGAATCCACTTGAGAGCATGAGTACGAGATTCGTCAAAAGTACCCACACCTGTTTTCTTGATCTTGTAGTCGTCTTTCCAATTTCGAGGACGAAATTTTCTGTAAGGTGGGTAGGATGTAACGGCCCTGTTTGGATACAGTAGTTCAAGATTTATCAAGATTCTTTTTCCATAATTTTAGAGCTTTTAGTTGGCTACTAGCATATTTTTTTTCTGAATTTTTTCCGTAAAAAATTTTAATATGGAAAAATCTTAAGCTTTTATATTATATATAATATTTTCTTAGTGGCGGTAAAATAATAATTTGCGTATCTGTTTACTGTTAATATGAGAAAAAAATCTGTGCCGAATCTCTAAATACGATCAATTGAAGATATGCACCTATGTATGTATATTTATAAGATTTCTTTATATATACAAACAAAATATCTCTCTCTTTCATACTCACATCTCTCGCTCTTCCCACTACTCCTCAAAACCCTCACTTTCGCTCTCATCTCACCGCCGCCTTCGCCCTCGTGAAACCCTAACCCATGCCTTCGCTGAGCCTCCTCGTCGTCGCCTCCACCCTCGACCTGCCTCTCCTTTTTCCCTCCTCGACTTCCTCATCTCCTTCTCTCTCGCATCTCCCCTGCAACCCATCACCGCATGATCCATCCCTCGTTGCCACCATCACCGCCGCCGCAACCCTCGCCTCCTTCTCCTTCCCCCATCGCCATCGTCCTCATCACTGCCACCATAACCCCCAGCGACCTGCACCGAACCCTCACCGTCGCCGCAGCCCTCGTCTTCGCCTCGCAGCTGCTCCCATCACCCAGATCTCCATCGCTCCCCTGTAGCAACATCACAGCCCTTCCATCGCCAGATCCGAACCCTCGACGCTTCCTCGACTCGAACAGGACCCATCCAAACCCTAGCATTTACCATCATCCTCTGTAAGTTTCCTTGATCCCTGTTTTTTTTTGAAACAACAACAAAAAAAAGAAAATAAATAAATAAAATGAAATGATAGCAGTGAACATTGAAAGGGAAAATTAGAATTAAAACTCTAAGTTGATATAATTGTGTTTGGTTGTGTAATGATATTTAGGATGATATTTATGGTATAACCGATGATAAATTTATCTAGGCGGATCGTATAACTCAGATCCTAAGTCGCACTTTAGCTGAGATCGTGCCTCGCATCTTCGTGCATCGTTCTCCCCTGATATTTTCCTCAGGCAAGTATTCTTGCATAGCTTTGGTCGATGCACATCGGCAACCCCTTATATATAGTACATATATTCTTTTCCTGCTCTAGAATAGAAAGAAAGTGTTAGTGCTTAATGATTTTCTATCGTTAGAAAGATATAGACTCTTATTCAACTAATTGATAATCAAAAAACTAGATTAAGTATGGTTTTGCTATGAGATCTATTTAACTACAAAAAGGTTTGAAAGTTGTTAATCTAACTTATATTTATACTTTACTAGCTAGCTTACGATTATTACATCCATGTTAAGATTAACGGTAAAGATAACAACCATGACTAATACCAGCTTGTACATCACTTTCATGCAATTACCAGTACCAGATAACAATTACTTTTGACATGTCTTGACTATTCATTACTCTAGTCTTAATAAACGAGATCGCTGATTAGGATGCTGAACTATATTCCATGACACACTACTATTTACCAGTTTCATTCTATACAATTACCATAACACAATTCCAGTCTTTTCATCATTCTTAATAAGTGATCTAGTCATTACCATAGTAGCTATAAATACGCGGTTGTTGGGGTAGCTTGAGTGTACGTTCGTACAACAGGATCTCAGGAGTCCCATGCCGGAAGCTCGTACCGTGCTATATCGGTCTCATGTTTACAGCTCGTACCGGGCTATATCGGTCTCATGTTCATTCCTTAGTTGGGCCCGTGTTTTCCTAGCCCCTAGGGCACCACTCTTAGGTTAGGAATACTCCTGCAGAGGTTGACGCACACACTCGAGTTTACGATAGAGTAATTTACCTTTTAGTGACCAGTTAGGTTATGACTTAACCTCTTTACCAGTTTTTTCATAGTAGTAATGTATCTATTTATATATATATCTGATTTTACTTGTGCACACGGGCTTTACTACTTTCTCTTATTCATGTTATCATACTATACACATCCCTTATACGTTGAGTACTTGCTGGAATGTTCTGACATCCCTGAGATTTGCCATCTCAGGTTTAGAGAGAGATTTTCAGGCCGAGCAGGACCGCAGTGACTACCAGGACTTTGTTGAAGATCGGTAACCCGTAGGTTTATTTTTCTTTTCATTTAGTTTTAAGCATGTGCGTCCTTATGGGACATTAGGACTTTTGTATCTCTTTTAGATCTTTTTTTTATTTCGAATCTTTTGTATCAGATTTTTATTTGCATCAATTATCTAGTGGACCTATTTTTAGTATTCTTTGTGGTTTCGTTGTAGCATGATTATCAGTATTATCCCTTTTGGTTTTGGATTTTATTTTGACAGGTTAATATAGACAGCCTTATGTGACTATAGAAGGATATTTCCTTACCGTAGGTAGCACGGCTGGCCTTCGTCGCTCTCCGCATTCTGGATTTTGGGAAGCAGGGCGTGACAAAGACTATCCAATAAGCGTAATAGGTGTACCCTCCTAAACCAAGGAGCCCTCTCAACTTAAGAGAAGGTGATGATAAAAGACAACTGAATAGTCCTATTCAATTTCTCCAAACCTGAATCCATCCTCGAATCTGGAACAAGTTCCTTCAAGTTCGTATATAACCATACGATGGATTTATCCAATGAAAGTGGATGTTCGTAGTAATACGGGGTGTTGTGGAGAAATGCAAAGGGTAAAAGAAGGAGCGGCAATGACTTATGCAACTCATACAATCCAAAAGCCAGTGTTTTAGGAAAGTTCGGTTAACTTGGTTACTGAGTCATAGTCTAGGGTCGGTCCATGGTCACTGCCAAAGAGAGAGAGAAAAGAAACACTCTGTGTGCACTCTAACATAGATCAGAATGGTTATCAATTTATCTAATCAGGAAACCTCCCATTGTATCGTCAAATTCTCCTCCAAAACTGAAAGAAGAATTAGTCGGGATCACCCGAAGAGTAAACCAACTCATCAGTGGGAATCGGGATCCAACTATCATCACATGATAACGTGAAGGAATCTACTCACGTTATCACACTCCAGAAGGTATTTGCATGCCTGGCAAGTTTCAGTTTCTTTAGAAACTCCCGATGTGATTTTTATCCAATGCTCTTATGACCTTGACGAAGGTCAACAAATCATAAGTCACATGTCAAGTTCTACCCGTCATTGTCCAGGTTAATTTGAACCCACCCGTACAAGCCCTTGACGAAGGTCAACAAGGCTATACGAATGTCCCAAACCAACGCATCTATCTATGCAATAGAAAGGTAACAAGCAGCTACCATACACTATACCTTGACGAAGGCCAACAAACATAGCATGAATACTAAGTGCTACCCGTCTGAAACGACGGAGGGCTACGGATGGTTTTTGGCAAAAAACCTTTAACGTAATGAACTTGATCTCGTTGAAGGAACCTGATAGCTTTTTACAAAAATATAGTGACGAAAACCTTTGCTAAAGAGGTCACTCCCGGTGAAGGGATCTCGGCTCTTTCCTCGTGGAATGAGATATTCCAACTGAATACCACGATGCAAAGCAAAAATTAATCGACTATAGTGAAGTTATTACCCTGACGCAAACCTCTGCCCAAGGGCTCACTCCCAGTGAAGGGATCTCGGCCCTTGCCTCGTGGAATGAGGTGCAGGATATTCCAACTGAATACCACTGTGCAAAACAAAAGAAAACGTCCTTGTAATAACAGCTTTTTCAAAATTGTTCCAACAACATCGAAACAGGTTTGTTTTCCTTTGCATTGATCAGAATCAACGCAGTCCCATCAATTAATCACACCAAAAAAGAACGAAAATAAAATGTACGTATATGCCATCCGCATTCGTCACTGGGTCCCGTCATCACCCGTTAGGTTACTTAACTAACGATAGAGCGGGGACTGGACTAGCGCGGGTGCAAAACATATACAACATCTACTAGTATATATACCAATATACAATAATCGCTCCAGGCGTGATAAATGCAACATTACAGAAAAGTAATAAGTATCACAGAACAATACAGATAATCTGGGATCCCTGGGTTTCACAGAGCCGCAACTGAAACCCGACGTTTCCCTTGTCTTGTGGATAGCCTGTGTAATGAAAATCTAGACCCCTACGGGTGTGGCAACTTACCCGCCAAAACCTGAAGCGGGACAGCCCACTTCAACAAAGTGAATGGACCACCCAGTACTTCACGGAATCCGGTAACTTGAGCACCCCTCCTTGGGTCAACCTATACCCCCTACGAGTGCGGCGAATAGCCTGCCAGTCCTAAAGTAAGGCCCCTTTCTTCTCAAAGCCATGAGATACAGGCCCGTTGCCCTCCAGAACCCGGCTATCCGTGCACTCCGTCGCGGGTAAACCTAGTACAGAAAAGAAAATATATACAACGGGTACATCGACCTCAACCCAGTCGTGCCCCAAAAGAATAATATACAAACAGGCAGCGACGGCAGTCCACATGTTGGACGCTCGCCCCACAATATCAAATGTATAAATAAATCCAAACTGTACTAACATTGCACCAAGCTATCCACCACGAAAAATCCGCAACATTACAGCACAGCACAGAACATCAACGC
Organism: Agapanthus africanus; assembly: GCA_030015575.1. NCBI lineage: Eukaryota > Viridiplantae > Streptophyta > Magnoliopsida > Asparagales > Amaryllidaceae > Agapanthus > Agapanthus africanus. The sequence goes on along the minus strand of JASDDO010000014.1, from coordinate 563,362,790 downwards.
GAATATCACGTTCGCAAACCCGTCTAAAAGGACTATAGAAATTAGACAAGATTTACCAATACTCAAATAAATATGGGCCTAAACTAAATATTTCAGAAACCACAATTCTACATGAAAGACACCCAGAAGAAATATGGTGCACTGTTGTCACAAATCGGCGGCGGAACCGCGGCCAACACATGGTTTGTGCGGCGGTTCCGTGGCAGTCTTGTGGAATCATTCAGTCTACCAAATTTCTCCAGTAGTCTTAAAAAAGCCTGTACGATTTTCTGACATACCCAAAATAATTTGTAGACCAGTTTAAAAATTCGGCAGAAACTTAAAATACGGAAATGCGGTTTTGGAAATTTCGTTCGATCGATATTTTAAACATTTTAGAACAAACTAGTAAGTGTTAATGGCGTGGCTCTGATACCATGTAAGTCTATAGTAGCGCCCCGGCCGTCAATCTGAGGCCAAACGCGGAACAAAAACTTTTACAACTGGTGCTAGCACAGACTATAACCCGGATCGTGCCATTAACACTAAACTAGCAAACTACAAAATGATAGAATGGCTATACCGATCGATCCGTGTCTTTCGGTCTTTAGCCATCATCTTACGCTCCTCGCGGCATCTCCAATCTTGCTCGATCTCCGGTCTCCTCGTCGAAGTGGCTCCATGTCAACTAATCTTTATACGGGCTCCCGCCTCTAAACAGAGGCAACTCGGACATGAAGTTTGCTAACCGACATGTCCAAGATTGAAGTAGAGAGTGTGTAGAATAATTTGTCTCAAGGCACCCAATGAATTGGGTGAAGGTAAATGAAGTTGCCTTTTTGGGAATCGATGAAATGAGCTATGGAATTTTGCAAAGAAAAATCAAGCGCACACACACAAATGAAAATGTGTATCCATTACAAATGGGGGGCCAGCCACTAAGAAGCTCACTGGAAATTGGGGAGGGTGACCATAGGAAAACTAGTGGTAACCTTATATAAATATCACAAAAGATCTAAAGCAAAATATCCTTAAGTGGACAAAAAATAATTAAAGCAAAAGATGACTCACAAAAGGGACAATGCTCATTCTAGAAGCCCACACCAAAGAGGATTCTGATGGAGCCCCGGGTTACCGCAAAAAAAACCCTCCCATTAAAATCCTATGCTCACTACAAAAAGACACAAAAGCAAATAACACCCCCAAGCTAGAAACCCAAGCCCATCAAGAATTCAGCCATGGAATAGAGAAATGTCCAGCCAAGGAATTGCAAACAAATACCGCAACATAAACATTAAACCAAATGTTTAAGTCGGGTGAAAGAAAATTGGAAACTTCAAAAGTAATCCCGTAGGATTACCCCTTAACTGTATATACATACCCGCATCCGTATTCCGACTGAATACGAATGCAATGAGACAAATAAATATTCCAAAACAGTATAATACTTAGATTCGGCTTAAAACAAAGCCCACCAGTATTATCCATCCGAAACACGACACGTGCACAAGTGCACGTGCATATTCAAACCCTGCCATAAAACCATACGGCCTCTACAACGTTTCGCCCGAACTTGGAAAACTATCTGTGGGGGACTCTAAAGACTCGTCAATACACGGGCCATGGATTTAACTACAAGAACATCGGTAGTACAAGCTGTACGTAACGGCTGTCCCAAGTATTGAGCAAAAGGGAAGCCGATGAGCGAACTCATCTTGGAATCCTAACTGAGCCTATCAGTGACAATATCCGTACAGTCCGGTCCGTTCGTCTATGAGGATCGCATATCGGGCCTAGGGGGCTGGTAACGTCAGACCCCCAAAAGCGGTATAAGTCGTGTCAGAGTATAGCCCAGAACACCCTGAGATACTACTGGAATACCTACCAGTAAATCTCCTGTCTAGGCCAAGGGCTTTGTGTAATACTCTCCTAGACACAGCGCGATCTCACCCCCAATACCGGGAGAAACGAAACCCCTGCCGATCCGCTCACTGCCTCTATGTGGTTCGGGACTGTACCCAACTAAAACCTGTTTGCACGACTCCTTTGAGCCGTGGTAGGGTAATAATCAAAGTACGGTGGGAACTCACACAAGACAAATGACGATCTCAGGTCGATGAACTAACCTGTACACATGTCACCTGGGAACTGCTATCTGACGATAGGTACAATACCAACTAGCAGGTTCCCGGCGAGTCATGTCCGGTGCACTCATAACCCAATGAGCACCTGTATACATCTTAGGTGAACCAACTGACACCAATGGCTTGTGAGACCGGCCAATGCCCTTCGTCGGGGTCTCGACTGTATACACTAGTCTACTCCGGAGTATCGATGCCCTGTCTCGAAACTCCCACGACTAGGGACCACTTTTAAGGATGTGCTTATAGACTACCCAACTCTAGCGTATATGATCGCCATCATACTGTTGGTAGTCAAGCAAGAATCCTATGGGCTCTATCAACGTGTACCAGTGATCTGTACTGTCACCTAAAACAGTACACGATGATAAAGATAAACCAGATAGCATACTATCATCTCGAGTAAGACTGTCCTACCGGTATAGCTCCTCTCTCAATCATTGCAATCACGTACTTGCGATCCAATAATTGACTTTGAGGGCACTATATCCAACAAATCCACCTCCCCATTCCCTTAGACAATCCAACGGCTATAAAGGTGACAGCGTTGCACCCACGTGAGAACAACGTTGCGGGGGCATTTGTTCCCTTACGTAAAATAAATAAAGCAACGGGAAAAAGTCCCCAAGAGAGCATCACGTGCCCACACTTGATATGCGCTGCGCTTGACAAAACTAAGCTAAAACTGGGCCTCACGTGCAGACATGTGACCTCTATAAACAAAGTATATAGGCACCTGAATAAAGCAAACAATTGGACAAAAAAAACACTCACGTGATAGCACGTAACCCCTTTTGGTGGGCTTAATTTGGCGGGGTCGCGTGCTACACGTGATAGACTCCTATGCCTTCTGGACCGATAGAAGTAAATTCTAATTAAAAGGGACCAAAAGCCTTATTTGGAAAATATTTCCTTGGAGCTTTTTAAACAAGAAAGATTACGCTCTATAAAACAGAGCGCCGTTGGATTAAAGATCCAATGGTGATTAAAAATCACCAATCTACAGAAAAATTCTGTGCAAGGAAATATCTTCCTAAACTTGTTAAGAACAACAAAAGAAATATCTTCTGTAAAACAGAAGTCCTTGGATTAAAAATCCAACGGTGAATAAAATTCACCAAGTGATCTAAAAGATCATGTTGTTTGATTAGAAAATCAATCAAAATCTCTCAATGAGAGATTTTCTAAACAAATTGATTCCCTTCTTTCTCCTATAAATAAGACCAAAAGGACATACAGAGAGAAGGGAAGAAAAATAAGAGAGAGAGAGAAACCCCTCGTAAGCAAAAAAAAAAAGAATTTAAATCTCCAGGAAAAAAAAAGAAACTCTAGATAAGAGAAAAAACAAAACACATAGAGAATATCTCATCCCCTTTTTACCTCCATAAGAGTTTAACTTTTCTAAAAAGAACTTATTTCTTCCTCTGGTTGAGATCTGCTTCTGATCTCCCCACAAGTTGAGAATTTAATTCTCATCGGGGAGATTCTGCCATGCAGATCCAAAACCTAGGGGAAGATCTAAGTTCAGAGAATTTAATTCCAAAAAAGTATATAGGAATTTAATTCCTCTGATAAAACAAGGCTTTAGCCCTTCATATAAGAACTTAGTTCTTCCTTATAGTGAAAGATCTGCAGAAGCAGATCTCCCTACAAGTTGAGAATTCAATTCTCATCGGGAAGATTCTGCCATACAGATCCCAAACCTAAGAGAAAAACTAAGTCCTCAGAATTTAATTATTAAAAAACAATGGGCTTGAAAGTCTCGAAACTCAAGATCTCCATGCACGTAATAGGATTGGCACCCAACATAATAACAGCCGATCCCGTGCTCCCACGTGAGTACCTTTGATAAAAAAAAAGAGGATAACCGAGATTGGCTCACGTGATCACACGTGACCCCAAAGTATTGCTTAGCACTTACAAAGCAAAGAGGGAATAAATCAAAGGCAGTTTCTATTTTTTGGGCGCATCACGTGATCTCAGGTAACCCAATAGCACTTAGCGCTCAGAAGAGAACAAGAGAATAAACCCGAAGAAATAGTGCTTCAGATTTTTGGATTTTAACAAGCGCCTCACGAGACCCCACATGGGCGCCTCAAAATTTTAGTGTTTAACACTATTTCAAATACCTCACGTAGAAACATGTGACCACTGAGCATACACTAGTGTTTAACACAATGAAAGGCCAATGTTAGCCAAACTCAGACCAAATTTCCCGAGGACCGTCAATTGAGCTCCTCATGCTCAGGGTCCCCAAAAAACGATCTCAGTCCCAGAGATAGCTAACGAGCTCCCAACAGATGGCGTCTAAAATGATGTTCATCCCCTTCCTTTCAGTCGGGACATTGGTTCGAGGATACATCTCTCCTTACCTCTGATACATATCGTTGTAATTCTTCAACGTGTTCAGAGAGATAGAGAGTCCTAATAACCAATAACTTTTGGCGCATCCCCAAACTGGTTAAACCAGAACCCTACAGACTATGATGTCTTTAAACTCATGGACTATGATGTCCTTAAACTTTATGGACTATAATGTCCATAAACTCATACGGACTATGATGTCCCTAAACCCAATGGACCGCAATGTCCCTAAACTAAAACAATAGAGCCCACATGCTCTTTTGTTGGATCAAAATGATCCTAAACCCCGTTAAGTAGATCTTAGTCTAAAATTAGACTAACGTATCCTTAACAAAAGTTTAAGTTGATCTTAATCTAAAACAAGATTAACGATCCTTAAACCAACGCAAACCCAAACCTAAGATAATATGGATTTGGACTAATCCATACCCTACGGGCGACAACATAAATTAGTCTCCGTATACAATCCACGGGAAACCAAAAATAAAACAAACACACACGACACGAAATGACCATCTGGAGAAGGAGAAAGTGGTTACCACGATGTGGTAGCGTAATTAACTGCAGGGGCTTGCGCCTGCAGGGAAGAGCATCCCCACAACCAAAAACCCCTCGTACACGAGGGGGAATCTGACGAAATCTGCTACAATGGCCGCATCCATCTAAACCTCCGATACATGATGCCATAAATCAACTTGGCATCTTTGGAGAGGTGGAGGGATAAAACCAAATAGCATCTGCCCCCAAATTCAGGCAAAACGATCCATCCCGGATCCATCTCTGTTTTCGGCGGCAAACAATGATCTCATCATAATCCTGGTAGTCAAGTACATATCCTAAGGGCTTTATCAACATGTGAGAGAAAGACAATAAAGAATACCAGTCAACATGTTAAGATAAAGAGTAACCAGATAACATACTATCATGTCGAGCAAGAAAGTCCTCTATATATATTGTTGGGTTACGCCAGCGCCCCGGCCATCAATCCGTGGCCAAATGCGGAACAAAAACTTTAAAAAACCGGCGCTAACGGAACCCGATTCCCGGATCAAACCATTAACCCTACACTAGCTATAGATAAAGGAGTTTAGAGAGGTTATACCGAACGATCCATGTCCTTCAGTCTTCAACCTCTGTCCCAAGCTCCTCGTGGCTTCCTTGATCTAGTTTGATCTCCGGTCTCCCCCATCGAAGATGATCCACGTCGAGAGTTAGTAATAAGGGCTCCCGCCTGAAAACCGAAGCAACTCGGGTATCTAGTTTGCTAGCCTATATAGCCAAGATGAAGTAGAGAGTATGTGTGATTACTTTGTCTCAATACACCCTAGGTTTCTCAATACATGAGAGGGCTTAAATGGAGGTTGAAGAAGATACCAATGGGGAAAAGTGTGAGCTAAATCTTTGGTAAAAGAAAAAGGCAAGTCAAGAAAAGTGTCTGCCATTTTCTTGTGTTGTTTTGGCTTGTGTTCTTGTGAGTTATTTGTAGTGAGGAGTTAAAGAAAACCAACCCCAGAAAAAAGATCTGCCTCAACTCCAAATATCTCACAATACACACACAAATATCTTAGCCAAAACAAAACCATCCCATGCCCCAATACCATGAGTCACCAAGTGCAAATGCAAGCCATGCAACAAAGCCAAAACTCACACTCACACTTTCCACCTCAATAAACATTAACCTAAATGTTTAATCAAATAAGAAAATGCAACTTCTAAAGTAAACTTGTAACGAATTACAAGAATACCCCTCATCTGTATATACATACCCCTATCCGTATTCCGACTAAATACGAATACAACGAGATAAAAATAATCCAACAATATAATACTAAGATCCGGCTTAAATCAAAGCCTACTAGTATTTTCCGTCCGATCATGATCCGTGCATAAGTGCACGTATATGATCGAACCCTACCATAAAACCATACGGCCTCTGCAACGTTTCGCCCGAACCAGGGAAACCCTCTGTATGGGACTCTAAAGACTCGTCAATACGCTGGCATTGGGTTTAACCACAAGCACGTCAGTGGCACTAGCTGTACGTAACGCTACCCAGGTATTGAGCGATAGGGAGGCCGACGAGCAAACTCATCCTGAAACCCTACTGAGCCTGACAGTGACAATATCCGTACAATCCGGTCCGTTCGTTTATGAGTATCGCATATCGAGTCTAGGTGGTGGATAAAGTCAGACCCCTAATAACTTGACATTCAGTGTCGGTATGAAGCCCACTACCACCTGAGAAACTACTGATCCGAATCAGTAATTCTCGACTACCATGGCCAAGGATTTCTGGTGATAGCCACCCGTGCACACCGCAACATCAACCCCCAATACCGGGAGAGACGAATCCCCTGACGATCCGCTCACTGCTTCCATGTGGCTCAGGACTGTACTTAACTAAAATCTATTTGCACGACTCCTTTGAGTCGTGATAGGGTAGTAATCAAAGAACAGTGGGAACTCACACGAGACAAATGATGATCTCAGGTCGATAGACTAATCTGTACACATGTCACTAGGGAGCTGCTATCTAACAATAGGTATAAACCAACTAGCATGTTCCCGGCGAGTCCGTCCGGTGTACTCATAACCTAAAGAGAACCTGTATACATCTTAGGTGAACAAACTAACACCAATGGCTTGTGAGACCGGCCATCGCCCCTCGTCGGGGTCTCAATCGGTATACACTAGTCTACTCTGGAGTATTGATGCCCGGTCTCGAAACTCCCTCGACTAAGGATATTTAAGGATAGACCACCCAGCTCCCACCTATATGATCGCCATCATACTGCTAGTAGTCAAGTAAGAATCCTATGGGCTCTATCAACATGTAATAGTGATCTGTAATGTCACTTAGAGCATGTACATGATGATAAAGACAAACCAGATAGCATACTATCATCTCGAGTAAGACTGTTCTACCGGTATAGGTCATCATTCAATCATTGCAATCACTAGCCTACCAATAATTGACTTGAGGGTACTATAGCCAACAATCTCCCACTTGCACTTAAGGCTAATTATTGCGGTGCCGCATACTCACAGCCCGTGTGATATCGAACACCCAACTTCTCTACTAATCAGTTTCACAAATCTCGTTTGCGAAACTATTGTGTTTGAGAAATAACCTCAGTGAGTGGATCTGCTCCAACGTTTCTTTCTTTATCTCTCTCTATCTCAAGTTCGCGGAGAAAGGCATCTCCCGAAATGAGTCATACCTGTCTTAGAATATGTTTGGATATTTGATAGGACCCAGTTCATAAATGAACTCCAAATACAGCAAACTTCTTTAACTGTATCGTCCACTGAATTTAATCAGTATCCTGTGCCATGTCTCCCTCAGTATCCGCTTGGACCACTTGTCCAAACTACTGCCCCTCAAAGAAGGGAAAACTATAACTCTGACATTCACTCTGTCATCCAGGTCACCTTGGAAGCCTGAAATGATAACCGTCTCCTAAAGGAAGCTGCCGTTACCAAATCCCGAGAACATCCACTTATGTTCTAAAACTGCTTCCGAACGTTTCTCTAGGATTGGATTAATATGAAAACCTATTGCATCTAGTGCAAAAACAATATCTGGTGTGGTACTTGACATCTCATAATTGACACAATTGCCTAAGCAAGTGATATGCCAATCATGCACATCCCTCTCCCCTTTAGTCTGTAAAACACTTTTAGAGAGGGTGACTCCATCACCTGCAGGTACACCACCATGTCAGGAGTCGTCCATTTTAAAACACTTTTAGAATATTGTCTAAGTACCCAGATTAGGAAACTACCCAAATCTAGATCTAAAACCATAGATCTAGTAACCAGAATGCCTAATATTATATCCATATCCTATGTGGAGAAACCACTGTATGACAACCACAGTATAACCGATCGTAGTATTGGAATTTCACTTCCTACAAAGTGTATGTCATCCAAATACCATGACATCACACCCTACAACCTTCTTAACAGATCCATCCCATATTCTGATGAAGTTAAAAAAACCTATGACTGTCACATCAAAAATAGATGATCTATCTCCGCCATACCTGCTTTAATCTATAAATAGACTCAAGCTACTTGTCCACTATACTTTCGTTGCTCCCACTGACTACAACAACCCTCTGGCAGAGTCATATACACGTGCACTTCTAAAGTAAACTTTAGAACGACGCTATACTCATCCTCC